>JAJJXB010000025.1:600000-942990 GCA_024521645.1 Morchella snyderi | reverse complement strand
GGTGTGGGTGACAGGGCGGGCCCCTCTGGTGTGTCAGGATCTACCAGAGGGGCTGACCTTTTAACTGCTGCTGGGGGGTCATCTGGGTGTCTGGCTTGCGCCAGCTGGTCATGGTGCGGGGGTCCTGGGTGCGGGGAGCGGAGCGACGGGTCTGGCGGCGGGAGGCTGGAGCGGAGGCGGGGGTGAACTGAGAGGCATATCCCTCGAGGTTTCTGGTGTAGGGCAGACGTTCCTGCTCTACTCGGCATTGGTATTCCCAGCCGGCAAGGCTGAGACGGGTAACTTCCTCCTGAGAGTCGTTGAAAGCGACTTCCCAGTCGGCGAGGTCCTCGAGGAGGATCTCGATGTTGGCGGCGGCGACGGCAGAGGACTGGAGGCTTGTCTCGAGCTCAGCTTGCACTGACTCGAGCTGGGACTGGGCGGCGGTGAGGTTGGCGGAGGAGGTCTCAAGAGACCCGGACAGATCTTCGTTGGTGGCCTTGAGGCCCTTGATCTCGGTGGTGAGATCAGTGATGATCTCCTGGTGGACAATAGTGGTGGAGGCAGGAGCAGGGACGATGGGTTCAGGTACGGGAGCGGCAGGTTCGGTGGCGGCGATGGTGGTGAGGGTGGTGAGACAGTCCTCAATGAGGTCGTAGGTCTCGTTCCACTCCTGACCATCTTCTGGCTGGGGAAGAGGGGTTTCTCGGATAAAATCCGACAGGCGGTCCAAGCGGGCGGCCAAGTCGGGGCGGGACATGGTGTTGTGCCGGTTGGTGTGAGGGGATCCGAACTTAGTGTTACGGGCCGACTCGGACGATACGAGAAACGGGTTCGGAGGTTCTCGGTTAGAGAACGGTAGCAGCTGAATCAGAGTCACGTGGGTGAAAACTCTTCACCTCGTGCGGGGTCAGGGTCAGGGTTCGGGGTTATCGGGCTTGATACCGATAGATACTAAACGAAGTTCGAAAATACCAGAGATAGCTCAGCTTAGCATGATATGCTAGACGAGACCAAAAGATACGAGGACGGGGACCAAGGGGCACAACCGAGAGGTTATACAACTTGGATTCGTAAAGGTTTAGAAACAAAACTAGAATGTATTCCTATATAACAGGAAGTTCGGATAAGGAGAAAAGTAAGAAAGAACAAAGGGAAATTACAGCTATATATATATCTTTTCCGAACCCCAATGACTCATCCGTGTAACAGAAACCCATAGAAAGAAAACACACGTGTACGAAAACCCGAAAGAAACTTATCCAACGAAAACCCGATTACCAATCCTTCTCCTTCCCGAACTTCTCCTTGAGTCTTGGCACGCCGTTACATTGCCGAAAATCACCTAAGCCTAAAAACACTTTACCTCCAAAAGGTTTGTTATTTCCTTCTAGAACTTGCAGCAATTCATTGGCACATTCGATTGTTGCTTTGTTTGCCATCGGTATTTCCTCCCATATAATCAATTTTGATTCGCAAATAAATCGAGCTCTATCAGATCGGGCACTGAGATTTGATTGCAACTCTAAATTATTCTAAATCTCGTTAGAGACTAAGTCAGTGTAATAAGATAGCAAATATTTACCTCTACAACTGGGATAACAAAAGTGGAATGTGCTGTTCTGCCTCTCTCGTAAAGCCTCACACTTAATGCTGTAGAGCCTGATATAACAACAATATCACCCCTTCCTCTAACATAATTGACGAATGTATTCACAGTAAATGGGTTTCCTCTTCCTGCTTTGCCATCCAAGAAATAACAATTATTGTCTGACCCCCGATTTCCATAAACAGCATCCAATATAGTATTGAATACCGATAATTGCTCTTCAGTGCACTGTGATTGATGCTGAGCAGCTAAAGAGCTTAACTCCTCCCTACGATCATCAAAAGCTGCATTTTCGAGAAAGAGTTCATCGACTTTCTCAATTAGATCTGGTAGCCCAAAATCTGAGAGTCGTGAGCTTTGTGAGCCCAGATGGTATGCGATATCTTTTAGCCACATTTGTACAACTATTGCTGCCGATTTGTATTGATCCAAAAAGTCTGCACTTAAAGCCTCCTGATAGGTTTCAAAAATCTCAATTGCTGACAATAGTATATTGAGTAATAGATGAGCAAAAAGAAATCGAAGCTGTTTGGGACTGATAAAAGAAGCTATTGCCTCATCCAATATCTCCTTCCCTTCTGTCTGATTTTCGAATAACCCTAATGCTGATGCAGCTTCCTGGAAGGTATCGTACTAGGTAGCATTAACTGTTCGGAGATCTTTCCAATTGTAGGCAGATTTGTGTAGTAGTAAAGCTCGGAGATAGAATAATTCCCCAGTTTTGGGGGAAACAGAGTCGATTCGGGCTATGGCTTCATTTCTGCTTCGCTTTCGAACAATATTTTGTGGGAATTTTGAGTTCAGTTGTTCGGTGAAATCGTGATGCCTAATAACATTCCCTCTGGTTGGATAAAATGTATACTGCTCATTGTATTGAATGTAGGTAAGGTTTTTGCAATCGGTATGTTCAGGTCGGGAGAAATACCGAAGTAGTATAGAGGTTGACGATTCTGATTGGTCTTTCCTAAACATTTGCAAGTAATTTTTGCCAGGAAGGTGTACAGTCAAGGATTTGACAGCAGGAGATCGTTCGGATATATGGTATTGTAGTGTTCGCCATGCTGCCTCGGAAGCAGATAGATATCTCGCATTGATATAGTCGTCAATCTCATCGATTTGTTCGGTATCAGTAATATGGATCGAAAACATAGTCCGATCGGGGCCTTTAAATAGATATTTGTATAGATACATGAATATATTAACAGTAAAACAGACATCCACATTAACATGGCAATCGAGTAGCTTTGTTAGAAATAGAATATAAGATGCAACCCATCTATCTTCTTGTTTCCTTCTCCGATATTGAACCTTCCCATATCTATTCAATTCTGTTTTCTCAAGAATCGGTTGGGGGAATCCCCATACACAGGTTCCATTTTTATTGCACCGACTCGTAGCTGTTCTCAAATGGCCTTCTGGATGCATATTGTATCTCAATACCAATCTTCGTAAAACTGGATCATCCTCCTCGCTTGGCAACTCTGCTGAAACAATTGTATCAATCGAATCGAATGGAATTTCTGGATGTACCTAAATCTTTGAGAGATAAATAATTACTTATAAGATATTGGATGTACTAACCTTGATTACGATATGTGCATGGGGTAGACCTCTTTTTTGAAATTCGATAACTCTAACCATATATATTACTGTCCCAAAATATTGCCTTATTTTTGCTATTGCATTCTCTAATCGTGATTTGAAGACTCGACATACAATGACAGGGATATCTGCTGCAGTTTGACCAGGATGTAGTTCGGACTTGATTTCTGGCCAATTAGGATTTGTTGTTATTGTGATAAATAAGGAAGGTTTCCTTTTGCTCGGCATATCGCCAATGAATCGGCAACCTCCTTTGATGCCCATGCTCTTGAACCAAGAAAAGAACTCGGTAAAGTCATCCCCCTTTCAAACCCATTATCAATCGACTCCTCATTTCCACCATCCTCCCCTCGGGAATCGTCAACTTGACTATATTGTTTTTCTCTCCCTTTCCTTATGTAATCCAACCTTTCGTCTTCTACTCTGGAATACATATCGACCAAGTATTCTACACAGAGTCTTCCAAGCTGAAGAAATCGTTTCTCGGTTGTCAGCCTTGCTCTATACCATCTGATTTGACTGATTTCGGAGGAGCTTCCCCATCCCAATGTGGCATGTGGAAATAACAAAGGGTACTGTAAAGGCTCATACATAGAGCTTAGGATATTGATAGGCTTTGGACGATTGTGATTATTTTTATAAATCATTACACTTCGGGGGTGCACCTTTTGTATGTTGTTGGCATGTACAATTGCTGCGATATCACCACCAGAAGTGGGATGCTGTAATTCCAGGGCCAACAATTCTGAATCGGAGGATGTACTGAATGCTGATCGTAAATGTCTAACAAAGGGATTCACAATCTCAAAGAATACCCTGAAGGTATTCACTATAGCAGAAGGAACCATTTGCTGAGATGCTTGTAAATTTCTTGACTCCTCGTCGTACAGGAACCATCGAATGGAGTGTTGTCCTCTAGTAATATCCAGAATTTGATGATATACTCGGCCAGTTATTGCAACATTTGAGGGTGTTGGCAGATTTCGGAATCCTCCAGTCACTCCCAATACAGAAAAACAGAACAGATTGTTTAATTTTCGGGATATACCATTGAGATTCGCATCGAGTGCCTCGAAAGCGTCTAGCATTTCAAGTGAATAATCGGGTAGTCGGGGTAATATAAATTTCCCCCTTGTATAACACTAACTATTCGGCTCGGTTTGTAATAACTTTGCTTCACAATAAGTACACTCTTTGACCTATTCGCATTCGTAAGGCTTTGTACTCGGCACCCTTGCAGCCAAAGTAAGCCACCACCCATTATTAGAGTTCCCTCTTGGATTTGGTGTGAGGTTGTTAGGTGAGTTTGGGGATACAGTATTAGAATTTATATCGTGAACAATTGCTTGCGATTGTGTTGTATTTCGTCGATTCTGAATTTGCTGTATAGCTCTACCTTGTATTCGGCTATGTAATACATTATTTGTCGATGATGCAGCCCTCGCTCGCTGAGTTCTAAATGGATGGGCTTCTCGAATCTCTCGTGATGTCCTAGGATTTCTAATTCTTGGCATTTTCGAGAGAATTGTATTTATTGAATCAATATAAAGAAATTCATATCGATAAGGTTACCAAAGAGGCTAGCTGAATATGGAATATATAGATACAAATTACTGACTCTCATAGATCCTCATCGTCCACCTCCAACAACTCGTCATCATCATCTGAAATAGGTTCAATAATATGTTTGCTAGTTTTGCTTTTCTTCGATGGAGTTGCAGGGGCTGTAATTGGACTGTCTGCTTTCCGATTTGGTGTTGGTGTTGTACTCCCTCCTCCAACATCATTACCACTAATCTGACCAATTCTTTTTTGGGCCCGAGCACTCCAAGAACTAGGAGAATGAACCTCCTCTCCTACAACATCACCTCTATTTGAACCAACACCCGATCCCGCTCCCATATTAGAAATATAACTCAACGCTTTCACCATACATCCCAAAAGTGAGTATTTTGTATCCTGAACGACAACTCTACCTAACAATTGGCCCGATAATTGTACAACACTATCACATTGAGGAGTCTTTATGGCTTCCCATCGTCGACCATCAGGAATAAACCATCTAACCACAAAATATTTCTTGGCTTGTGATTTTGTAGCACAATCGATATCGTAATAAGAAGATCGGATATCGAAACATCGCCATCCATTCGGAAGAGCTTTGAGAGTGCCCTTCGGTTGTGCTACTACTTTTCCAACCGAGAAAATAGTCGCACATGCTGGTGGTGGTGCAATTCGGTCAAACTCAATATCGGTTGGATCACCTTTGAATCAACTAAAATATTAGAAATCAATTTCTTCAATAGAAAATATTAGTAAAGCAGAACCTACTCATTGTTTTCGAGTACAGTAATTTGTAGTGGTTTATGCAAACCCATATTGCAAAAGCCACCAGAACATACTCCAATTGAATTCTCTGTTGGTTCCTTCAGGTAATCGCCAACTGAGCAAATAATTTTGCAGGGAATATCCTCATCGTCAATGATGGTTTTCGGTAAAAACTCATTTGAACAATGTATTGAGCTCTCGAAGGTATTCAACCAAGAAGTTTTGTTGATTTTGTTAGAAAAATCGAGAATGCAGGCAATATCGGTTGTTGAATTTTCATTAAAGGTTGGTGGCATTGTTTAATGATTTGTAGTCGAGGCTTATTGTATTCAATTACTTTGAGGAAGAAAGCATTCCTATGAGCTATATATATTCAAGTTAAACGATTTATATGATAGTAAATGATAAAATAATTGCTTACAGTATCTAACATTTATTTTGTAATAATGATATCATACTACAATCATAATTAAGAAGATTTGATCAACACCAAAAACATTCACGATTACCAACACCAACAACATTCACGATTACAGACACCAACAACATTCACGATTACGGACACCAACAACATTCACGATTACCGACATCAACAAATATAATCTATCTCACGATTATGGAAACTTATAATTGAATAATATACAATAATACATGTGAATCAATTATAACAACCTAAATTTTGAGGAATTCTGAAATATACCTTAATACCTGTTAATTACAAATTTAGATAGCCGAGTAGAAGGAAGCCAAGTAAGCAGGTAGGGAGCTAGAAAGCAGGGACAGGCAGCCGGGCAAGAAAATAGACAGACAGTGAAGAAGAGATTAGTCATTGAAGAGCGGTAGGTAGTAGCGAGCGGGAGTAGGTAGCGTGCGGGAGTAGAAAATAAATGGGGATAAACAATGAGCAGAGATAGGCAGTAAGTGCTGGGAATATACAGACGTGCAGATAGACAACAGTTATATCCATACGGGCAGACAGCTAGCGGGCAAGCAGTGAGTAGGCAGCGGGTATATACAGATGGACAGACACGGAGCAGGCAAAGAGTAGGCAGACAACGCACATATACAGACGGTCAGACATGTCACGAGTAAGCAGCGGCAAACATGTCACAGGCAAGCAGCGGGCAGGCAGCGGATATATATGACGGGCAGACAGGTAGCGGGCAGACATTTGTCAGGTAGATGGTAAGGAGCGGGCAGGGAACGGTCATATACAAAATGGCAGACAGGCATCCAGCAGGCAGCGGCAGGTAGCGGGCCAACAGTGGACAGGGTGAGCCGGAGATAGGAAAAGTTTTGGTTAGCGAGTATGATCTGTGTATGGAATCCGGTAGACAGACAAATGTACATCTGACCATGAATTGTAAATCTTGTCTCATAGGATGTATTTTTTGCCGAATATTTTCTTCTGCAAGTAAAAACTGCTGGAGGAATCAGCTAACTGGGCGAAAGTTGCTTACGTGTTGGCGGTGAAGTCATCCTGTTGTGTAGGGGTGTAGCGGTATGCGTAAGGAAACCACTTGCCATATTCTTACTCATGGGCCTGGTTGCAACTGGTTCGGCATGGTCAGCATGGTCGCCATGGTCGCCATGGTCGCCATGGTCGCCATGGTCACCATGGTTCGATACTGGTAGGTGGGCCCTATTTTTGCTCATATTATTATATAATCTGGATGACTAATCAAGTGAAACACCAACAAATTGATTCTGGCCAATCAAAACACCATAAAGGCACATGCATATGCAGGATATAATTATATACTTATTAGATATTGTGTCAAACAGACCGTAATGATCAGCGTATTATATTATAATTATAGATTTGTCATTAACATTAATTCAAAAATAATTCAATACATTAAAGATATATTAATGAGGAAAGACATCCCGTCCAATATTGTGTACGCAATAAGCGTTGATGTGAGATTGTTTCTTGATCTTGGTTTGATCCAATCAATGCATGAGCTTTGCCATGTCTCTCTCAATATCACCTTCATCCCTTCTGCAGCACGTATATAGTTTCTTCTGTTTATTGCTTTCTGCATCCAAGTGTGCAGGACGAAAACGTAAATGACTAATAATGCCGAATAGAAACGGGCTCATGTACAATCCGCTGGGCTACAATTATGGGTACAACAACTACAATTGATCCTTTCAAGAGCTGGTAATTAGTAGAATCGTTATTTAGTGTAAAAAGAAAGAAAAAACGTCATTGATTATCTTGTGTACCAAACAGTGGCCATTGTTATCACTGTCTTTCTTGTAGGCAACTTTCAACCAGGCTAGCTAATGAACCATCCGGTAGCCATTGCGAGAAATGAACAAGAGCAGTTTTAATGAATATTTGGTCAGTTAAGGTAATCTAGTATCACATGCCAATTAGATTTATTGTTGATAATAAAGCTTCTTGCAGTATACTCAAATATTCTCAACTGGATTTAGATTAAGTGAATAAACAGGCCAGTCCTACAGAATATCAACCAATTGTCCTCCAACCGTTGAGTGACAATTTCTGTACTGTCTGTGCTTTAGCTGTATCTTGAATCAAGATTGACCTGAGACTCTTCTCCGCTACTTCTGCCAAAAATTGGGAAATTGTTTTCTTATGATGGCTTCAGTATCACGGCTTTGCACCATTGCGTGCTTTCTGTTATTTATGTCCTCCTGTCATATATGTGTTTATATGGATAAAAGTCCGGAAATATAGAAAGACAATTTGCTTTCCCAAGACAATTTTTTTCCCTCTCCATTTACGTGTATACGGTCTTGTGGATTGTTGTACTTTTCTAAATCAAAAACGATTGCGGTCAAAGTGAATGAGCGTTCTACATCCATGCAAAAAATCGTCTTTCCATATGATTGACATTATCCAAGCATCAAGATCATCTTTTACTTGCTTTTCTTGAAACTGTAGGTCTGTATCACCTTCGTGCTTTTTTTCATTACCCGTAAGTCCGGGTATTTAAAGGATGGAAATAAAATTCATAAAAAATGTAATATACTCTCTTTGCTGCTCTCACCCCACCGGTCTTTACTAATTCCCTTAATTTCTACTTCCACTCATGACTATCAACAAAAACCAGGGCTGATATGTAATTGGCTATCAACTGGGGGCTGATTTCGCTAACCCGGCTTCCTTGTGCTTCATGTTCCATTTTGCTTACCTCTTAGATGACCAGCCATTTTTTGCTTAATCCAGTATGTCCAAAATATGATATCCATCGGGGGTAATGGATTAGTCTGAAGAAAACGTTTTAATAGGTTGATTGCCGTAATTAGCTGACACTGGTCAAGAAGAGGCACCACCACTTCCAAATGAATTGCTGCTCGACCACTTTTAATCTCTGTGTGAACTCTTAATGTCCATTTGACCTTCTTTCACACCTGTTCGAACTCCATTGACACCTGTTCTCTGGAATAGTATGCTCAGGAGAATTTCATTATATTAGTCAATTCTCATTTCTAAGGGCCATGACTCCGGGGTGCGACATTGAATTGGGTATTAGCCATAGGATATGTTACGTGGAATCCGTAAACGAAAACTTAGAGATCCAAAGAACACAATCTAAACAGGAGGCTTCGAGGTAGACTCTAAGCAAGCGAAGTATCTTGGAACTCTCTTGGCCGATGAGACAAAGAGATCGTAGACGTGGGACTATGGAGGAATAAAAAGTAATAATATTCCTTAAATACAAGAGGTTGCGTGAAGAGAAAAGGAAAGGAAGAGAAACAAGACGTAGAGTGCAGACAGGACCCTTTATATAACCGAATAACCCCTGTCTGAGTCTGACTGATAACCGAAACTAATGGAAACACATAGAAACCCATATGACTCATGCTCCGACCGTTGCCACCACACTTCTCTTCACACCACAACACCTTATTCTAATACCTGTCACGACGCCATAACAGGATATGACTCAGGATATATTGTGTGTCATGGATATGGTACGGGATTCTATTTGTCATACTATCTTTCTGTATTACATTTCTTTAGCATCAATACTAGGGCTTTCCCCCATCAGTTAGTTTTACCATAACGCTGAATATATATTATTCGTTTCCTACATTTCTCTATGTTCAACCTCCTTTGACACCCGCTTGACGCTGAATTGAGATCAATTGACTCCCTGTGACGCTGTTGAAGCCCGCTCTGAGTTGCTTGAACACCGAGGAATCCTAGATGTTTCTTCTCGCACTCTGAGTGTTCCAGCTTCTGATATAGGTGCTCTTACGTCAAGTTATGAAGCAGAAGGGAATGAGAAGGGATCACTTTGGTCATGAACCCGGAACAGGGAGACCACTAGGGATGAAAGAGTGAAAACAATTGCTGAGAGGTAGTTAGGGATGACCTGGAAGGAAATAGGACATCGGGTGGGGATAGAATATTGTACTGTCAGAGTATTTTTAGGAGTACACATGTAGGGTTTCGTATTCAGGCTGCTCACTCGAATTGGCACTGGCACTGGCACCAACAGCATTCCGATAATAGTACTACAATGAGCAGGCAAATGGAACACCTAGCAATATAAGCAGAGAAGGAAGCCCATGTTTTTTCAATGCAGAAGAGAAGGAAAGGCTAAGGGAATGTATAACAAAAGATAAAAGAATAAGGAGACTACTCTTTCTGTCTAACATTGAAGAAATGGGCTATGAATGTTCTGTCAGAAGGTTAAGAAATAGTCTCGCATATATGTGCTATCATCAATGATTACCCCGTGAGAATCGGGGTATAAAGCAACAAAATCTTATCAAGCGAGTTGAGTCGTGTCAAGCCAGACTACATTTGACCTATCATAACTGGCTCCGTACTGTTTGGACTGGTGAGACTATTTTTGACACATGGCTTTGGGCATTGTTCATGGCTTCTTAGAACAACAGAGGAGGAATATCACCCGGACGGCATTGACAAGACCTAAGAATAGGAGAAGATGAGGACCATGATCTGTGGGGGATTCTGCTGGGAGATGAAGAGCAAACTAGTGTTCATGTTACGTCGTCGCGAGAAGTGATACAATAATGTGTTGTGGCATGAAAAAAAGTGTGATGGCAAAGGTCGGAGGATGAGTTATATGGGTTCTATGTGTTTCTATTCGGTTCTGTTACATCCTATCTGTTTCCTTGCGCGACCATATAAATTATAGCCGGACAGGGGTATTCTATTATATAAAGGGTCCTGTTTTCAATCTATACCTTATTTTTCTTCCTTTCTTTCCTCTTCACATAACATCCTGTATTCCTCCCGAGCCTGACGGCTCCAGGGACGCCCTCCTCGTCAATAAGTCGGATCAGAGTTTCTAGAGAGCCTTCGCCGCGCTAGATTCCCCCTCTATGACTCGAGTCTACCCTCCTCTTTTCCCCCCCTTTCTACCGAGTTGATGCCTTCGGGATGCGTCCATCGATCACTTCTCATCGCCAAAACGACGGCCACCGCCAGACGGTCGTTCCACCCTTTTTTTCGGCTACTCATCGCACGAGTGCCATACATGTTGGGTTTGCACACTGTCCGTACTCTCTAGTCAGCGAGAATCTACGGCCAAAACGCGCGACAGCCCGTGAAGTTAGTGATCCTATGGTCGCAAAATATCGTCAAATTTTTTACCCGATATCCCGTGACCTTACCCCTCTTTTTTTCGGCCTTAACCAGGCAACCCATTCTTAACCGAGGCGGCCCGCACCCCTCGTCCCATACACACACTGCTCTCCGAGATCAACCCCCAACACAACACGGTCAGCACTTTCGATTGCGATCACCCCATACACATTGAGTTCTAGACTCACTACTCCTGCACGTCCCCTCCAGAGGACACAACACCCACCAGTCTCTGAGACCACCCTTCAACAGACGGTCGGCACCTTAGATTGCGACCACCACATATACACTGAGTATCAGACTCACTCCCTTTTGCACGTCCCCTCCAGAGGACTCCACATCAAACACGACTCGGGCACAGTCTTTAGCCGCTGCTCCTGGGACCGACAACCCCACCCCATACTTACCACGGAAAGGTTATTCAATAGCCAGCTTCGCGCCGTGCTCCCTTCTCCTCCTTACCTCAACCGCCCTGCTACCCAACAAGTAGACTCCCAGGGCACCACTCTTGACACCACCCCCTTTGCTTTCATATGTGAGAATGGCTCGGTTAGCCTCTTTTATGCCTTCGTGCCCATATTCCACTAGACTCTGTTAATGTTCGTCTACAGATAAAGTCCATCGGTTCCAGTATTGACCTCTTTCAGGGAACGGTTCGGTAAGGATAGCTCGCTTAGTTTTGTTTGACGGATAGGTTTGTGTTTCTTCTTACAACGGGGAAGTTTCTTTGATGTTGTTTAGATTTTACTCACCTGTAACAGTCGCGTTATCTACGTCCTCTTAGAGCGCAATAATATTTCTATTTAGTTAGTAGTTAGCTTTTGTCTTCGGCGGTTGTCAGTTGGCACGCCATAAGCCTATGGCTTCTCTGCGAAATAAAAATCCATCCATCCATCCACCCTGTATTTTAGGAATATTATTCATTTTATTCCTTCATAGTCCAAGGTCTAAGAACTCTTGGTCATGTTGCCCAAGAGCGTTTTGAGATACTTCGCTTGCTTAATGTCTAACGATAAGCCTCCTCTTTAGGTTGTGTTCCTTGGGCTCTTACATATTCATCTATAGTCCTACGTAACAATTCATGACTTAGTACAGCTCCGGTTTCCAAGGAGTTTGGTTATCTATTCATTCTTCAAATGCGGACGGAGAGTAATTATGGTTTGAATTTGTGTGCAAGATCTGTCATTTGATGAGTTTAAAAGATGTGTTATGAATGCCAGACAAAGATTGTTCTCTTGTAATCATTCGAAATTATATTCATAGTTGAACAAATAACCAAATGCAATAAATTTCAAGAGACATACAGAGAGCTTGTTTATCTTCAATAGCTTTTAAAACAACCCTTTGCTATTAACACAACGGCAATGATCTTCTCAGGTATAAGGCAGTGTTCGCAAAAGTATCCGGGGTTTTTTTGCCAGGCTTGGCCTCATATTCCAGTTCCCAAACCCAAAGCCTCCATGGGTAAGATTGACTTCAAAGCAGGGGCCTATTAGTGTTGTGTGGCCAATAACTTGCATTCTGTAATAGCTGCACGAGCCATTGCCCAATTGTCATAATTTTTGATTTTTTCTGGATGGCAGATGCCAAAGATATCGTCCAAAAAGTCCTGATTTTGCTAGCTCAGCATGGGAATCTTCAAAATAAGGTGGAAATTGAGGGAAGCAATACAAGATGGAATGTACCAAAGAGGAGAGTTGAACCAATTGAGTTGGAGATATTGCAGGGCCAGGCATGGGAAACCTATTCTAGGTTGGCCTAATTAGTTTAACGAGCATATAATTTTATTTTTAAACTAATCGAGCATGGGTACCTCATTTTCCAGACAAGTCATTTATCGCCATTGCTTATTTCAATGTCTGCGGATTCCTGAGTATGGAAAATGTGATAACCGTATTCAAGAGTATCTTGGTATAGTACTTTGCATGCTACTGTCGAGACTCTCATGGCCTAATGGATTAGCAGATTCGAACCTCAAATTTAGCTGGAAGCATTAAAAATATTCACGTATCGTAAATATGCTTATGAAATGTATGTATGACATGTGGAAACAAGATGACCTCCTTCATTTTGACTAAGCATGGGTAACTTCGGTGAAACTGTTCATTTCTATAATAGTGTTACGGGCGAGCAGCGTTGCTTCGTTGAAGAGGGTTTCTTCGTGAAGGTGTCCTCGTAGATTCGGTAACGACCAGAGATCTTTGCAGGTGTGGTCGGCAGGAGATGGACTCGGGACGGGAATGGGAGGCGGAATGGGGCAGGGGCGGGGACAGGACAGGACGGAACAGGACGAGACGGGGTTTGCCCTGGGGTTCACCCCCCAGGTGGTCGAGAGGATGGAGAGCAGAACAAGGAGGAGACTCTAAGCCAGACAGGACGCGATGGCTAACAGAAGAGAGTCGACCGAGGACTGGAGCAGGGACGGCTAGTTGGAGCGATAGCCGGGCGGAGCGGAGGCGGGACGGGGACAGGACAGGACAGGATGGGACTGGGCGAGATGGTCCAGGGGTTCACCACGCTGGTGGTCAGAGAACGGATCGTGGGACCAGACGGAGAGCGATGGTCGGGCTGTGGGACGAGGGACAAATCAGGCTCTAGGGAAAGCGGAGCCAGCACCCAAGACGGGGACGAGAACGAGGACTAAGACTGAACTGACTCTAGAGGAACGCGGAGCCAGGACGCAAGACAGGGATGAGAGTTCAGGAGTCCTCCCCCTAGTCTGAAAGCCCAGGGGAGGAACGAGGTCTACGAGGGAAACGCTTTCGAGTTTTCGGAAGGACTTGAATAAAGCGTACTTGATATACAAGAAGAAAACACTAAGGAAGAAAGGAAAGCTCTTCGAAGAGAAGGAAGAAGCTTCCTTATATACAAGAATCTTAAGTTGCTGATTAATCCACACAACGTGACAGGGAATAGGAAAAGCAGAACGAGAACGAGACAAGGAAAGAACAGGAGAAGAACGGAGACAGGAACGCACAGGAAAACAGGAACGGAGAACAGAAGCGAGGAAAGGCAAGGATAGCGGAGCATAATCCGACGAGAAACAGAACAGAAGCAGAGAGGAACAAAACAGGAGACAGAGCCAGAACGAACTAGGAAAGTACAAGAGTCAAGGAGATAGGGAAACAGGACAGGGCAGGACGAGGCGAGGCGAGGCAACAGAGACGGGGGACAGGAGCGCAGACGGGAATCGTTCTGCAAATACATTAGCGACATGTGAGACGCTAAGGCTGGGCATTTCCTCACGAAGTGCACCGGGGATCAGAGACTGTGAAGAGCTCAAGGCATAGCCAAGACATAGAGAACCTTCTCGGGCCGTAGGATGTGCTTCCAGGTACCAAGCCATCTTCCAATACGTCCGCGTTGAATAGTCCCGCAATGATAAAGGTTGACAGCGGTCAAAGTCAAAGCAGGGAAGAGCCTACAGGGGATCAGGTAAACTAGGTCTCAGGAGCGGGGAGACTAGGGGCTAAGCGAGGATAGGGGTACAAGATGGTAAACTATGTAACCAAGGAAACAGAGGAAGACAGGGCAAGAAAACAGGAAACAGGACAGGAAACTGGAAACGAGATCAAGGAACCATTGAAACGGGACAAGGAAAACTCAAGCTGGGATCAGACTGGAGTCCGGCTCGTACGCCGTTATATTATGGCATTACAGAACATCTCACAATCCCGTTTCAAGGTTCTACGATCAGAAGCGAAGAGAAATTATGGCACAGTTCTACGTTAAAGGTCGCAGTTGTTGTCGAATTGTGTTTCAAAGAAGTGTTACATTCATTACTCCTGCTTGACTTCTCTTGCTCTCTACAGACACTCTTTTCCACAGTAGAAATACAATATGATGTTGCTATTCCAGTCCACAATGCACATGTTTGTCTTCAACGTCCTCAAATCAGTCAGTATTTCTCAAAGCAGGTAGCAAACGAAAATATTATTCAACTCACAGAGTATAAAATTGAAATATTTGCATTGATTGAGCCGCCAACTTTGGAAGAATATTTTCATCAAACAATTAGTTCTGTCTTTGTCTAAACATACTCTGAACCATTACATTCAGAAGTATTTCCATTGTTGCATTAGTATTGCGGGTTGTATTGATAATGGTCTTCAATTTTCCAATCAGGACCATCTGTTGCTGACTGTGACATAATTTCTCTCGGGCTTTTTGTATGTATCAGAGCTGAGTTCTTCTGGTTTCATTGTTAAACCTCGGCCGACGTCTTCAACCTCCTTCACAACTTGATTCTAGGTCAATTGGATTATTCTTCTCGTAAGAAGAGTACTAAACTCTTCATCACTACCCTCTTCTATTAAGTGTAGTTCTCTTTTTGTATAATCTTTGATGTCTTATACACTATTACTGATTTTCCTTTCCGTACAAATACTATATTACATGCATCCTCACGTATTTTATTGTTTGTAGATACTCAAATGTATAGTAAACAACCTCTGTCATATTATGAACATGTTCATCCACCAGCTCTACCACCCCAGTCCTCTGTTTAGATTTAGTCTCCTCTGTCCATTCAATTTCAATACATATTGGATACATAAGCATGATCAAGCTTTACTTACATTATGGCATTCGACAACCTAAACCACCTCATCATTCTAGAAAGATTTTAAATTCATGAGGGGTCAAAGGATTTGATACCCGTCCCCATCTGTATTCCCTAGTCACAGTCTTCTTTCATATTTGGATGTTCAGCAATTCCTTGCGTTGGCAGTTCTCTATCATCCCATTTTTCTCAAGAGGTACCTATTCTTTTCACCCTACTGGATGAAGCGGGAACTCTGTCTGCACTCGCATCTGATCAAGAGTATGTTCCTTCATTCAATTTTATTTGAAGGTCAATTGTAATCTAGTAAGCTCGGCGTTCAAACCGCTCGCCCTTTTGTTTTGTTAGTGTTTTAGTATCATGTTAGTTAATTCAGATGTTGTTTGATTCTGATTATGTTTTGCTCCGATAATGATTTGTTCCATAACTATTCCGTTTTATAAATTTTTCTTTACATAAGTGGTTTTTCTAAAGGCTCTTTGTTTCGCTAGTGTTTACACTGCCAGCAATGAATTGTTACAATGAGTTAGTGCTTATTTGTACATTTGGACGTTTTTATATGTATCTCACAAGTAAACAACCCTCAACAGTTGTTTGCTGATAGTTGATCATATTGGCAAACAGTTGATGATTAAGAAGTTCAGAATGGCTGATTGCTCATCATTGACGATATGATATCACCTCCAGTGCAAAAGGAAAAGCAACTCCCTGCCTCAAACCCCCCTTTCTTAGTACTTTGGGTCTGCAAAATTTCCTGTTCAAAGGGCGGATTAATTTGGTCACATTCTCAAAGAGTCTCCCAAGTAATTGGTAATACTCTTGTTAGTTTTTTTTTTACTGCAAGTGCGTCATTACCGAATCCTGCCTAGCTTGCCTAAAATGTTTGATCCTTTGTGGAAATTGATGGTGGCCAAAACTCTCAAATAGAGCAGTTCACTATATATTACAGCAACATGCCAACTGATGGCTAAAGTGATGAATGGCGGGGATCTAGACACAATAGTAGTATCTCGATCCCAATCGTATTTCATTTTTATACCATTGAGATTTACAACATATTTCCTGATTTATATATTGACAGATTGTATTTTGACTGAACGAGCGGGTCTGATTAAGAATTCTTTTTGTACCTTAATGGATCGGTCAACCTAATGTACCTGCGCTTACAACATTGCTACATTATCAATTGTCAATTTCTGATATATATATCATACAATATAAAATCTATTATTGCAAAATATTTGTCAACGAGTTTCAAATACAGAGAAATCCATTTCATCATTCCAAAATAATATTGTTCAAGCAGAATTTAGACAACCAGGGTATGAGATTATTCTATGCTTTGCCATGATTAGAGAATACACAAATACTTTTACGGCACTAATCTCAACGCTTTCCTGAGAAGCATCTTCAAAAGAATGTTTTATTTATCATAACATTGGTGTTTTGAACATATCACCATCGGAGTCAATCTTAAGTAGCTGTGTGTGTACTTTTCCAAAAAAACACTTTGGTCAACAGATCGGGACGAAGCGTATAATTGTATAACGTGATATTAATCTTGTTGGACTTGATATACAGTTGGTTCTGAGATCTCAAGGACATGGCAATGCTAAAGAATCGGTCTGTAGCTTTTAGACAGAAATAATATTGTTGATCGGATGCCGCTCGCAGATCTGAAGAGAAGACTGAATCAAGGGGCGGGAATCTGCTCTATATTAAGACTATTGTTGAATCCATTCTAACCCCCCGCTTTCTATCTAATCTTACTCTGACAAGTAACCGCTTTGTCTCTTAATATCCAGGCTTTAGGGCTGTACTACGCTATTATGTTCAACCCACTTCTCAAAGTAAAACCGCTTACAGCCTATATCCCCATCTTTTCAACCGTTCCGCTTAAATAGTAGAATCCAGGTGTGCTCGCAAACGGACTGCCCCACACCACCTTGATACCTTCCATGCTGGTGTAGGGTTACCCGTTCTTCTAGAATCATCGTCGCTCACTCGACATTCCGCAACAGTTTTACAACGGGGTTTTCATTTAGTGGTGTATTTGATATAGAGTTGGAAGCAGGATCAAAGACATGAAAATGATTGCCTCAATAAATCACGAGTAGGAGCGGCACTTGCGAATGTAGTTCAAGAACGGTTTCGCTCGGTGGTAGTTTTTTCAACTATCAAAATAACGAAGGACGCTGTAGACAAAGCCAAGGTACAAAAGAAAACACCGAGAAGTGACACTACGAACCCTCCCCTTGAGCCCCTTCCTCCCTCCAATACAATACAATTTTCACACACCTTGTTTTCACCCCTGGTCCTCAATGCAGATACACCTCCGGCCCCTCCCATTTTTGAACCCTCAACCTACTCTCCTTGCACACCTTCTTATGGTTGCCTGCCTCCCAATCCCTCCTCTGGCACTCCAGCCCGCAATACCACCACTCTTTACACCTGGCGCACATCCCCCACATCCCCACCCTCTCCTCCACCTTCCCACAGTCAATAGCATCACATGCCCTCCTCTTCACCTCCTCTTCGCAACCTGCCAGCCACCCCTTCACAATCTTCCCACCCCACAGCTCCTTGTTGCGCATATGGTACTCTGCCGCGTCATCGACGCGGACACCGGTGAAGTTGTCGTGCAAGCCTCGAGGCTGCAGGCTGAAGCAGAGGCCCCTCAGGTCGTATGCCTTGATGGAGTGAGAGACCCCCGCAAGAAGGAGGGGGTAGTAGTACGGGTTGGAGTGGTGCGCGATCCGCAGGATGCTGGTCGTGAAGACGCAGGTGCCGTAGAGGTTGAACGAGGCAAACGCGAGGTGGAAGAGCAGCCGGGACTGCGGGTGGGGCTCGAGATTCATCGGTGGTGGGGAGGCGGGGTCAAAGTCGGCCTGGGCGTAGCGTTTGAGTTCTAAAAGAGCGATGTTAATATGACAGAGATTCTGTTAGTGGTGTGTGTGTGGAAGTAGAGCTTGGGGAGCAGATAGTGGGTGGAAACCTTTGGATGCAAGGCTGGGGTCAAAGTCGGCGTGGGACTGGCAGCCAGCACTGGCGCGGTCAAGGGCACAGAGACAGAAGTTGAGTGCCTCGAGGTAGTGGCCGTGCTTGAGCAGAGTCATGGAGGCATGAACCTGTGACTCTGGGGAAGACAATCAAGAAAGGTCAGCCAGGATCTGGTCCACTAGGTTTCGGAAAGGCAAACGAAAACCACCTACGTACTATTCGTGTACATCTTCGACGACCCTTTCCACTGCTCTCTGCTAGAACTCAGGGAGTTCATGCACTGATTATCGGGGCAATCCTCCAGCGCAGTATTCTTCACCGGTGGGCCGGGCCTAGGATGGGAAATACCTCGTCAGTTAGTTTCAAACTTTGTGGAAGAGAAGAAGATGAAAATATAGGGTAGTACATCTTCTTTGCCGGCCGAGAGCGCTTGTGGTTGTGTCCAGTGCCGTGGCCATGGCCGTCATCGCAGAGTGTGTCCAAGTCTTTACCTTCCATCGATGCAGTAATTACCAGGGACGGTAGTGATGCAGAGGTCTGACTTCAAGCGATGTCGTGTGGACTTATATCTATCCATTGTTCGTGTCGCGGATATGTGGGTGGCCTGAATCCTGCTGGCCTGAATCCTGCTGGCCTGACTCTGGGAGGCTGAAGGTATCCCTAACCCTACCCACCGATCTGGGCGCCGCCGGCGGGACCAAGGGGAGAATCGCTTGGCGGAGAAGAACCCCGCCCGCATACCGTACCAAAGGGGAGGCACCAGTTGGTATACCTTCTGTCTCCACCCGCCCCGGCAGAGCTCAGGCCGCCAAAAAGCCTACCCACTCGTCCGCTGCATTCGGGATCGGAGGGCTTTATTGGATGATACTACAATAGTCCAATCATCGTGCACGATACTATTTCGCGCTGAGAATAAATCTAGATAGCTAGCCTAGGACTTCAAACATATCCATATCAACCATACTCGCGTGCAACCCATACTACCATGGACGCATTACAGAAAGTAACCGCGAGCCATGTAGACATTCATACTCCAAGGATGGGAGGACGGGGAATCAAAACCCAGCTTCAGTATGAATCCCGGGAAAGCCCATCAGCTTGATGATCTCCGCGCAGTGTTTGAAACTCCGGACAAGAGCTTTCCTTCCTGATCGCCCCAAGGACAGTGATATCTCATGACCAGCGGGCGCTCGTGAAGGGTTCGAATGTGTTCATGGGCGGGGATCGAGGAAGCAGGTGTCGGAGGTGGAGGAACTGGGAGGTAGTGGGTACTCGTAACATCTGAGCGAGTGGGCATGCTATCCGGTGGGTGTTTCTTTTGTTAAGCGCGCGGATGTTCGTGGAAACAGTTTATATTGATCCTCCTCGTCACCGACATCGTGTAAAGATAAATCATAGATACATCCACGTCGCCAATCTCCAACCTCTCTATACTTATGCTTAAACCCTTTGATATCTAATTCATGGCCGGTGTTACACCCGTTGAGATTCAATGAAAGGCCAAACATTCTAAAACCCCGTTCTGTGTTAGAGCTCCCACAGCTAGCTCAGGGTGTCGCTATTCGTATGCTTGAATC
Organism: Morchella snyderi; assembly: GCA_024521645.1. NCBI lineage: Eukaryota > Fungi > Ascomycota > Pezizomycetes > Pezizales > Morchellaceae > Morchella > Morchella snyderi. The sequence continues at coordinate 922,741 of JAJJXB010000025.1, read as the reverse complement.
AACTGTCCATTTCCTGAATTCTTTTACAATTTCCAGAATCAATTTCTATATTATCACGTATCATGTCGTCGGGCGATTTATCAAATGAAGTATATATATACCGAACGGCTGCACTATACTATGCTGGCACAGCCAGCTAGTACCATACTGGGTATAATATGATTTTACCAAAGAACCTCATAAACATCCAGAGGCCAGAGTGTCGCGACATTGGTTTGTGACGATCAATTACCCAATCTGGTAATTATTTCCGGTAAGTTGCCAAGATCAGCAACTTGGCGCTCTTAAACGAGGCCTTCTCGCTCAATCCAGATGAAAACCTGTTCAATCTGGTAATTCAGTTATCCCAAACAGGCAATTATGGGGTGCGACATTGGTTAAACCCCTACCAAAACCCCAGATTTTAAGAAATCCATAACTCCACCACCAAAAACGATAAGATTAATCGGACTCTGTCACGTTGTAGAGGATACGCAGAACTATCGAATAACAGAGAGAAAAATAAAATCAGAGTGTCGTTGGGAAGGTCATTAGCGGTTGAAGTTGACTCCCGAAACCACTCCGTGTCAAGGTGTCCCCAACCATACATGTCAAGTGTAGGATTCTTCAAGAGCAGATAGAACAAAATTACCCATAGTGGGTTACCCGCATATAACAGGCTTGGTTGCGTTGGGCATTGGTAAGCACATTCATAACGCGACTTGTACAAAGTGAGCCTTCAATCCAACGCGCATTCATCGCCGAGTCTTGCGAGGGGTTTTTTTTGGGCAAAGCATACTCACTCGTTAATTAAAAGGTCGAAAGTCATTTCAACCAAATCCCCACACAGAATTCCGGGTTTTTGAATAGCCGAGAATGTGGGGATTGTGGGGCGCAAGGTTGAGGTACTAGGGTTAGGGTTGGGACTTGGAGGTATCCCTTCAGCTAATTGTCGCAGTCATCCAGAAATAAGTTAACCGGTAAAATATATAAATAGGGAATCTATCGAATCCAGCAAATAGAGCACCGAATGAAGCACCAAATCAAGTACGTCATGGATGTAAGTAAGCAGGTAGGCAGCTAGCTGCATATATTTACATATTTAATTGTGAAACCTTACCTGCGCATCAGAGTTTTTCAGCGAATAAGGTACCTAGATATGGGTACTATCAAGTACCAAAAAAGTGAAAGTAGTTAGCATATGGAAAACAGGGCGGTTTGAGGACTTTACGAGAACTATTAGGTCAAAACAGAGACAATGCTACTGCGAACTCATTGGCATGCAACTAATGAGAAAGGAAAGCATAATAAAAATATAGATAAATCAATGATAAACTTCATTTAAACAAAAAGAAGAAGAACAATTTGATATTAATCAAAGGTGATAAAGTACACGTAGTTTATGATCAACAGAGACGGTAAAAGGCACGTATGAGGATCACAGAGGCTGATTTTAGTGCATCTGAATATGAGAATTCTCGTTAAAGTAAATGACTGTGATATACCGAGGAAAGTCGTGGGTTAAAGGCTTCTAAGGAGCCCTAAGGACTGGCGCCAAACTACGAGCTTCTAGCTCAAGAAACCGTATATAGAGCTAAGCCCATACACAACCTCCCTAGGTTTCTATTGTTCCTAGTAACCCGAGTAGACCGAGAACCACTGTTGAGCGCCGTTATGTTAGCTCCGCGGTATCTTCAGAGCAAATCTTAGATCATACCACCGGTCGCGCTTAGGATATAAGTAGATACCGCCATAGCAGCCTGGATATCTCTGGTACATGCGATCCATACAATCGCGGTTGCAATACTTATTAGCAACGGTGCTCCCACAAGTACCGCAATCTTCTGGGCATCCCAATCATCGAGGAACAAGAGGCCGTAATAATGATGTCGGTCTTCTCCGAGCGCACAAAAAAAGTTGACCCACTCATGCTCTGTTGATATGAGGTTGGGGTTTCTAAAGAAAGATATGAGATCACGTCGTAGTGACGCATTCATCCTCAAAGGGACGGGATCTTCATCGTCGGTGTACTAAGGAAGTAAGTGTTAGCAAGGGTATAAGGTTACATATTGTTGAAGTGGTTTATCCGGCACGTACCTCGACGACGACGATCTGTTTAAGCGCCCGGATAGACAGAGATCTTTGTAAAGGTGGTCGCAGGCTCCCGTAATAGCCCCTCCTGAACGCCTGAAACAGTTCCTGGTCGGTAGTCTTTATGCCATTTAGTTGGCTTCTGATGTCCAACGTCCCAAAGCTTTTAGCAGGGTACCTCCGTGTACTTGAATTGCTACATAGGATGATAGAGCAGCTCTTGGAACCGTACGCCGGTGAAGGACTGCTTTTGTCGGTGGGATCATTGGCCAGTGAGGGTTGAATGACGAGAGGTGTTTTAAGTCGCCGCGAGTTGATTGGACCTCCGTTCGGCGGGTGTGTGTTACACTGGACATTCTGAGGGATGTGGCTGCCCGATTGTCGGTTGTGTGGGGGGTTTTGGGGCTGGGGAACGTACGGCGACTCTTTCGAGTCTGAGGTGGCTTCCATCTGAACCTCTCTAACGATACCACTCATTTAGGATGTAAGTAGGGGCTCCGGCCTAGAGATCGAACATACTTTCTGTATCAAGGAGGCAGGTAGAGGCAGGATATATAATAAAACCCCCAACCTAGCAAGGCCTAAGAACTATCTATGACGGAGAGCGATAATTATGAAACGCCTCGCTATCCTTCCACTACACCAGTATACCTTGCAGCGGTGCTTGTAACAGCCTACCGCGGTGCCTTGAGGAAGACATAGCCACGCTCCATTTCAATGTAAGCAATAAATAAGGTAGGATTTATTGAGAGAATGGCGTCTTTATGCGAAAGGAGCCAGCCGATTGCCCAGAGAAATGATTGGGGCTGATACCGCCAGCTGCCAACCAGATAACCAGAATACAGGAGCGGCTCTATTTCTAATCTGTCCGAAATCCGCCTTGCTGTTTCCCTGAGCTGAAAGAGCTCTTCGTAGGATAGGTATTGGTACGTTGTCTGTATCGCTCCGGCCAACAGTATTATACTCTATGAAACTGCCTACACAGCCCATGCAGTGCTCCTGTACCTACAGCGCACGGCTCATCACGGACGGATCGTACATTGTACACTACTCGGGGCAGGTAAAATGTACCGGACAATGCAGGTTTTGTCTCTGGGCTTTTTTGCAGTAGTTCACGCCTAGCATGCGCGCACCCATTGGTGAACCAAAAACCTGCATTGCCCGGTAGTTTATACCTGCCCCGAGTACTGATACACAGCCTTCCACACGCAGCAACGAATGCGTTGTGCTCACAGCGCCTTTGCTATTGGGTCTTTATTTCATAACATAGCATCACAGCCCCGACTCAGACCCCTCCATATGCGGGCGAGTAGGCTGTGCATCGATCGTGTGCTGCATAGGCTGTGCAGGGCGGTCTGCCGGGCTAATTACACTACTCTACCCACTCGCGAGGACCGTCGGGTAGGTTCAATCGGCGGTGCTTAAAATTGTTCTTTGGAAACAAGAGATGGTGGGGGGTTGTAGTTATCAGCCTACATCTCCACGTAAAGGGCCGCAGTGGTTACTTTGCCTCCTCTGGAGGTCGTTTCCCCGCCACACTCAGGTTACGTGTCTCAGAGACCTCAGCTTTGGCGTCCCCCTTACAGGAGTGCGTCGGTTTCTGACCAAAGATCCCCCCTCATGCGCGTATTGTTAATGCGGAGAACCACGGCGGCCGTGTGGAAAGTCTTCTTATAAACCGCCAGATGTCTCCCTTTCTTCCGGTCGTTACTTGCACACACTAGGAATGACACTTATCTCTCTTCTTTACCTCTTAGATCTGTTTCTAAAGTATCCTTTTCAAAACTACTTAGCCTACATGAAAGAACATGCCCCTCTGTCAGACCGGGAATGCCATCACCCAAACGCGGAAGGCCACTACCAACACAACAAAACCACTAACGACCAAGTCCCGATTGAAACTATAGTTTGGTTACGCTCCAAGGCCACGCTGTGGAATTCCAGAAACTCTGAAGTCGACACCGGAAACAGGCCAGCGCTCATAGAGGTATCCCCCCCCACCCGCCTTTCCCCTTTGCTTGTGTCCTCAATTTGCTAGACCGAGCACCACAATGTATATTACTCACCACGCAATGGACTAGGAGCTACACCAAAATGCGGACAGTCACAATCACATTCACAGTACCTCAATCAGTCTACACAGGGACCAGCACAGAGACAAAGCCGACTGGGTCTTCAGACTCAGGTCGCCACCGCCACGGCAGTTCACTCTTAACGATGTCGTAAAGGCGGTAGCACCGTCCATCTGTAGTGTGATCATCGCGAGATTGTCGATAGTGCTGGGCGGGTGCGATATAAGCACCGCGGTGACGTTCGTCACTTTCATCTTGATTGCAAATGTTGGTGAGTTTTCCTCTGAGATAGGGAGTAGACGGTTTAGCGGCTGATGCGCGGGCAACGAGCGTAGGTGTACTGATCCTGTTGGGCATCTCATGGATGTGCGAACGTTAATAGATTCGTGAACTGAAGCTCATATCCAGGCACAAGTGGATGGTGGGGTTTGGCGGGTTGGCACGTTTACAGTTGGACTTATGTAGAAGATGCCCATCGAATGCACACTCTAATTCGGTACTATTACACATTATGAGCAGGGAGATAAGGCAATTCTCCTTGTATGTGTCCTTGCTTTGTACGAATTGGGGCTTCCCTTTCGATTTGTTTGTTGATTGCATACTCTGATTTAGAACGTCATTTTTTTTCTTTTGTTTAATGCATACTTGTATGCCGAACGTTCTTTTTTCTTTTTGTTCAGCTCGTGCGGATTGTAAAGGGGAAGCTGGGGGGGGGGGGAGGGTTATAACGCGCAGGACAAGCAGCCGCGGACAACTGGAGACAATACAGAATGGTTTATTTCAATTGAGTAGAAAGGGGAACAACTATAACAGAAGAACGTTATCTCTATATATAGTGGCAGAGCCGTTGGCACTTTGATTGAACTATCCTCCACTCGCACTCACTAGAAGTATTCGTCTTGATATGCTTTGAAGAGCCCAGGCGGCAGTGTGTATGCCATGTTTTATATCCAACACTAACCCTGAATAATCTACCGATTTCCCTAATCCCCATGTATCCCTACCACTATATCTCCAGAATTCTTTTAACTACTAAGTCTGCTCTAGCTCTAATATCATGGTTATTTTCAAATCAGGCTCAATAAACAGGTCATTCTTATATAACACAAGCACTATTATACGCCTACACAAGCTCTAGCGCTCTATGGATATGAACCTATAGGTTTGTGCCATAGTGTTGTACGTTGCTAATGAGCGGATGAATGGGCGTGGAGGACGGTTTAATTCAGTTATATACACTATAAAGCGTAGAGCAAGCCCTGTGGAGTACGGTCCTCACCTGCACTTCAACCCCATACCCATTTTGAGGTGGCCGCGAACAGGTTATGTGCAAAGATAGCCAGTCTCGGCGCCCAGGGGGTTGGCAGGGGTGTCGTGAGTGAACTCACCCCAGCACAGCACCCCCGCCCCCTCGCCCTCATCAAACTCCACTCATGTCCATCTCGTCCATCACCACGGTCTTCTTCCTCGAGCTCTCCCAATCGTCCGCAACCTATCCCAACTCTCCGCACCCCCCCCCCCCCCCCCTCCCCCTCCCTCCTCTTCCGCATTCCTCACCCAATCTCCAAACCCCGTGGCCTATAGAGACTTTACCATGATTAAAGAAACCCTGTTGTTGTTCTCGGTTCTTTCGTTGTTCTCGAATCGTATGCTGTCCTCGATTCATCTTCTAGAACACCACCCCGTCAGTAACACCGGGGTGGGGGGTGTGGTCTGGCGCTTGGCCACAAAGATGGCAGCAGAGATTTTCAGCAGTGTAGAAGCGAGAGTTGACCTCACCAAGCTATTGACCGCCTGGAGCTTGCTAATGTCGGCAGGGTAGGAATGGAGATCCCATTGTGAGAGGTTCTGAGTAGTGAAATACTTGGTGGTGAAGGTGTAGTCATGAACAAAGGACAGGAAGATGGATGGGAGATGGGATGTCACCAGTCTTGGCACAACCGGATTTGGCTTGGCACTGTTGGCACCCACAGCAAACCCGGGGTTAGAAAAATCTTTTTTAAATTCATCCATTGCATGCAGGGTAAAGAGAGAGAGAAGATGTTATTCATCCTCCCGGCGCCCCGAAATATCAAATAAACCCAACTAAACCCCCAAGTCTCAAAATATCATCACACCCCCGCCACCGCTCCTTCTCCGTCATAGCCATCTCGCCCGTCACCACGGCTGCTCCAGGGTACTGGATGGTAATATCATACTGCTGGTCCTGAGCCACATATATCTGTGTCCATGGAGGAAAGGTCAAGGCCGGTTATAGAGCGAAAGTGGGGGGATTATACACTACTCAGAACACCTAGGTCATTGTCCCGCCCTACCCACCCCCCACCCGACCAGACAACGAGCAAAGTCTCAGGGCTACCAGTATCAAAGGACCCGTGCGCTACTACATTGAGCAGCATGCAATTTGTCCCCACCCCCACAGTCCCGGGCCTGGCGAGCTGCGGCATGACCTCCCTCATTACCTCCGCCGTCTCCGCACCGATAGAAAAAAAAGCCCAAATGCCTCCTCATAATGCAGCAGCCTTCTCTTCCCCGAGCACGCTGAACGGGATTATATATGCCCCCTCAAGTACCTCCGCATCAGGATGCACGCGACAACACAGGCCGCGGTAAACGCCCCGAGGGAGGGCGGCGGTGATAGAATCGGCACACCTCACCAGCTCCCTGCCCCTTACCTCCTCCGCCTGCAGGATTCTCAAGAACCCCAGCTCTCCACCCTCCCCCTACTCCTCCGTCAGCGACCCGCGCATCTCGCCTGTGAGCTCCGGTGTCTTTTCCGGTGCCAGGTGGGCCAGCGCGGCGGTGTAGAGCGCTCGTGTTCGGGGTGGGAGGATGACGCTTTGGTTTGGAGGAACACTGTGAACTGGGTGTCGCTGGGAGGGGGATCATCTATGGAGTTGGGAGATGGGGAGTTGGGGGTGGTTAACCGAGTGATATTTTGTGACGCGAGAAGAAGGGGGAGATTTTAGCAGGGGTGTTTAGTGTTGTTGCCGTGGGTCGGCGGTGTTTGCTGGAGGCGGAGGCGGAGACAGGAGGAGGGGCGGGCATAGGGGTCGTGTCAGCGTCCGGGCGGAACGCTTTGGCGGCATTCTAGAGGAGTGGTAGAGATGGCTCTTCTTGTGTTTCCCGACTGTGAGCTAACAGGGAGCTATTACCCGTCAGCAGACTCAAACCTCGCTCCGGGAAGTTCTTTTGCCGGGATGTCATCTTCTGCGATCCCGCCTATGCATTTTCCCTGATATCTCTACAGTCTGTATGTAGCGAGGCCGTCTGAATATCACAACCATGTTGTGGGCATAATATGGCGCGCCCGCTCCTCAATGTAACCGAGAAATGAGGCAAAGTCGATTGCCTAACGCTTTTCAACAAATGAAGTTAAAAGCAATCGGGTCAGACAGATTGCATTACTAGTGATAAACCTGAACTTGTCTGACCAGACTTTTGATATCTGTTCTAGTTGTAAAGCCTTAGGAGTTCGAAATTCCGTATTTTTGTATGTAGAAGGCGCCAAGACTTAACAAAATGGAACAATATAATACTCATTTATACCCCCCAAGAGCAAACATACCTGAGCTGTGGCGGTGAGGCTGGAAAGTACCCTTTTATTGGCTTTTGGAGTCAGGTTGCAGCCACGGTTGTTCCACGTCCATATGCGGCTTGTCACCTCCAAGACTGGGCACACCATATAACTAGTTTTCTGCTGCAACGCACAAAGGGATATATGGGTAGCAGACGGTGACTATGGCAGCCGCAGGCGCCAAATTGCAAAGAAAATAAAGAAAATAAAATGAAATATTTTAAACATCACGCCGCCGCTTACGGCATGCATCAGTATACATCGACCACGCAGTAAACGACTTCACGGTGGTGTGTGGTGCGGCCAATACGGCCGGAACTATAGATTCACAATCTCAATTATACACCGGAATGATACATTGTATAGTACATACTCCGGGCTATAGCTTTCCCGCGCGCTTACCCATTGCCCGTACACCTCCGGCCCTCACCCCTGCAGGCCCACTCTTGCAGGCCAAGCCTGTCGCAGCCATGTGGTGTGGTAGGGGTCGTGATAGGGGTGTAGTGTGTACGATGAGAGTCCTACATTTAGAGTACATGTAGTCATTGTGTAAGGTGCAAGAGAGGCTACATGTAAGGACAGGTATATAGATACATGTAAGGACAGGTATATAGATACATGTAGACACATGGCCGGCCGACATGCAATGGTTCAACTGCGCGGAGGAGGGTTCATAGGAAAGAACCTCGATCGCCGCTTGAGTTCATCCCCCTCAACGGGTAGGGAGAACGACGTCAAAACAAACCAGTCATCCAGGACCGGACCAAGACTCGGTGTCTAGAGTATTGCTCGTCGACATGTACTTATTTCCTGCGTTGACCATTAATTGTATGAATCGAGAGATCAGAGCAATCCAGCCCGCCACATATCCCGGTGGTGGTCGCTAGTCATGCGGTGGAACTAAATTTAGGTAAGCCCACTCACGCCATGCATGACCCACTCAGAGACCGCCGGCATATCCCTCCCTAATTCCCAGTTCTGGCAAAACCCTTACAGAACACACCCCTTCATGTAGCGCAGGGGTGGCCGAAAGTTCCTGCTTGAGTCGAGCCCTGATGTCGGTCTTGGTGGACCCACTCGGTTGTGGTGCTGTGGCTAGCCGCGTGTGGTTCGGCATATAGTGGAGGAAGAGTCCTATCGGCTGAGTCAGCCACTTGAACCCTGTTTCATCCCCGTCACCCGGGCCGGTCAGGATATGCAGGGAATGGGTGGTTGCGCACTCGTTCCTTATCATCTCGATATATAGGTCATGGCGGGCAACACCCTCATAATGGATATATGGCACCGCCGATCTGCCCCTATCCCGCCCTCATTGGCACGAGACCAACCTGAGCGGGTGTGGGGGTTGAGGGGGGGCTCGTGGCTACGCAGTGCCATCTCATGCTTGTTACATACATCCGTGAGCAGCCGTGCTTTCTGAGCTTTGTACGGTGCGGTAGATATGGCCCACTACATAAAATACGCAGTAGGTTTGCCCTGCGATGTCTTGGCACTGTGTGTACTTGACGGATGCATGTTCTTGCGGCACCGCTGGGAAATGATTCTGTGGTTGTACATTCCGTCAATCAGAGTGGTATATATATAGAGACTAGGAGGATGGCGGTGAAAGGGTTGATGCTTATAATGACCTTTTGTACACATCTACGTAGTGGTAAGTTTTTTAAAGAGTGGCAGCTGGGGTTCCCTCTCGCTATAGCAGTGTACCCCTTGTCTGCGAAAAGATTAGTCAACTACAATACGCGTCTCACGCGAGGAGAATACTCAGCAAATCAGCAACCATCACAAACCATCACACACAAAAAATCAAACCATCTCCACAACCCACCTTTTCTCGACTCTATAGTCCAGACCAGCAATCAATTGCAGCCTCGATTCACGATAGCAAGATGGAAAACAGCTGCATCACCTGGAATCTCAGGAACCCTCGAAAAAGAAACAGAGAAGCTAGGAAGGCAGCACAACCCAATTAGCGGCAGCCTACCATCTAGATTCCAGACACCAGGCAATCGTCATGATAGCCCAAGCAATGTTTGTTGCTCTCACGGCGAACCCAACTTCCACCATAGAAACAGATCATAACCCCGTCATCCTCAACTATCCTCCTCCCAAGGAGCACCAGTCGTGGCACTTTGCGACAACGCGGCGGGGGTTTCGCTTACAGAAGGACGGTCTGCCCCACCCTCCACAGTAGCCAGCTCCCACACGACTCCTACACTCTCCAGGGTCAATGCTTACCAGTAAGTTCAATCATCCGTTACTCCGCAAGCAGAAACAGTAATTCAGCACCATGAAGGCGAACAGGGGCACCAAGATAGCAGCGAACGTTCAAACTACAATCACCTGCCTCAATCTCACAGACACCGTTCTGAATCCGCAAAAGACGTTCCAATACATCAGACAACACCTCTGTGACATCAGCATCTTTACGAGGAGGTCTGGCTGATCGTGTCATTCCCGTCAGATGAGATCTGTTTGACAGAACTGAACAACCAGAATCTGAAGACGGCGGGAAACAACAAAAAAACTTAGAACTAGCTCCTAAACCTGTCTCTCAGGAGGACGGTGTTTCTCATCGTACGATGCAGAGAGGTGGCCCGTATCACTCTGAGATTAGCACTCAAGGACTCTCCCGGAGCCCAAATCCATCAACATCCCCTCCCCTCGCCTGCAAACAAACCTACACAACCGAAAGAGGTTCACCATCTCCGGAACCGGAAGACGAAGCAATTGAGCCACCACGCGAAAATCCACCTCTTTGTATCCACTGTCACCCACAGGTGCCCAAGCAGAGAGACAACAAGCCAGGGAAATGGCAACACGACCATGGCCCGAGGAATTTATGCGGGTAGTAGTAGAGGACAGAAGGATCACAGCTGAAGTCCTGAGGGTAACAACGACACTCAACACCGCACTAGCCACAGCCATACAACCTCCAGAACCACAAGAAGGGTCGGGGAAATCCCGGGCGAGCCGTTCAGCAAGACTTGAGATGCTAGGCACACTCGAACCCTCTACCACCCAAGATACCGAAGCAGAACAGCATTTTACAGACATCGTGGAAGCTGGCGTGATACAATACGGGGAGGCATCAACGTGTCCCATTATCAGATCATTCCTGTCAGGAGACATCGCGAAAGACTGATGAAGGACCCCCGAAAGAAGAAAGACAAATTATGATGTCGTTAGCTGAAGCTTGGACTACTGCCATCAAGAGAGTCCTCCTACCTATACGGGGTTTACTAGCGATTGCCGGTCACAACGAAACCTTCAGAATACGTGAAAGAAAGCTACGACTCCTCTGCATAGCTGGCATAAAGGACGAAGATAAGCAAATAAAATACATACACAGTGGGCTAGCAGAAGCTCACGAGCTCTACGAATCGATGCAAATGCGCGTCAGAGATAGTGGAGGAAACAGAGTCCAAGACTACCAACACGACATGGCAAGGTTCCAGGAAGTAGCCTTAGTCAGACATGAAGCCCATAAACTAGTAGAATATTACCAGAGCAGAGGTTGGCCCTACCCAGACCGCTATAAACCAGCGAGGGACAACAACTATACCCCTCAAATCGAAGCAAGTACAGCTCGCAGCGACTCATACAACCACCGCAATGACAGAGAATACAAAAGGTCAAGCCTGCAGCAACCCGCGCCCTACACCAACTCCTAAACCAGAAGGAAAGGCAAAGAGTCTAGTAGCCCCCATAAGTGTTCGAGGAGGTGTAAACGCTTTCCCAATTGCGGCGATGGTGAACATTGGGACGCAGAATGCAAAATTACGAAGGAGAAGCTGCCGGAAAAGACCACGCGGGCCTATTATGCAATGGACGGCGTGCGTAGGACGGAGGTCTGATATCATTATGGGAATTTGTATTGCTGTTAGTGGATGACGCAACGGGATGTGGCGAACATATATAAACTGAAAATGCACACACCCGTTTAGACTCGATCTCTTGTTTGTATAATTACAGTAGCAAAAATCGGGGTGAAATTACTGCCGTAGTGCTACGGCAGCACTGCGGTATTTGAAAGAATGCCGCATTGTTAGTAGAATGCGGTTGTAAAGCCGCATAGTTGGAAATGCCGCATTCTTTGTCAGCGGCATTGATAGCACAATGCTAGTTCTTGTGCGTGCCGTGCGCATCCAAATGCCGCAGCACTACCGTACGAATACAGCAGGGGTTGCAAAACAACAAGCCGCAGTGCTACCATAGTATTCCGGCATTGTTACACAGTGGGAGGTCGCTTAACCGTACCAGAGCACTCCGGCGGCACTGCCGCTTGTGCCCCTGTAGTGACGCGGTAGTGCTGCGGTAGTGCCGCGGCATTGTTCCGACATTTCTATGGCAGTCTTCTGGCATTGGTCGGTTAAACCCATACATGCAGAAAACGCTTGTATTTGTCTGACAAGCGCACATTCACAAAACGTATGTATTTGTCTGATAAGCGCACATGCACAAAACGTATGTATTTGTCTGATAAGCGCACATGCACAAAACGTATGTATTTGTCTGATAAGCGCACATGCGCAAAACCGCTGTATTTGCTTATTATGCACACATGCCTACTATCAATACACTCAATTCTTATGCACACATGCTTATTATCACTGCACTCAATTCTGGTACACACATGCTTATTATCATTGCTACTCGATTTGATGCACACATGCTTATTATCACTGTTACTCTATTCTAATGCACACATGTTTAATGTAACTATACCCGCTTCCTATTCTTCCTCCGGTAATGTACATGTACATGTATTTATCTGGAAACTCACAGGATATCGTATATATTGACGCCGCTGCAGGTAAATACTGCAGTATATCGACGTCAAATCCAGGCAGGTAAGCAGGCACGGCGGAGGTGGATCGATAGGCAGGTCAGCGGGCAGACAGATGATATTCTATTTATTAGGAGAGGGACAGGAGACTTACACGTATATGTAGTTTTTTCAAAAGAGATCAAAAAACAGTATCACCTTGAAACGCGTCAGCTATAGACAGATGATATTCAAATAATTAGGAGAGGGACAGGAGACTTACACGTATACGTAGTTTTCTCAAAAGAGATAAAAAAAAACAGTATCACCTTGAAAACGCGTCAGCTATAGACAAATAATTAGGGGACAGGAGACTTACACGTATATGTAGTTTTCTCAAAAGAGATAAAAAAACAGTATCACCTTGAAAACGCGTCAGCCATATTGTGTAAGTGTACAACGCGTCAATCATGAGTTAAACAAAAAAGAATCAGGATATCCAAACTCGCAGTTTGACTGGTTGCTGGCTGGTTGCTATCCCTTCCGTCGTTTTCAGGGATTTATATTTTAACCAAGGTAGGCGATAGTATTACTACAGTAGGGTTAACGGCTTCGCTATCACCACTTGGGGTACTTCTATTACTCCTCCAAGGCTAGCCGTGAGGTGTGTGACCTGTATCAACCTTGTCCTTTCCTACCTGGGCCGATCGTCAGCACTAAACCCCTCCAAAAACCTGTGAAAATTCGGGACAAACGAAGGGATATATAAATTCGGGGTATTCGCCAAATGCCTGTGAATCGCTGTACGTGTTAGCAGATGATTTAATAAGTGAAGGAGATGAATAACGCATATGATGGAAGATGGAATATGAGAAAGGAGTGAATTGTATAGATGAAGGTTGGGGTTGAGGGGGGATGAAGGTTGAGGTTGGGGTTGAGGTTGAGGTTGAGGTTGAGGTTGAGGTTGAGGTGAGGTTGAGGTTGAGGTGAGGTTGAGGTTGTGACGCACGAGCTAGTGGAACTTCCAATGTACTGCTACATGTACGTACAGCACCAAAAAAGCGGGTGGATCCAGTACCGCACCTAGCAAAATACTGCAAAACTACGGTATTGCTACGGTATTCCTGCGGCATAACATCTAGAACCCCGATTTAATTCGGAATTTTTAAACAATTCCGTATTGGTACAGTACGTATTACATCCCCTTTTTTAGTACTGTAGTTCAGAGTTATCATACAACAAAAAGGATGACGAAAACACGCAATGTTATTCATGCAGTAAGCAAACTCGAGATAGATACATGAGGTATATGTAGGTAGAAAATAGGTATAAAAACTAGAAAAGAAATAGATTCCCCATCGAGACTACGTGGTAGGCTGATAGTTAGGGTAGTGGTGTACCAGCTGGCGGAGGTACAGGCGCAACAGTAGAAGTAAGAGCAGGATCAATAGTAGGATCAACAGCAGCAGGCGGATCTCCGAACGGGACGAAAAGTGGATCCAAAACGGTCAGGTCGGTAACCGCTTGCTGCGGTTTTCTAGTGACTCGAGTCCTGTGGCATGGTTTTACAGGTGCCAGTACCAGCTTTTCCATCGTAAAGTGCTTAAAAGAGGCGTCATCTGCTAACAGAAGAAGGCGTTTGTTGCACGACTCGCGGTCTAATTTATTCAGTTTTAATTGATGGGTATACCTTTATGAAAAGTTAGAAAAGTTAGAGTCTGACAGCTTATTATACCAGGTAAATACTGTACTCACACTAGCGTATACACAAAGAGAGACTTGTAGAGATGTTCTGCGCCGGGTACGAGTAGAGTAGCCCTCCAATCAACGAAGGCAGAGGTACTTCCAGTCGTCAACATGAACCAAGACTCGTAGCTCCAGTGAGACGCATAGACAGATCTTAATTGCGATTCTTCCAGTGTGATATAATGCGCACATTCAGGCCTTTTAACGATCGAGGTCCAGAGTTCCTTGGCATGTAGATTGAACTCCTTGAGCCAGTTCTTTCGCCACTGAAGCATTCGACCCCAGACGACCGAAAACTCATTACTATCTTTCTCCACTGTGAACCCCGCCGCAGTGTCGATCATCGCGGCGAACTTGTCTTCTTTGATGGTCAGGTAGCGGGCAAAGCTCAGGCGACAGGAACGATTCAACAGAGCCCAGACGGAGTTCCTTGACTGTGGGAAAAGACCCGAAAACTTTGAGCTATCGTAGTTTCGGCGAAGATCTTCCTCCAGTGTACTGGTACATGCATTCGCCTCATCAGATGGGACGTCTACAGGTGCCTAGACAGAATCAATCAGCATCAGACACTGGCATGTGATAGGAGCTCATTTCCCTTACCGATGCCACCGGCGAGCTTGTAAGATGGTGCACAGCATGAGCGTTACTAATCTGACGTCGATTTACCCGATCGACGCTCATTTGGCTATTGGGTATAACCCCAAAGCTCTCCTCCTCGTCCATATCGAACTCCTCGAAGTATCGCCGTCCACTAGGCAAATTGTTCTCATTCTCACCTACATGTAGCTGTGACCTTCCAATGGTTTCCTGTGAGTCTCGATTAGGGGTTGGGGATTCATCAAAGAATAATAATCGACGAGTTGAATCAGCAGTACTAACAATACTAGTATTGTGCCTGCGGGAAACAGAGGTGCGAGGAGTTCCGTATGGTTCAATACGTGCTGAGCCACCACCACCACGGCTCCTCTGAGCTGATCCTCGGTTGCTCATTGTGCGACTTTTTCAAAAGCGAAGAGTGGGAGGGATCTATAAATTTGACGAGGTTAGTAACGCTTGGCATTATTAATAATCACGTGGTATTGAATCGCTGACCTTGTAGATTATCGTAGGAGTGATATTTCGATGAAGAGCACAGGTTTGATTAAAGGAAAGGATGTTTTTTTTTTGGTGTTTTAGACACTGTGGGGCCCGGGCTCAAGAGAGCTAAATGAAGTGAGGCTCAAGGAATAGAAGCTTAGAGCCCCCCTATCAGCGGCCCGCTCCCGCAATGACCAGGGACTCCATGCTCTTACTATCACTCGATTTCCACTACATTTTCATGATCATTAACAACACATCACACGCCAGAGTCAAATAATGAACTCAACTCAAGAAGACAACCGTGACGGAACGTTAATCAATATTGTCTGTGAGTAAACCCATTTAGATATATATATGTACTCAATTTACTGATACATGCTACAAGATGTTGGCAATGACCTCCGTGACGGGCGGCCTCCAATCGTCGGTGAACGTTACGATCTGGTCTTGGCCAACACCGAAAACCTCAGACGCAATATCAGAGGGGTCCAACTTCGTCAAGATGATCATCCAGCTGGATGGGTGAGGGAAAGGAACAAGCTACAAATGCAATTTATTTTGATGCGTGGGGGTTGTTGTTCGTGCGTTATTATCTCGAGGCAGAAGTTTCAATGGGACGGTGAAGAGTGTTTCTGGGCTGTTGCGCACTGGCGGATTGACAGTGATGTGGGATCGGATACAGAGTGAAACAAATACTGTAGTGTACAGGTACATGTACATGTATTCACATCCCTTCGTGTGTTTTCACGACCAGGCGCTAATGGGCAGCTTTTACTCGGTAATAAACCTAAACCTCATTCCGTGAACCATTTGTTGTGAAGTCACCTTCTGTGACCTCTCCTGTACCTTTTTCAGGTGTCTCCACAGTCTGTAGGTAGCTAGATTTTTTGAATATCACCACGCCGTCACGGGCCTAATATGTCTCCGATTTTGCTCTGACGAACGAAGGGATTAAATACCAAGAAGCCTGGGGCTTTTTGTATTGTATGCAATAGCAGTCGTAACGCTATGAATAGACGAGTAGGGTTAAGGGCTATATCAAAGAGTGCAGCTCTCGATATCGTCCTCCTCGCCGTCCTCAGCGCCATCCTCCTCATACTCCTCCTCGCCGTCCTCAGCGCCATCCTCCTCATACCCTTCCTCGCCGTCCTCAGCGCCATGCTCCTCATACCCCTCATGCTTTGTGGTTGATGGTGAAGAAGGGAGTCATCTCGATAAATGCGGAGAAGAGTTTCATCTGGCGATGATGCTCTTTGTTACCAGCGCCGATCTCTCCACGGCACAATATGAAGCCTTGATAGAGGTCCTCGCGCTCGCCACACCGGATACCCTACATTCTCTACCTAAATCGATTAAAACCCTCCAACAGCGCTGCCGCAGAAGCTTCCCACTGATGAGCCTGAAAGGTAGCTTGGTGGAGGTCGACCTGCGTCAAATCCCCCCCAAGAAAGAGACACCACGTCACGCCTACTATTTTGAACCGTCAGAATACTGTAAGATATGGCTTAGCAGTAAGGATATCAGGAACAGCATTCACCAAGGTCTCGGGGAGTACGCGGACATATCTTCTGAATTTTGGCATGGCGACGCATGGATGGAGAGCATTAGAACGACGTCTGGACAGTTTGCTTTTGTACCAGGGGGACCAGGGGGTGGGGGTGCACCGGGCACGTCTACCTATCTACCATTAATGCCGTCTGACTGCGTCAAGTACATCAACGCAGAAGGAAAAGTCTCGATGGGCAGGGTTAAATGTGTGGGGATGGACAAGCGACAAGGGCGAACCCAGCAACCGTGTGCCACCATTAATCCACTAATACCCCCTAACGAATTGCGCACATCGTGGGCCCCTCCGGAAGATATGGTGGACCCTTTTCCAGAGTATGAATGGGTCGAGTCAGATCTCCCAGAATTGATATTGGTTGAGACCTACCGAGAGATCGTACCGTGCACAAGCATCACTTCGCAAATATGGGTTCACTTCACCGACTACGCGTCAGTAGATGAACTGCGCTCTAGTCTCCTCCCAAACCCTCCTACCTACTGTGTACGTTTAATCGCATATACATGGAACCGTGAATGGTATATCCGTCCAGTACACAAAAGGCACAGGGTTCTAGCTGAGCTCGAGCTGAAGGAACTTACACGGAACTACGTGCTTCAACACATGGTCGAGTACCCGGTGCATGCCAGTGGGTCAAGTGGGGTCGGGAGTGGGACTGGCGGTAATCTACGGCGCATAAGCATCCCATACTCGATATTCCTAGACGGTTTCGGTTTATACAGAAATGCATACTATAGCTTGAAGGGAATGTATATTACCCCTGCTGGAATGAATTTATCGGAGCGTACACGCCTATACAATATGAATGTCCTTATGATTGGTCCGTTTGGGTCGAATGAACAGCAGATGGCAGCATGCTTACAACGAGACGCTATACCAATAGGCAAAGGAGTGAAGATGGTGTTGGACTCGGGCGAAGAGGTCTTTGTGACTGCGTTCCCATTAGTTTTGAACGGCGATATGCCACAGCAGAATCAGAATTCAGGTGCGAAAACTCACAAAGCTATATACGGGTGTCGGTCTTGCTTTGTCTCCGAGTCTCAACGCCGAGAATTAAATTACAACATTCACCACTATGGAAGATATATGCAGCATGTCAGGTTTATTTGGCAAGGAGCACTTGCGTCCAGCACAAAACAAAAAAGAGACACCGCTCTCCGAAGAGCAGGATTGACAGAATCGGGGCCTTTCTTCAGTGAATGCTACACCATGATGGACCCCCAGCGCGGGACGCCAAACGACCCGATGCATGCTGAACTGAGACTGTGCAAATACTTCGAAGAGGCACTCTTGGAGGGCATCCTATCGAATAATGGCGTCAAGGCGTACCTAGCCGCCTGGAATATCGTACAAGTACCTTATGGGTGGGGTCAACCGCAAAACCCTGTAACTCATAAAGGCTCTATGGTGTTTAATGAGCACGGGCGAATATCGATCATCAACCCGTTTGTCTTGATGCATATGTTCACCAACGACGACTGGGCATACCATTCGGACCCGGCAACTATTGAAGAGGAACGGTCTTCGTATATAAAAGGGGTCGCGAGAACCCGCCTGATTGTTGAGTTCGGAGAGATGTTCACTGCAGAGATTGTCAAGACAGCATGGCTACTTGCACGATGTGTGACATTGTCTTTACAAGAAGTGATATCGACAAGGGAAAGATCAGAATTCAAAGCCGTCGTAATAGAGGTCAGTGCCATCCAAGGACATATCAAGTTCGTGCTAACGAGAGGCCCCTAGTCTCGCAAAATGTTACAGAAACTATTTGCATGCGCCTCTGCTGATACAAAGACTTTTAAAAACTACGCCAACGTGCCCAATATTCACCTCGCTTTGCACTACTACGAAGACATCCAGAATTATGGCACTGCAAGAAACTCCTCAACTATGATGGGGGAACAAAAACACAAGGTCTTCAAGGCACATGCACAGCACACAAACACTAAGGACAATGACCTGCAACTTATGAAGGCGACAAACACGGCGCAAACGATCCGCTTCCTCCTGACAGGTGCTTTTAACGCCTCGTGCCCTGACCTGGCGGGACAGATGTGGAGTAACGTGCAGAAATGCCCTACAATGTGTGGTAGGTTTATAGGGGCAAAGGCGGCAAGCGACTATGCAGCGAGGGGCCCGGAATCAGGAATAAACCCCTCGGGCCCAGTCTGGACCGGGATAGATCTAGAGAAGTCCTTGTTCCTGAAGGTCCATACAGGCCGGGCATTGGCTATCAATAAGATAAACTCCCAAGACCACATACACGACAAAGACAACCTATGCGATTCGTACAGGCAATGCTACGATGTGGACCTTCTACCACATATACGTTATAAGATACGATATTGGATGTATTTCGCGGGGATGCCAAAAGACGACAAACACAGAGGACACGTAAAGGGCTTCAATATTAAAGTGAACCAAATCATTAAGCTCAGAGACGACCCATATGCATTTTATCACGTCAGCCGGATATTTACAATAATTGTGGGGGATATGACCAGAGTATTCTTCGTCACCAAGCCGATGGAGGGCATTCAGGATTATTCATCGGCACCTGTATACAAGATTTTTCGATTGGCTACAGAGGCCGCGGAGGTAACAATTGGTATAACGAGTATTGACTGTAACATCATGCATTTTGTTTCGAAAGGTCCTAATATATGGTGGTATAACCCATATAACCCTAATTTTACATAATGGTTGCGATAGGAGCCTGAGTGGGGTGGGTTTAACAATAAACGGTTTTCTGAGTCGGTTTACATCTGTTTTATGCGGGATACAGTCAAATT
Source organism: Morchella snyderi (assembly GCA_024521645.1). Taxonomy (NCBI): domain Eukaryota; kingdom Fungi; phylum Ascomycota; class Pezizomycetes; order Pezizales; family Morchellaceae; genus Morchella; species Morchella snyderi. The sequence continues at coordinate 903,075 of JAJJXB010000025.1, read as the reverse complement.
ACGCGTGTGTACATGTATTTACATCAGCAAAGAAAAAAAAAGAACCGTCAAGACCAAAACCTCGTCCTTTGCTACCAAATACTCGTCCCACGCGTGCCGGAGATCCAAAAACCTAATTCCCTTGACGAGAGTGCAAGTATTATTTGGTTGCATCGCGTCAGAGATGGGTACATTTATTCTATGCAATGGCACCTAAACGATGGTGCATGCATTACTTGGCTGTGCGGCGTCGAAAGAGGACACAGTCGGTTGACGCGTGTGGTTGCTTGTAGGAGTGCATGCATTATTTGGCTGTGCCGTGTCAGCGGAGGATACAGTCGGTTGACGCGTGTGGTTGCTTGCAACAGTGCAAGTGTTATTTGGTTGTATCGCGTCAGAGATGGGTACATTTATTCTATGCAATGGTATTTAAACGATGGTGCATGCATTATTTGGCTGTGCCGTGTCAGCGGAGAATACAGTTACATAGCGCGTGTAGTTTGAAAAGGTGTTGCGGAATGCCGCCTATAATGCTGAAGCACTGCGGCATTCATAAACATGCGCATTGTTCATAGAATGCTACGGGAAAGAAATGCGGCATTGTTGAGGTATTGAGATACAGGGGCATTTCGAGCGTGGCATTCGTGCAACCACGGCACTACTACCGCATTGTGGCGAATGCGGCATTCCTACGGCAGTAATTTCACCCCGATTTTTGCTACTGTAGTTTCATAGGCGGAGATAGGCGACGCACTTGCAAGGTAGTTGGCCCGCGATAACTACCGCTGAACCCGTGTATGGTGACACCTATACCCCTTGGTCATAGAATAAATAAGCTAGTTGACTAGCAATAGAAAATACATCTTGATCCACATATGTATCTTGCCAGATTATCGTGATACCAGTTACCGGGTACTTGATCCAGAATTTGAGCTTGTTTTAACAAGGTGTTCCCAAGAGCTCGCTGAGTAGACAGGAGAAGCTAGCTACAAGAATACTGCAAGTAGGAATAAATTCCATATAAGCATAAGAGATTGTGGTCCCAGTTGTTAATGTATGGTAAAATAAGAGTAAAACCGATAAGCAATATTCTTCTACATTTTGGGAGTGTTTGTTGGGGTATTGCTATAGACTAGGAAATTTTAGTGTTGTAAGAATGTGGTAACTACATGTGATTGGCCTGACTCATGTCAAACACTTCTCACTTGCTATTAACAGCCAATTAACGTGAGATAATACAGCACTGAGAAGTGAATTCACTGTTACTCGCCAATAAGGAATTTGTGAATACTTGAATACTGAGAATGGAAACAGCTTGAATAGATTTTTTGCAAAACTGACAATCAATTTAAAGACCGTTGGCGGATACACAGAGCAATAAAATGAATTAGTAGTTTACAATTAGCAAAATCAACCTAAAGCAATTCTCTAATTTCTAATGTCAAGAACCAGCACATTAATACTAAAAGAAACTTTTAGAGCATAATTACCAAAATTTATATGAAACTCAGTTTATAAAGCATAATCGTTATGGCGTCCCGGCTGGTAATAGGATGATGTGTTGTGGCGTGGAGCGAAGTGTGGTGGAAACAGTCGGATGATGAGTTATATGGGTTTCTATGTCTTTCTATTTGGTCCGGTTATGAGTCAAACTCGGACAGGGGTTGGTTGGTTATATAGAGGGTCCTGTCTTCAGTCTAAGTCTTATTTTTCTTTCTTTCCTTTTCTATTCACGCAACCTCCTGTATTATAGGAATATTATTACTTTTATTCCTCTATAGTCTAACGCCGACGATGTCCTGGTCTCGACGGCCAAGAGAGTTCCAAGATACTTCGCTTGCTTAGAGTCTACCTTTAAGTGTTACGGGCGAGCGGCGTTGCTTCGTTGAAGAGTGTATCTTCGTGAAGGTGTCCTCGTAGATTGGGTAACCACTAGAGATCTTGGCAGGCGTGGTCGGCAGGAGATGGACTCGGGGCGGGAACGGGAGGCGGAATGGGGACGGGGCAGGAACAGGACCGGGACAGGGCAGGACAGGACTGGGTGTGTCCTAGGATTCACCTCCTAGGTGGCGGAAGAAGGGAGAGCAGAACAAGGAAGAGACTCTAAGCCAGACAGGGCGCGATGGCTAACAGAAGAGAGTCAACCGAGGATTGGAACAGGGACGGCTAGTTGGAGCGATAGCCGGGCGGAGGGAGTCGGGACGGGGACGGGATCGGACAGGACAGGACCGGGCGTGATGAGTCCAGGGGTTCACCCCCCTGGTGGTTGGAGACAGGATCGTGAGACCAGACGGGGAGCGATGGTCATACACGAGGGGCAGGCATGGGGACTGGAGACAGGGCACGGCTGACCAGACGGAGCGCGATAGTCGGGCCGTGGGACTGGGAGAGGACGGAGGACAGGTCAGGCTCTAGAGAAAGGCGGAACCAGCACGCGAGACGGGGACGAGAGTGAAGACTTGATCTGGCTCTAGGAAAAGCGGAGCCAGCACGCGAGACGGGGACGAGAGTAAGGACTTGGTCTGGCTCTAGGAAAAGCGGAGCCAGCACGCGAGACGGAGACGAGAGTTCAGGAGTCCTCCCCCGAGGCGGGAAGCCCCGGGGAGGAACGGAGTCTACGAGGGAAACGCTTTCGAGGACGGGATAAAGACTCGAATAAAGCGTACTTGATTATACAAGAAGAAAAGACTAAGGAAGAAAGGAAAGCTCTTCGAAGAGAAGGAAGAAGCTTCCTTATATACAGGAATCATAACGTTGCTGATTAATCCAGACAACGTGACAGAAAAACAGGAGAAGTAGAACGAGAACGAGACGAGGAAAGAACAGGCGAAGAACGGAGACAGGAACGCAGAGGAAAACAGAGACGGAGAACAGAAGCGAGGAAAGACAAGGATAGCGGAGCATACTCCGACGCGAGACACAGAACAGAAGCAGAGGAGAACGAGACAGGAAAGTACAGGAGTCAAGGAGACAGGGAAACGAGACAGGACAGGGCAGGACGAGGCGAGGCGAGGCGACAGAGACGGGGGACAGGAGCGCAGACTGGAATCGATCGGCAAATACCTTAGCGACATGTGAGACGCTAAGGCTGGGCATTACCTCACGAAGCGCAACGGGGATCGGAGACTGTGAAGAGGTCGAGGCATAGCCAAGACCTAGAGAACCTTCTCGGGCCATAGGATGTGCTTCCAGGTACCAAGCCATCTTCCAATACGTCCGGGTTGAATAGTCCCGCGACGATAAAGGTTGACAGGGGTAAAGCCAGAGCAGGGAAGAGCCTACAGGGGATCGGGTAAACTAGGACTCAGGAGCGGGGAGACTAGGGGCTAAGCAGGATAGGGGTACAGGATTAGAATCGGGCCAAGGAGACAGAGAAAGACAGGAACCGGGCTTGCGGCCGGGGATGTGACCCGACGGCAAGGGAACATGGAAAATGGAAAAACAGGGCAGAAAACGAGAAACAGGACAGGAAACAGGAAACGAGGCCAAGGAAACAGGAAACAGAGACAAGGAAATCCCAAGACGGGACCAGACTGGAGTCGGTCCCGTACGCCGTTACATTAAGCCTCCTGTTTACATTGTATTCCTTAGACCCTTACGCCTTTGTCTACAGTTTCCACGTAACAATAAATGACAACAAATCCATAGTGAGGTTGTTAGAGAAAACCGATCATACTTTTCACAGAAAAGGTGAGAGACATTTATTAAATTGTCAGTAATATTGTAAGTAAAATCACTCATTAAATAGTTATAAGATTCAATAGAATGATATAATATCTCTGGTATCATCATCTGTATAGTCATTAAAAAGATTATCAGTAAATTAATTGGTATTATCATTAATGACGTGCAACAGATTACAATAACTAATGAGATATATATGGAGCTGTAAATGTGTCAAAAGTAATTGTGCCAACGGTTGATAAAACCTTGACCACCGGTGATATAAGTACTGAATTTCAGTAGAGACTGTACCCACTAGCACCTAAATTCAGCAATGTATGCAATTTTTGGTGGTGCTATGCCAATGGTAGAGAATAAGGTGGCACCGGCGGCGAAATGGGCCCCGCCGGCGGCAAAATGGACCCCACCGGCGGCGCTGCTCCTTGAATTAAGCATCAGTTCGCATCTATCCTGAAATTCAATAGTTGTGCCATCTAATTTTATTTTCTTCGACGACACCACTCCCTCGAATTAAGCATCAGTGCGCATCTATCCTGATATTCAATAGTTGTGCCATGTAATTTTATTTTCTTCAGCAACACCACTCCCTCGAATTAAGCATCAGTGCGCATCTATCCTAAAATTCAATAGTTGTGCCATCTAATATTATTTTCCTGGGCGCCACTACTCACTTCAATTTAGCATCAGTGGGCATATATTCTGAAATACAGTAGTTATGGTAATAGATCTTAAAATTCAGCTATTGCCTAGATAAACTATCACTAATTTAACACTCATTTCTCGTGAAAACGGTTACACGGGCTTGTTTTGGGCCGGGATTTTGTTTTTTTAGGTTTTCTGAGCTATATCCTATATTGGTAGAGTAAGTGTCAAAAATGGCCTATCTTGACGATACGGCTCAGAAAATCGAAAAATCGACATCCCGGCCCAAAACAAGCCCTGTTTCACCAATTTCGGGAGAAATTAGTGTGATTTAGGGAATTGCTGAAATTTAAGATCTATTACCATAACTACTGTATTTCAAGATAGATGCGCACTGATGTTTAATTTAAGCGATTGATGCCGTCGAGGAAAATAATATTTGATGACACAACTACCGCATTTCATGATAGATGCGTACTGATGCTTAATTCAAGGGAGTGGTGCCGCTGAGGAAAATAACATTAGATGGCACAACCATTCAATTTCCGGATAGATGCGCACTGATGCTTAATTGAAGGAGCAGCGCCACCGTCGGGGCCCATTTCGCCGCCGGTGCCACCTGATTCACTACCAGTAGCATAGCAATGCCAAAAGATTGCGCACATTGCTGAATTTAGGAGCTAGTGGGTACAGTATTTACTGAAATTCAGTACTTATATCACCGCTGGCCAAAGTCTTATCAACCGTTGGCAAAATTACTTTTGACACATTTACCGCTCCATAAATATATCGTAGGTATAATAATCTCCAAAGTCATCGACAGTTTATAGCATTCTTTCAAACCGTTAATGATTTCATCATTAGATTTGAATGGTAAATTGTTGGGGCTTTGCTAGGGTGAATAACTCTGCAGTAAGATTGGTGCTGAGCCGCCGATAGGGTAAAAGCAATAGGAACTTGAAAGAAGTGATGTTATTTGTTAGATAATTCCGTCACGGTAACAGGCGTGAGTGTAAAATTATCTGTAAATTCACAAGTAAAATTGTTGCCAGTCTGTTAGCATAGGTTGTTATTAGACAAGATAGTAGATATGTTATCCAAAAGATACAGTTCAGATGCACATTCTATGTGGATGCAGTGAAAGCACCTTGTAAGTAAAGCTATCAGTAAAGGCGTTCAAGCAGAAATCTTTGAGATAGGAGTAATAAATCGGTAAATTGAGAGCAAAATTACCTAGTAAATGTGTTCTCAGGAAAACAGTGGTATAGTAAAGTCATCAATAAATTTGTTCACATTTTATGTCCTACTATTTGTCATCAAATGGACACCCTAGTGAGAGAGTCATTGTAAAATTATCCGTAAAATCGTTCTCGCTGGGCTTCTAACGAGTGTATAGGAAAATTGTCAGTAAAATTCAAAGTGGGACTGGAGATCCATTGGGCGATGCATTATACTGATGCATTATTGTGGCACATGCAAGTTTGAAGAATGGAATGTATTTACCGATGCATTACACTATACATTTCCCACCGTAGAAGAAATGTGCCTTCTGAAACAGCCACTGTATCAACTATACTCGATGAATTAATCGCACACTTAGCCAAACGGATATCGCAGTCGACGAATCAGAACATACTGAGTTTACAGCATGCACAGTTGTGTATTATAATGTCATTAAAAGAATATTCAGAGTTTTTAAACACAGACTTTGTATACCATCTCCAATGCTCTAGTGCTCATTTCATACTTAGATCAACGTAGGACAGCACTTCAAGTTCCTTGGTTGCGAGGCTAGTTTGCAGTTACTTCTGGCAGTCCATTACATCAAGCGCCGAGTGATAATTAATGAATCGAAACAAAAGAACAGGCCGAGTGATTCACGAACAATCACTCGACCCGTACCCGCGCGCCCGGTTAAATTTCTTTTTCATTTATTTCAACTTTATTTTTGTTTAACCGCTTGGCTCTATTCGGTTCAAGCCTAGAGGAATATGATCCCTGTCAAGGGATGGTCACATCCTCAGTTCCCCCGTATATGATTATATCCCGAGTTCTCAAGTCATAGTATATCACTCGCCATGCACTTCATGGCATTTGACTCGACCTCCCATACCACGCCCCCAGCTGAGACCGTTAGGGACAGTTAAAATCTGGCAGAATGAGACTATGGCCTATGAACTCCCCTGTATGCATCACAAGAGCGATGCATATATGAAACATCACTCGATCCATCCTTCACCACACATCTCCTCCGGTGGCGCTTTTTGCATTTTTTTTTTGAATTCATCAACTCCGGTGGTACTTCCATCATTTGAAGACTGGAGACCTATGCCCGCGTAGCTAGTAGAACGTTTTCTCCATTAATGAACGGCACGTGTGAAGCTGTTTACTCTCCTTCCCCGACATCAACTCTGCGCTGATATTACTCGCCACAGGTGACAGACATTGGATCGGCTTGGTGTGAGATGGACGGTGAGGTGGGTGCCGTTTGTTTTCAATTTCTCCGGTAGCAATGTTTGGGCGTTTTGTCCTGCTTCCATACCATCACCACAGCTTTCCACCTCTGTTGGAGTATGCTATTATCCCTTGATTGACGCGCCCTAATTATCGGATCTGGAATAGAATCATTAGAGTGAAGATCATCTGATCAGTGGATATAGCCTCTGGACATGGTTATTCGTGCCCGGTTTAATATGAATCTAGTGGGCCTACAATTGATATATAGGGCTAGGTATTGTTACCATGAGAGGAGGTAGGATAAGGACAGGGGTAGTAACAAAATTGGGGAACAACTGAGCGGCACAGAAAACGTCTGGTACTAAACAAAACCTCGTCACTAGGAGATATCGTGTTTATATACTTTATTGTCCTTCTAACTATACAAATATATACCTTCTACTCCTCCAACTATCACACGCTCAACGCAACCTCTCATCCCCACCGGTACCGATGTATACCTTTTTTCTATCTTTGACATCCCTCCAACCCGGAGACACCCCCACCGGGCTCAACACCCCGCCCCCCAACCCATATCCAACCCATCCTCTCATTTGTCTCCCACCGACAAAGGTGTGGACTTCCATCTCTGTCATCACACCAACCCGGGGACCCCCCACCGAGCTCTACACCCTGCCCCCAACCCATATCCCACCCATTCTCTCATTTCCCTCCTATTGACACAGGTGTTGACCTACATCTTTGTGGACCGGATATATTCTTAGCGAGCTTGAGGCTCACACCCACCGGCACATATTTCGTGTCTTTTGTCCCCTGGTGAGGGAATGGGGTTCGCATTCAGGGATACATGGAGGAATATGTAATGGTAAGTAACCTCTGATGCTGTTGATTGATATCTTAGTACTGTTAACAGTACACATACAGGTTTTTAAGTGAATTTCACAAGTATCATTGAGGGATTATCACATACCGTATTTCCCTCCGCACACACAAGAGGACATAATACCCGCACTGAAACCGGACCCAAGAAGTGCAGGGTCTCTATGGAATTGAATTTCAGCCTAACGCACTGCCTGCAAAGGAAACAGAGTACTAACACGATGAAGTTCGCATTCTGGGATGCAATGGTCTGAAAAGACTAGTCCAAAAGCCACTCAGGGGGCTACAGAAAGGGGAAAAAGAAACAAATGTTGCCTCTCAAGTGGAGGGGTGCCCCCTCCTACAGACTCTGGTTTATCTCCCAAGAATGGATAGAAATTGCATTCCGGGACACCTGAAAATTCATGCCATACCGGACGCTGTTAGAAAATGTCACCCATGATGGACACGAGCCTAGGGAAAAATGCGGTAGGAGAGGATAATAGCATTAATCCCTATCATTCAAAGAATACATATACATACTGTGTCACCCGGGAGCGGAGATTGACGTGATTCGCTGCCACTTCATGGCTTTCAGGCGCTGGTAGTAGGTATTCAATTAGAGTAAGGCATGTCTATTTTTATATTAGCAAGAGCCCCTGATCGGATATATTACAATCGACGTACACCTTCCTGAGCTCGTTAAAGGCAATGATATCTCCGAGTTTGACTGTATGAAGGCAAAATGTGCCTGTCTCTTTTCTTCCTTCGTGACGTAGAAGGTATAATTCAACGTCTTTATGATTAGCATGCGACACCTCACGCTTGCAGAAATGGTGGCGTTTCTCTTCAATTAAGACGTTGACCTTCTTTTTCTTGTCATCCCTCCACAGACCAAAGTCCTCTGAAGGACCTTCTCTCCGGTCACTGTATCGTGCATATTCTACTAATTCGCAATCTAGGCAACGCGGGATCCTACAAAAAGATTAACGCTTTGTTTTGTTAAGGTGGAGAGCAATTACATACGAAGACTTGGAGCTCGAAGGACCCTAGGGATAGCAGCCTCTTCAGATCCGAGAACCCTCAAAGAGTCTTCCCAGCCACGGGGCCCGGCTGAACCTCAGGTACTGTAGCGGCCGCGCACCGCCGATGTACCGAGGCTTGGGCGATGTTAAACCAATCATCTTTCAACTCTTCACAATGGGCGAACTTACAGTAGGCAGGCACCATAGGGGAGATATCTTCCCACTATGGCAATCGTAGTTTTCCCTCCACTAACTCCAGCACAGCAGGCACCATAGGGGGATATTTTCCCGCCATGGCAAATGTAGTGGTCATTCCACTAACCCCAGCACAGCAGGCACCATAGGGGGATATCTTCCCGCCATGGCAATCGTAGTGGTCATTCCACTAACCCCAGCACGCCTCCTTACTCTGGAAAGATGTGTTCGCATTCCGGGATGCAAGGAAGGCCTTCATAAATGTCAGAAGCATTCAATTTCATCAAATATAGGTGGACATACAATACCCACGCAGAATCATGTAGACACCTTCTCTACATTCCCCCCGATGTTCAGCCACCATTCCTATTTCTTTTGCACCTCACGAGGAACACTCACGTATGCATTTTCTCGCATCCTAAATAGGTAGAAGACCGTCAGACGCGTTCGAAGTGATCAAGAAAGGTGAGAAAAATTAACATAGAAGTATATTTGAAAAACATACCCACAGAGCCGGGTTCTTATCTCCTTTCTCCCGCCAGGGTACTACGGTCATTCAATTGCCTACCGGGTTCGCATTCTGGGACCCATGGAAGTCTATGTTGCTAGTGAGTCTACAGATCTGTTAGTGCAAACACTTTCACCTACGATCCTTAGGAAGAGAACTCACTAATCGACGGTCCCACCTTCACTCCCGCTTCCCGGTCAATCATCCCATTATTAGCTAGTTCGCATCCCGGGACAGATGGAAGAGGTCGAGGTATAGGAGAAGCTCTACAGTTCAATTAGCAACCAATCATTCCCATCAAAGCAGAATCATGATAGAAACATACAAAGTAGCCCAAAGTGTTTTGTCGTTTTCCGGGAGCAGTGTGTGAAAATGTCATTTAACCTGACATATGATGGATACTGCTGAGCCACTAGATGCTTGGTTTTTGATGATTCGAGTTGCCAGATCAGTGTTGGACGTGATAATTTGCCATCAGACCTATGACATATTTATTTTTCAGTCTGGGATGGAGTCGGGTCTCCGGCTTGGGGTATTTGATAGATGAAGTTCAGGGGCAGCGGATCCGAAGTAATGGGGATGGCTGTTTTGAATGGTTGGGATGGATGTGATTGAGTGTTGATTTCACGGGGAGGGTTTTGCGGGAAGATAACTCCGTACTGGGAGATGAGAAAAGATCCGAGAGATGGGAAAAGAACAGGTGGCATTTACCACATAACGGCATCTACCTCTTGAGTAAGGGTTTGGGGCTCAGGGTGTTCATCCTGCTTACTTCACCGTGCCATTTGCACTCAGGGTTAAATGCATAGAACTTGCCTGTGAACGCACGGTCTTTCTCACTACTTATGCGAGAACTAAAGCATCCTCCTTATCTGAAATTTGAGATGTTAGAACATGATAGCCTCTGGGTTCGTTTCTAGAAGTTCCCAGAAACGTGGAATCCATTCGACGCTACCAGAAAGGTGCAGGCCAGCTCGAGTAAGTGTACATCCTTGCATGTTTGTGATAAGGACACAAGACCAGACAGGTTACAGCACACCTTATCCTCATATCTTAACACACCCAGCTTCGCAGAGTATTGCTTCGAGTGATCGCCTATGACGCAGACGTCCACGGTGGTCCTGATACTCAAGCCATGGCCACGGCCATCCTCCTATTGCATTCGTTTCCCCTCAACAGTATGTGTAAAGATACACTAACGACAGGTCGTTGTGGGTACTACATAGAGAATATATCGACAGCGGTGGGTACTGAGGAACCAAGGATCACCTTGCACGAGTGATATTTTATGAATCACCCGTTCGCGGAGTGTCCGACCAAGAGTGTGTGGCAGGATATCGATACTGGTGTCCCTCGGTGATAATATTCATGTTCCGATGTCACTGGGCCCAGTATAAGCTTGGGAAATATGCTCATGCATGGTGACCGCAGCTATCAGCTGACATCGCGCACTCACCAAGGAGGCGATGAAGGCATGATGACTCACTAGAAATGGTTTTCACTTGAATAAATAACCACCTTCGATCTGTGTCGACACCCTCAGCTTAATAGTGGTTGCAGTTGGGGGAAGGCTGCTGGAAGCAGCGGTTCAGCCGAGTCCGGAGGTGACGAGACGACTCGGGAAGGACCAGAGTAACCACCCGCTGTTCCATCTGACAAAGGTAGCAATATTCCAGATATTGAGAGACTGATATGTATAGAACGGATTCTTTAAGCCTTAGCTTTCTTACTGCACAACCATGAATGTTTATACATCCGGAGCGGTACCCCGTGGCATCTAGCTAGGAGCTCGGTGATAAACAACTAGACTTCTATCAAGATATATATTATACTCGTTTCCGGAAACCCCCGTTCAAGTTCGACAGACCTCATAATAAACATGCAGGCTACTTCTAGACATCAATTAACCCGTTGCTGCTTACTTGTAAGTTCGATCTGTCATGTCGTTTTTACTTCTATTTCTTTCGACTTTACACCCTCTAATATGCCTCTTTAATTTGCGAATATTGCGAAAACCCATTTTCTGTCTATAGGAACTCTGGTTCCCCTTAGCTCTCGTACCATTGGCAAGGGTGATGTGGATGGATCAGGCCTATGGTACTCTATGGGCGAGACTAGGCCCCATCATTCGCAAGGACGCGAATCCAGGAAGTAAATACCTCCCGGCAGCACATTCCAAACCTAGGGATCTGGCCCTCTCACTACCGGACTTGCAAACGTGGAGGATAGCCTGCCTCTCCCGCCACTGTGGCCGCGACAGCTCCTCCTGGCTGCCGATTTTGCCCACAAATCGCTTGGCTACTCTCCCCTCACCTTTCCTCGCCTTTCCTCGCCTTTCCTCACCATCTCTTAACCCCATCACCACATCCGTTCTTCCCAATAACGACTGCGGCATCAAAACTCACTGCTGCGCCATCAAACCCGTACCCTACCATCACAATGTTCTCCTTCCTGGTTGCAGGGGATCTCGGGGTCATCATGCATCTTACCCGCCGCCTCCTCCGCCGCCGCATGTCTCTTGCCTCCTATCTCCGACATACCATCCGGCCTTTCCTCAATGTGCTGCGCTCTACCGTCTCGGTCCTCTACAGTGTCTTCACCCTGGTCCAGATCATCGAGATGAACAAGCGCCACCCTCCGGAGGCCGCCAGCCGCATTTCCTGTGTTAATTTTGATTCCCACACGCTCAGTCTGCCGCGCTGGCTAGAGAGTGGCCAGTATGACCGTGCGACCTTCGACACGGAGAACGTGGGGACCATTGTGGGCGTGAGCTGCGAGTATGAAATGCATGCGGTAACACCCAGGAACTATGTATGGCTGGGGGTGCAGAGACAACCGGGGAGGGCGGGGCCGCAGGGGCAGAGGAACGGGCGCCGGGCGAGAAGGCAAGGTGGTGGAAGACGAGGTGAGTATTTTGGGGATTGGGCTATGTCTTTGATGGCGTGATCGTCTTGTTGCTGACTGCTCTCTCATGCATGCTAGGCGGAAGGTAGTGTAGTGGGTGTGGGCGGGCATCCAGAGCAGTGCTCGGCCGCGTTTGGCTAGGAGCTCGGAGGTACCTGGACCTTAGTTAGGGTGTGCGTTATACTCATTTCGACGCCATCTTGCGTTAGGCTCGATAGATTCAAAAGTATACGTGCAGGCTCTATATAAATTGAATGAACCTATTGCTCTCTTCTTGAGAGTTCAGCATTTCATGCCATTTCTAGCTACTCTTATGTGTCTCCGTTTTGTACTCTCTCATATGATCTTTTTCGAAGAATGTTGACGAATTCCAAAGTCTATCAACAAGTATTTGATCTTCTTCCCCACCAAATCCTTGTTGGAGGTGAAGCGGATGGGTGAGCCCCATGGTAATGTATACTAAGTAAATCCTGTCCATTACTGACGCTATCTACAATGCTGCGACTTCATGCGCAACCGCCAGCTGCAGCCTGAGAGTTCTAGAAGAATAACCGATCTACTCCCCGCACACAAGCGAACGTTCTGGCACTGAATGCTATCGAGCTTATACCAAGGCTAAGATCCGAGATACATCACACCAGTGCATTTAAAATTAATATCATATCGGCGAGTACGTTCACCAATTTCATTTCCGTTCTAACATAGCATCAATATCGCAAAAAGGCGCGTTCTACAAGTCCACACCTGTCACCGCATCACGTTTCCGAAGGACACCGTCTCTACGACGGGTGCAAGGTGGAAAGGCATTGGCGTCCCAATGTCACTTGAAGTGTTATTGGCCCTACATTCCCACGCCTACAATACTCTACTTATAACCAACGTTATGATGTCTATAACTCCCGGGCGCGCCGGCATTACACCCCCGGCTCTTGCTAATGCAATGCGATACAGTGAGCGGGCAGCCAGTGCAGACTGTATGTACGTCTCCCCAATAAGTCGAGCCCTGCTGATAGAAGTTGCGGATAGTCAAGTAGTCGATACACCACCCCGGGTGATGCACTGGGCACTAGAGCACAATCTGGCTCCGGTTTTGGAGGTATCTCAGGCTCGAGCCTATGCTCCAGCACCCCGATTATGGGCTCGTGCCCATCACGAACCTGGTACTGGTCTTGATCCATCTCCATTATGCTCCGGAGACTATTCCTATTTCCTTTGAAAGCTGAGGTGTTTTAGACCCCCGTCGGCACCGCTGTACGAGGTCGGAGTAACCGGGGGTGTGTGATATCGGTGCTCTAGACGCCCCTGGTTGTGGAGCTCGGTCGTGTATGTGTCATACTGAGAGTTAGTCGTGCCAGGATATTTAGACCTGAGTTAGGCCAATTTCGACGTTTAGTAGAAATATCTATTCCTTCGATTCAGCGGTGCTATCTGAGATTCAGAGTTGTGGCCCGCTATGCTCACGAAATAAGATCCAGAGACCTCTGGGCGGAATAACGATCGATCCCATGTCCTGTGGTAGGCGTATGATGATTCTGGCTTCCCCCAACAGCATCGGAAACCAGAATGGCGGAGCCAGATTCTCGTCCATGGGCAGTGGTTAGCGTAGATGGCGAGAGGTGAAAGGGGCTGGTCGGGGTGAGTTCCTCTGACCTGAGGAGAAGGACCACCGCCTACCTTGGATATAACAGCAACCAATCCGTCGTGCCCTTATAGCTTATAATCGCTGTATATAGCGATACAGCGTATGACTCGAGTACTGTAATTTTAATTAAGGCTTGGATACCCCGTTCGGGTGATAAGCGGCAAGGCTTGTAGCTGATCATGACACATTCACACTTCACTTAATTGTATATACGTATATACGGACTGAAATAAATATAAGGTGAACTTTAGAGTGGTACTAGTATGTATAGCGCAATATCGAAAGCCATAGACCGGCAACGATTTTACACCAAAAATGCCACTTTTGAATCCGGTCCTCAATCACCAATTATGATGAATATTATCTAAAAATTGGAAGACTATATATTCTGTATATGAGTGACCGCTACTCGCATTTAAAAACAGGTGTTTGCCCGCAACGCAATCAACAACCACAAAGGGGTATAAAAATCTGAATAACTCAATAACCATATATCAAATGAAAGATATAAGAGTACAGGGTGATAGAAGAAATACAGAAGATGAGTATAGCCTATCAGTAAAGATTAAAAGTTGTAGTTGTTGCTCCCCTTATCTGTAATATATTCTACAATACGTGAAGGGATGGTACAGCGCGAGGACATAACTCACCGAAAGTGGGTCGTAGCAACGGGTTCGACCACAACCCGCTGGACCACGATTTTGACCACAACAACCACAATTGGTCCTTTGAAGAATTGATAATTTGTAGAATAGTTATTTAGTATATAAAGAAGAAATAAATGTTATCTAATACTCTTTGTACTAATCTCTTGCCTTTATTATTGCCTCTATTCTAATAGGCCTAATAGCTATACTTTAAACCCGCCTACCACATGAACCATCAGGTACCAGTTCGAGCCAATACATTAGAGCTGTCTTGATGCGGCGCTTATTAACTTCAGATGATCTAGTATCATATGTAAAATGCACGTGGTTTGTACTGTAGAGCTTCTTGAGGTATACTCAAATATGCTCAACCCGATTTGGGTCAGGTTAATAGGCATACCAGTCCTCTAGAAAATCAACCTTATTTTCCTCCAACCATTGAGTGATAATCTTGGAAGTGTGTACCGTATGGACGATAATACTAAAATACACACTTCCGAGATTACCACGCAATTATTAGGTTGATATTCTGAAGGACAGGCTATTCACCTACTCTGAGCAGCTAAATCCTATTGAACATATTGGAGTACACCTCTAATGCACTGGCTCGAGCTGGTACCTGATGGTTCATGTGGTAGGTGGGTTTAACGTATGCCTATTAAGACGGAGGCTGTATTAAGGCAATGAGTTTGTACACAGTGTACTAAATGATATTTATTATTTCTTTATATACTGAATAACCATTTTACAAATTATCAGGCCTTCTAAGGACCAATTGTGGTTGTTGTGGGCAAAATCGTGGTCCAGCGGGTTGTGTTGGGACCGTTGCCATGCAGCACTTTCGGTCAGTTATGTCCTAGAGCCGTACCTATAAACCCATTGATTTTCCGTGGGGCATAGTGCGGTCGCATTTTTAAATAAATACAGTTCTGGGAGTTGTGATCATTGACGTTAAATCTGCGAGTAGAGATGCCTTTATTCATATGGTCCTAAATAATCTCAATCGAATTGAAGTCAGTGATGATCATGGCCAACTCTCCTGCACAATACCTGCAGTATCTCTCTCTTCTTCTCATACATGATGACTGCGAGGGCCAGCACCGTCCCCCATAACAATAACTTCACATTTATTTTGTTTTCCACTTTAGAAAGAAGGATAGAGATGGGGTTATAGTACAAGATTCCTACACCTTTGATATCAATCAATGTCATTGACTCATTTTTTAAGGCTTTTTCCAGGGTCAATCTTGTAGGTGGTCAATCCCTTTTTTGTGGGGCTCAAGGGGCTGTCTTTTGTGCTGCTTGCGCTACCGTTTCTATTTGTTTGTTCTCAATTTTATTTGTTTGTTGGCAATTTCTTTCTCATTGACGTTTTCTGGAATCCATACATATTCAGGTCCTTTCATACCAGCACAACTCGAAGGCCAGAAAATTATAGACCCTCTTATTACCTTGATACTGCACTACAGAACATCGATAAACAGCATTGCAGCCCTGTATCTGACGTGGTACAATGCTAATCTCATTAGTAAAAATCCAAGTAAACCAATTACTGATGGTATCTTTATGTTCCTTGCATTCTTTCGTTGTATCTCTTTTCGGAATACTAGTAAGTATAGTTTCCACTGAGACTTTTCCCAGTGCAGGCCCGATTTGATAAAATGTTTGCAGACTGTTTCTATTGAAATAGTGAAACCTGCTTCTGCAATGACAGTTGAAAAAAATAGACTGGTAGTTGTGAAGGTTTTTATTCTGAATGTATAAGATATCTATACCTCTAGCTCTGGCAGCCTCTGGACAACCCAAATTTGGTTTTAAATTGATTTTTCTTTATCAGGCCTACTTTCTCCCTCTATTTCCGTTCGGCCTATGAACAATATCAACTGCGGTAAGCTGTTTAACTCGCGTTTTTCAATTTCCTAATACAAAAAGCCTTGCTTCGAAAGGTCAAGGACATCACCAAACTGAACAGGTTCTGTTGATTACCCTCTCAAACTGACAGCCGAATGCGTACTCACTGGGATTTATTTGGTGATAATTTTGTTAGATTTGCTAATCATGTCACACACTAAAGTAATACTATTACTAAACTGAATCGAAGTACCACTAGGTTAAAAATAATACTTATTTTCTTTGTAATAAAAATCTGCTGAGCAATAAATCCTGGAAATGAAAATATATCAGCTAATATCCCTATATCAGCGGAATTTGTGATTATCATTTCTATATTTATATGGCAAGCAACCAAATCTTGATTTTGCTCCACCTATAACTCATGTAAATCTTTCCAAACCTATTATTAGCCTGGGAGAGGTTTCTTTTACATTTCTTAAATTTAATTCCGATTGTTTCATGCTCTAAAGCTTTATTGAGTATTGATGGAAATTATTTAGTTTGTTATTCTTCTACGCAAACCAATATTTGCGTGATTTGCATGACGGTCCATCTCACAATTGAGAAAAGAAACTGTATATAAAGAGAAAAACAAAAGAAAAAAGAGACAATTAGATAAGGAAATAATGAAGTGAAAACTACTTATTCCATAGCCCGTTACTGTTGCCATATATTATACTGGAACACCGGCATCAATGGCTTCTGTTTGTATCAAATATCTATTCGATTGCCAATTTTCAACTTTGCGTATATATTTTTTCTGAAAATATGCAGGTACTAACTTGAATCACTGGATTATTTGACAACTGTATCATAGCGAGCAGGCATAAACTTGAATCTACCCCTATTATGATAGAAATCAAACCTAATCATCCTGAATTACTCACTTTATAATGAGAGGTAAGGAGATTACTAATACTTTTGAATAAAGATGGATTAGGCAATGCATGAGTGCCGAAAATGTTGTGAAATACGTATTGTACATTACCAGTGAAAATTCAGATTTCCTTTATTTTCAACGATTTGCTCAATCCCTCTTTGATATGATCAAACAATTTATTACTAATCTCAGATGGGACCCACTCTCATAGGAGCCTTATCACTTCCTATACCCTTCATATCACTTCCTGTGCTCTTTGTATTGCCTTCATATTACTGTCATGAATATGATATTCACTACCTTACTCTTTAGATAACTCTCAATGGGCTCATCCTTATTTGCATCTGGGGACTTTGATAACCGAATATTTGTTCTGATCCCATTCCTTACGCTTTCCGCTGACTCCGATGTTTGGCATCCTTCTTTGGCAGCGCATTATCTTCAAACAATCAAAGATTGTGTTACCTCTCTTCACTCAACTATGAGATATATAGATAAAGAGGAGGTCGCAAAATCTTTTCTTTGTAGAGATGACAACCTACACTACTATTGGATCTTTCCACTCTTGTTTCTATAATCTCTTGAACTTCAATTCCGTTCATAGTTTTTGATAAAGTTGAGTAGATGGTAAAGAGTGCATGCAATCCACTTCGTTAATCTTTTCTATAAAATACAGATCTCTTCGAATTCAGACTAATTTGCCATTTCCTGTTGTTGATTTTATCTATCAATTTTTAGTGCATTTTACTGAACTTCCATTAGGTTTTATTTTTTCTTGTCATCCTTGCTTTCCTTATCCCAAATGAAGAGCAGATCTTTATGATAGAAAATTATACATCCCCAAACTATCGAACAACCAGAAAATTTATTCTTCAGTATATTCTCAACATTGGTAAAAGAGTTTGATACTTGAAGACAGGTAGCTTTAATTCGTTTTCTAAAAGATTTATTCTGATATAATACCTATCTGAAAGTACTCAACTTTCAACTAGAATATTCATTCCCCAATTTGCAAGTTTCAGCCGTTGTTGATGGTTTTTCTCATCCCGTGATGACTTGTGGAAAGTGTTGTAGTGACTCATCTCATGCTGTTCTCCTATTGTGTTTTCAAGAGTAGCTCTCGATGCCTGTATACTCAACTCTTTTGCAATATCAACCTATCTCTTCTCAGTATATTGCTGATCTACAGCCGCAACCTGTCACGGTCTCAATTTTCTCTACTGTTCCGACCTTTCAGGTATGTCCTATGACCGTCCTATCTTGTCATTGTACTCTGGTATACATGATCAGCATTATGTAATATATATATTCCCACAAAGAAAAACAAACTTAAAGCGGCGCATGAGCGCTATTATCATTGGTATGAGATGGATACTGCTTTGCAAACTAACAAATTGAGTGAGCAGTATTAGGATTACCAAGTAAAAGACGAAATGTATTATCATAATCGGAATTTCAAGTTGTAAAAGACCGAGAGTAAGTACAGCGGTCCCCAGGGCCAGAAAGAGTTCTTTTTGTTGCATTACAGGTTTGGTTTTTGAGGTCTGAACTTTTGCCACCGATCCTCAAAGATTACTAACTATTTCTAATGGTGCGAGGAGCTAGGATCAAACAGAACAGTCACCGAGGGGAGGATTGACTCGGGATACGTTTCAAGGACTAGAACAGGGGACCAGGCTCAGATACCAATCAAACAAAACATATTGGTAACTAAGAAAATAAAGACGTTGCGTTAAGGAGAAAGAAAGAGAAGTACAGAGAAGGGGAACGAAGGCCTGAATATAACTTCAAGACGAAACCAGATAACTAATCCTGGCAACCACACCTGAAGAAATAGTAAGCCACTATATTGAACACTCATAACCGATCCCAATACTTCCTTCCGAACTCCTAACCTGAAATGCCTAGCGCTTACTGTATTATCCCGAGCACCTTCCCAAGTAATCTAACTTATCCAACGCCATCCAGATCCTCACCTAATAACTCGATTCTGCAACGTTCTCAATGACTGGATAGGTGGGGGCGGTCTGGCCGTGATACTACTCTCACTACTACTGCCCCACTTGTTTCCCCATCCCTGGTCCTTCAGACATCTCCCTATCAGGTGACCAGAGCAATGATTTCTATTTTTTTTCTTTTTTTCTTCTTGACTCATTTGAATTGTAGTTTCTAGGTACCAATTCATTGCATAAAGTTATAAAGTATGGCCTAAAAAAACCTATTCCCAAATGAGCAATTTCTCCGTTGATTTTAAACATTTAACATGAAAAAATAAAATTAGGAGAGTAGCAGTCCCTTATTTAAGAGCCTACGAGATGCCGTGTCTCATATAAATGATTGTGGTATTGTGCGTTGGCTTTATGGCACTTCCATTACGGTATAGGAATTGAGGGGGTTTGTTGTGAGATGGATTTCCTGCTGGAGCATGATGGGGCGAAGAGTGGTGCCCCGTCACAGTTGGCGCACTTGTTGGGGGAGATTCTGCAGCAGTTTTCCATGTCGGGCTATCACAGCCCGACCGCCCCCACCTGTTATGCCGTCGAGAACGTTGCGGAATCGAGTCAGTAGGTGAAGGATCGGGAGCGCGTCGGATAAGATGAATGAGTTAGGAAGGTGCTTGGAGGATACGGTCAGCGCTAGGCGCTTCGGGTTAGGATTGCGGAAGGAAGGATCGTGACCGGTTATGCGATTATGTTCGGTTGCATGGTGTGAGTCATTTGAGATTAGTCATCGTAGGATTTCCTTAGATATATATTAGGGCTCTCCCTCGCTTTGTTTCTCTTTCTCTTCTCTTCTTCTTTCCTTACGCAACCTCTTCATTTGTATTCAGTTTAATTCATTTTGGTCTCACCTGGCATATCACGCTAAGCGGAGCCATTCCTCGTTTTTGGTTAGTATCAATATATTTTGTTCGATCGGTATCCTAGCCCGATCTCCCGTCCAGTCCTTGAACGTATCCCGAGTCGATGCTCACCTCGGTACTGCCTTGTTTTGTTTCTAGAACCCCGCCCCGCTAGACGGCCGCTGATCCTTTATATGAACCGACTGGGTAGTGGTAGTCTTGGAGTTTTTGTGTGATGGGAAGAGGATCCGGGCCTACAGCCTTAGGTAGAGTGGCATAGTTTGCAGCAATTTCTGCATTGGGTGGTGAAACTTGCTCGCTACATGACATTGTAGCATCTTGAGCGGGAGAAGGTTCTGATGCTGGTTCTAATGGATGCCACCTCTTCCGCCATCACTGAGACAATGACAGAGGTGGTAGCCCTGAAAGAGTGGCAGGTTTGCCCCGTGTTCAGGCCTCGGGCGGCGGAGGAAGTGATGTCAACGGTGATCTTCAGAGCTGTGAGTAGGATGTCCTCCATGCACCCCTAGTTAGAGAGCTCATAGAGTGGGATGCGATTAATGGCGAGATCAATATTGGTGGGTGCGGAGTACAACAGTGTGTAAGGGTTCTCTGGAGAGGCTACCTCCATATTTAGGATTGTGGTATGGGTTTCGATGAAAGAGGCGTAGACTGTTGATGGGACGGTGGGGGGGGGAGGGCCGGTAACAGAGATTTTGCCTCTGTTGTCGAAGGTGAAGGAGAGGGAGATAACCGGGGCCACTTGGTGGCTAGTGGCCAGTGACTAGCCAAAGAGGCGGGGGAGGATTGCTAAGTCTTTTAGCGTTGGCGATTGGGTCGGCTTTTGTCCTTGTAGCGAAAAAGTGGCAGTGGGCTGGTGGCAGGGCCTTCTCCTTTGGGGAGAATCCTGAGGCTGACACCTTGGCTGCCTTGACTGCATTTTTCCTTGGGGCTTCGGAGGGGTTGGGGCCGGCACGGACCCCTTGAGCATCTGTGGGGGTTGCCCTTGTTTGGGCACTCTTGGCGGGCGGGCTGGTCTGTGGGGAATGGGGTGGGTGTGGGTGGGTTCGCTAGCTGGTGACCCGAGCACTTTGCGACATCGATAGTATACCACGGGTAACGCCGGTCTAGGCTCACAGACTATCACTCACCCACCTGCTGACATCCGGAAGAATTCTTTTTTTCCGAGGCGTCCAGCGGCCAGTCCGAAGCTTGCGGTGCTCAATATTCAATAAAATATAATCTCACTGGCTGCAGCTACATTTATATTTAATGACCACAACTCAAGATCACGGACTACTACACTTACTTACCGTTTTTGTTAACTTTGTATGAACGATGAAGCACCGTGGGACTGCGTAATTGGCGTTTCGAGTTTTGCAGCTTGAGCTGAGCGGCAGGCGCTGCATACGGTGGAGAGAGGAAGAGACTTGAACTGATCTTATCTCCTTTTGTATCAGGATTCATGTGGTTAATTAGACACGGAATACGTATTTCCCAGATGTCTCGAAACCACAGGTTGCAGAACCGCTTACGGTGTTTCGAGACATCGGAAAATTGCAGTATAGTGTTAGTTCTGAGTCTGATTACAATGCCACCCTCGAGGTCATAATTCATCTCTTGTGGTCCAGAAAATATAGTCCCGACACTTTTTCTCTCTTGTGCATCACTATAGTCGGGAGAGCTTCGTTACAGCCACCAGTCCCCTCATCGCTCCAGGGGCGTACGGGGAGCATAAATGTACGCCCTAGTCTACCGGTAGAACTAAACAAGCAGCAGGCGCTCCCCTCACACCGGAAACCACTGCCTGACAATGGCTCTGCCCAATGCCGCGGTTTGGGAAATTATGTCCCGTAACCAGTACTCGTGAGAAGGATATCAAGCAGCGGTTCCGAAAGCTCATCTTCCCTCTTTATAGCCATCTCTTATACAAAAAGGGAAGCCTTACAAGATATCGACTTAACAATGGTCTTGGCTCACGAAATATCACTCGGTGAGTGGCATCCGGAGGTGCAATCTCCGGATACAATTATCAACTATAACCACCAATCAAAGACTCAACCTACCCCGCATGCATATCCTTCCTTCTCTCCCGTTCTCTGTGTCAAGGATTACGCCCGGTGGACTGTCTACTTGTCCTTCCTCAACAAGACGATCTACAGTTCCGCCTGACCGGTAAAACGCTATAAAAACAGAGACTTCTACGCCATTGTGATGTTGAGTAGAATAAGATGCGTATCTCTAGACCGGGCATAGACGGTGGGCCAACGAACGTTATGCTCACTTCAATACGGACCGGGAATACCTCAAAAAGAGGTAAAGAAATTAGAAGTTGCTTTTTGGTAGTGGTTATATACTTCTACTAAATATAGATTCCTTTCATTTTGGGTCGAACCCCACTCCCCCGAGATGACCGGACCAGCCAGCTTTCGGTCTGCGATGGTCCAGCGTATTAAATTGAGGAGCATCAGTTGGCGGTATATTTTCGCCAACCCCAAGGAAATGGTTATTTCTGCCGACGATAAATCTCAAATCTCTGACCTTTCTAGCTTTAAACATCGAGCATCGCATGTCATCTACTCCCTCATTTGTCTCTCGTGGCTTCTCGGAGGTCTAGATTGTGTGTAATCTGAGGATGCATTTCTATCCAGAGAGAGGTGAATTTAATGTAGTAGAAAGGGTCTGAGAACCGGGAGTTCTGTGAGTAAAGCTGTCACTATGACTTGTCCATACTTCTCCAGTAACATTGCGTCACATCATATTCGGGAGAGAATATTTATAATTCCTCGCCAGGGAGCATGATACTCCTGATAATAGAAATCATAGCATCGATTCTGTAGTCCCACAGCAACAAAAATGGATTATCTAACGTGATAATATATTCAGTCACCATCGGTAGTCGAAAGGCTGCATATAATTAATGAGTTAAACAATGAAAACAAAAATAAATAAAATACATTCAGTCTCCCGTCATCACTCGGGAAGTGTCTGATTAGTAAGCTGGATTAGTTCTCCAACCGGAAGTGATATCCACAATTGGGAAGCGCCAAAATAAATGTTGAACAAAGTCTGTATCTCTTTAGTTGGTGTCTCACTGCATGTCGGGTTTTCCAAAATCTTGAATAGTAAAACCACGCAAAACAACCACCAAATCACCCTCGAACATTGGTGGCGTTGTGCAATAAACAAAATATGAGGTAGTACCCCCGGCGGAGCAATGAACAGGCCTAGCCGCTCATGGTTTTATAACTTTAATGTTTATGGTGGGGGTATGATAACCACTGCACTACTAGAGCATGTATGTGGAAATTCCGCGGTGACTTAAATCTTGAAGTCTATGTTTTTGGGTTCAGGATGGATGGGGTTCTGGGGTTCTCCATCATAAACCAGAAATATGGAAATTATGTACGCTAAATCTTCCGTATCATGAGAGGTTGAAACTGTACTCTTTTTGTATTGGTGTAACTATGTAGCTTTACGGTCTGTGTTCAAGGAGTGACAGATCGCTCAAGGCGGAAGTCGGATCACACAAGCTCTTGGCTCACAACCGATCACTCGGATGATGCAGCTGATTAATAAAGCGAAGACAGCTACGTATAGTCGATCCTGTCTGCAAAGTGCGACAACATAACAGTCTGGGAACGAAACTACAAGTAAGCTACGTATACATCTATGTACATTATCTTACGGAAGCTTACTTCCGTCACAAACCCCGTTGACCGCCGTGATTCTTTCCTTAACCACGACTCAGTCATATATTACAGCTCCCAGGGTGAGATAGGACAATACATGTTCTCCGCCGAGTAAGCCAGCAGGCTTTCGACGTGTTTCAAACCTGTTCATGTAGTTCCTCCGCGGGTCTGTTCAAAGCTATGCACGCCTACATCTTATGTCCAGGATATCCGGGTAGGTGAGTTTTTTATTTGGCGCGGAATCACCGGGGAGAGAGTCTAATATCATTACCCTACTCCTTTATCCCAAGTATTGGTCGCTCCTGGCTCAAATCGCGGGTCATAGGTATTAACTGAGTCGTTTTATCCCTTCTAGGGACCCCCTGATACATATTCATCATCCATCATCGAGGAGCCTTGCGGGAAACCGAGGCGAGCGGTAGATTGCCTGCTTCATTCTGCTGTATTCAAGGAATCGGCTCTGCCTCGGTGGCCCGCAGTAAGGTGATCTTTGTGTTGGCATAATTCATGTTTATGTCCTTCACTCTGCATGGTTATTTTGGCCAATGGGACCCGGTGAACGGTCAGAAAAAGGTGGAAAGATTCCATATCACAAATCGAAAACAACCAGGAAGTAAGATATCAGGCGAAATTTTCAAGTTAAGATAAAAGCACCTTCGAACGGCAAACTCCAGAAATACATCAACAGAATCGAAAACGAAACAACCTGCCCTGAAGCCACCAATAACAGCACATGATCTCTGATAAAAACGAAAACTGGGGAGAAGACGAATATAGAGGTACAAGAATATAACACTCTCCTCTATATAGCAGCTCTATTGAGGACCCTTTTTCTAAATGCTCCTTACTAAACAGACGCGTCCTCCTCTTACTGTCCGAGTACTCTCAGCTTGTTCTTATGTTTCCTACTCTTCAAATGACCTTCTATCCCCATAACAAACCTATTTCTGCCACAAACCTTACAATGGAATTTATTCCCCATGATCGTCACGTGTGGTGAGTTCAAGGCTGGCCGAGTAGCAGGCGCCGGCCGAGGAACGACCCGCGGCACCGGGTTGGGTATGGCCCGCGGCACCGCCTGAGGCACAACACGCGGTGCTACCTGAGTAGGCACAAGCCGCAGTGCAGCCTGGGTCAGGGGCAGACGTGCCGGCTGAGGCGGGCCCGGTGGTGCTGATTGGGGCAGCATGGGGGTTGACGGTGGGGGCGGGGCTACCTGAGTACTCGGCCCGGCGGCTCTCTGCTGAGCAGCCAGGTTCCTCTTATGTTTCTTACTATTCACATGATCCGCCATTCCCACCACTTTCTGTTGCTTATTGCAGACCGTGCAGAGCTGCTTCGGGGCGGCTTTCTTCTTCGGTGCTTTGGGCGTCGGGGGCTGCCCGGTTCCCGCTGCACCCCCAGCTGCAGCCCGTGCTTTAGCTGATTTCGCCTTTTCCTTTGCTATTTTGGCCACCTTTTTCTGGTGTCTCTTACTCACTAGGTGCGACTGTTTTTCTGCCATACCCACACTCATCCTGCAGTCGCCGCAGTAGTAAAAACTGTACGGGGCATTCTGGTTGATTGGTCCCTTCTGAGTGCTTGGTGCTACACTTTCCTCCTCTCCATCCTGCCCTGTCTGAATCCCCTTCCCTTTGTCGGCTGTAGATGGCAAGGCGGGGGCTGGGGGTGGCCTCGATGATTCTGCCTTTTTCCTAAGATCCTCCATGCGCCTCATATATTGCTGTTCCAGCTCTACACGAGTGACCATCTGCAGATGATCCGCCCCCGTCAGATGCTTCTCTTCATCAATTGGCGAATAGAACATCCGGCAGATGTCGCAGTGGAAGTCCTCGAGCTGGGCCTCCTCTATACTAGCTATAATAGTGTGTCTTTCGCTCTGTAGATGTACCTCCTTGGAGATAGGGTGCACGGTCTTTGAGCACAAAGTGCACTCCCAAGTTTCGACATCGTCAAGATGAAACTCTTCCATGGAGAGATCGAACTCGGCGGCGCAGATAATGCAGTAGAATGTTTCTCTCAACATGTACTCGGAGGAGGAGAAGCAGGGCTCGGGTATGTCGGGGAAGGTTTCGTCATAGACGTAGGGATGGCCGCCATCCTCCTGCTGATCGGGCGCCGGAGGTTCGTCTGGGGCTACGAGATGAACTCCCTCCCCAGGCTGCTGCTTCCGGAACATGCGGAGGTGCTCCTTTCCAAATATGTGCTCTTCGCGGAGGAAGACCGACATGTCTTCACTGCACACCGTACACCGCCAGATGGGCACATACGCCAGCTCGGCCGACAATGATGCAGCAGTTTCACCAGCCTGCTTCTTGGCTGCTCTGATGTGAGGGCGGGAGGCGATGTGGTCGTCGTGCGCAAAGATGTTGACGGTTACATTGCAGATTCCGCAGGTCCAGACCATCCGATCTTGGTCCCCCTCCCCGTACCCATTCTGTCCGGCCAAGCTATACTCCCCCTCCTCCTCCCCATGGTATGTCCCATCGTCATCCCACCACCCTTGGTCCCCGGAATAATCCTCCTCTTCGAATTCACCCTCCTCGCCCTCCTCCCCCTCCGATTCACCCTCCTCATCTGACCCACTCTCCTCCTCCAACCCACTGTCATCCACCGATTCACTTTCCCCCTCCTCCCCTACCAATCCACCCGCCTGCGCCCCCGCTATACCGCCAAACCCATCCGGGGAATGACCACCCACTTCGGCAACACTCTCGATGACAACTGGTGAAGCGACCTTACACGCCATAAGCACACTCTGGAGAGCTGGCGCGTTAATAGAATTGTATACGTATGATATCTTCGAATATGTACCGTGTGTTCGTGGCGTTTGTGGCACCGGGAGTACTAAACTGGGTATGTAAATTGGCTAGCTGGTCGGGCGCTCTCTGTGACCACTCTGAAGTCTTTCTGGGTTATCTAGGCGCTGGGGCAAAGCAAAGAGTTTGGACGACTTTGATGTTGAGCGGAACGGATGTGGGGGTTAAGGTACGTAGAGGGGGGGGTTTTGTTGTAATATCGCAAGGTGCCTATATATATAGATCTATACCGCACACAAGCAGTGGCACAGCACAATTGGGTTGAAGACATTGGCTCTAGCCACCATTACTGAGGGGTATCCCTACGGGCTTCTGGGTGGTGCTCCTGACAGTGGGCGGCCTGAAATTGCAACCCTAACCCAGTATGCTTGGGAGCTGCAATCAACTTCAGCTGCATACAGCCGCCCCACCGTCACTGCTGCCTAGCTGTGCAGTAGCAAGGGAGGAAAGGCAAGGAACTTCACACCCGACGGCTCCTATCGGCCCAATCTCCCGTATCTCAGATAGCTCCGGTGTGGGAGTCGTTAACTAATCGATAAGATTGATAGCCGTAGATCTCGAGATTAGATCTTTGCGTGAGCCACCGTCTTGGCACCGGCATCTGTTCTGTTGATTATAGCCATAGGCCCGCTGTGCCTGTAAGTTACAGCCCATCGCCCACCGCCCACCGCCAACAGCTACAGGCTTATAATCAATTACCCCGGCGGTCGAAGGAGGTCGAAATTAAAGCAGTGATCCAGCCTTGGCTAGAGCTTCGCCAAGCAATGTGGCTTATGTCGCTTCCCCGGCTAGAGTACAGCGACCCGAATGATTCATGGAAAAACAGGGGGGTGCAATTGTATGGCGAAATGTCTGTGCACCATATAACTGTTTTTTCCATAGAATATTCCTATCGTTGTACAAAAACAAGCTGTAGTCTCCATGCCTCTAAATAATGAGTGGTGGGGGTTCTCGTTTATTGCCACCACCGCCACGTGTTGGTAGACTTTCCTGAGGTGGTGCTCCCGAGGACGTGTGGCGCTGGGCGCTTAGGTTCTTGGTGGGTGTGGGTGGCCTTTGCAAAACCAGGGAAGCCAAGCCACGTGGGCAGGGCTTGGCGGGTGTGGGTGGTGGTAGTGGCGTTACACTCAGGGCTCTTGGAATTTGGCTCCGGAAGACATCTCGCTGGTCCAAATCTGATCTGGTCTGGTCTGGTCTTTTTAGCCAGTCTAACATTGTGGGAATACTCTATGGCTAGTGCATGCGCATAGTTATAAAATTGACACATACCTGGAATTGGTATTATCCCTTGGGCGTGTGAGACATTTGCGAAATCTCTCTCATACATAAGTATCATGTGGTCTCGAAATTTAGGTGAGGAAATGTCAGGTAAGCTGTTCTTTGCGTTTTCCGGTACTTGTAGTACGCTAATGCATGAGAGAGATTTCGCAAGTGTCTCACACGCCCAAGGGATAAAGGGGGGTGAGGTGGAAGTCTGGCTCTACTCTACTCACTCTCCTCTAGATACATGTAAATAGAGTATATAATGTTACTACTTAGCTTATTTATTATGGGATTTCCCGACGCTACCGCAATAGCACCAAGGTAACAGCGGTTGCCAAAAATAAAGGGACGCAACGGGAATGAACACCACAACGACAGGCCACCAAACCCTGCCACCAACCAACAGCGATACAGGATGAGATATGTTTAGGGCCCCTTATATTCTTTACTATCATTTGCCGTATTTATGGTCTGTTTGTGGCCGATTGTGATTGAGAAACTATCAAGTTGAATCCCGTTGCGTCCCATTATTTTTGATAAGTCGCAACCATATCATCCCGTTTGCGGATGCTACCCATTGACCGGACAATTTAGTATCTCGCGCCAATATAAGAGATATGGAACACATGGAATTTAGGCGAAAACCCTGACCTTGTTGCCCACACCTTTCAAATATCGTGAGACAACTGTTGCTGTCTGCAACCAATATAATGCATATCCGGTAAGAGATTTCATTATATAAGTCCGAAAAACCGGAAAAGCCCTGCCTGCACCTAAGGGATAAGAAATTCAAAAGCCTCCGTTAACATAAAGCCTTACTTATCGTTTCCCTCTCCTCAGCTATCTCAGAGCCAAGATGAAAACCGCGACCGGGCCCCTCGAGTGTACTCTGGCAACACTATCATCATGGACCCTCCTTCTACATATCAATTATGCTCCGAAAACCCCGACGGCATGTGGGTAGCCCATCCAGCAGACATCCAGAATAGGAAAAGTGTCCATTGGATGTGATATCCATTCGATGGATGTCCGGTGTATGGGTAGAATCCGCGAATGGGACAGGCAGGACATTTTAACAATTTCTCCAACAGCCACTTTTCGTGGCGAAGGCAAGACCGGGGCTTGGGCTTTGAACTGATTACATGTATGTACATACCGGCCTGGCCGCTTAATCATTGCACACACATACCCTCTTCCCCCCCCCCCCCCCCCTCCGAAACCACTATATACCCAAATCTGTATATCTGGTGATCGTAACCCTAACCCTGAGATAATTGACATCAAGCCAGCGAGCAGCTTTAGATTTATCCTATAGTACAGAAGCACTAGGATGATAGTAAATGTGTTATCATCATGCGGAAAGAAGAAGGGGTGAGTACAGAAGGAAGGAAGGAAGGGATGGCAGAAGAAAAAAAATTATTTTGCCCCCCGCCAGCAAAAGAGTTCGCAGCCGTCTCGACTGTTACTTCTCTATCTACGTAAGGGTTGAACGCTCGTAGCTATAGTGTAGAGTGCGAACTCAATATCACACACTATACCGCTAGGCTATCCAACCCCATGCTCACTATAATTCCTTTGGTGTACTGAGTGTACGCGTGTGTACCAGTCAGCTCCCACTTTACGCTAGCTTGGCAGTGCTGCATGGGGGTGACTCGGGGGTGGAATGGCTTCTATTAGTATACTAACGTTGGGTAGTAGTATTTGGCCACCTCCAGCAGTTATTTAATATTTCGCCTTACCCATCTCACGTCCACGTAGTGATCTAGCTCTTTCCGTTCATTATGTGAGGTATCTCAAGTTATGCCAGCCCCAATCTACCAGCTCCAATACTACCTCTAGTGCCACTCTGTTCATCTGTTGAATTCAATCTCAGCCCTAATTAATTAATGCTAGCTCTAGTTAATGCCACTCCAGTATTGTCATCCTGTTAATTATATTCCACCCCCTGGCCCCCCCCCTCCTCCCCGCCCCTCCACCTCCCCCTCCACCGCTCCTCCACCCCCCTTCCTATCAACGCCCACCGCTCATAGTTAGATTTATCAAAAATCAGATTTATTATTTAATTATACAGCCAGTCTCATTTTATTTCGGTGGGTGGGCCGGTTGCCATACAGTTCAGGGTCAGGGTCAGGGTCAGGGTCAGGGTCAGGGTCAGGGTCAGGGTCAGGGTTCGGCTCTCGATCAATCAGAGGATTAGATGTTTAGTATCGCTGAGAGGGTCAGACTCAATATCAACTCAAGCCGGCGTTCGATGAGTGTTCGGCTTAACGTGCTCATAGCTCTTAGCCTGCTATGTGACCAGAAGTCTGTATTGCGAGAATCCAGCTGGCAGGGCATTTGTGAAGCATCTGGACCGAGCCCAGAGCCGACGCTAGCCGGGCAAGCGTTAAAAAAAAATCACAAGATGGTTCGTTGCCGCGCAACGAACCTTCCGATTCAAGTTCCCAGCGCCCAGAGCGAGGTGAGTTATCCCTGGCAACGGTAGGAACTTCCCGTTCCTGGGCGAACGGGGGGGGAGGGGGGACTTACCACTTACTGGTCCCGATCCATTAGGACTCGGGCACGCTTCCTTCCCCTCCCTTGACCCTCGCTATCAATTGAAGAGTCTTGTGCCATATCGATAGAGCCATCCCCTAATTATAAAACCTCCGACCTTGTGCACCTCAGTGTTTCCTTGCGGAAACCAACAATCTCCCATTTCGTCGGTGTGGTGCGGCCGAAGTATGATGGGAGCTTCAGCTTCGGAGGACATGCCCAACAGAGCATTAGCGAACAAGTTGAGTACTAGATGGGGGCAACGTTGTAACTTGAGAGACGGTGATGGTAATGGTGCGGATGCTTGGATGTTTGTGAGAGTTGATGATGAGGTAGGACAGTTGGGGACCTGCGTGTGGTGTGGTGTGCACGATGGGAGATATATATGTTGGCCTTATCCAGCGCTACCTCGTGCACTTGGAGGAGTTCAAAGGAACCCGGGAACAGTGTATTAGGGTATGTCCTAAAAGCTCGAGCCTGGTGGAACATTAGTAATGGCTCGAGAAAGACACAGCCGGGCGATCTATAGAAACATATAACCTCTAATATGTATCCTTAATGGGAATTCTGGATGCTGACTTACTTGGATGTCCACATGAGAGCTCGAGCCTAGTAGTTCTAGTGCTCGAACATCTCAAGACCTTGGCTCCACAATTCGAGCAACCTTGTGCCCATAACTAGATCAACGCCCGATCGCCATAATCATCATTCAAATGGTATTCGAACCATCAACGTCTGCAGCTAGCTGCCACTACAGAAAGAGCAGTCAGCACAGGATCAGACAACGGGAATAAAACTGATACCGTATTAGGGCAGTATTGTGAGAACCTGCCGCTGTTTCTCTGTATTTTAATGAAGAATATATAACTTAGTGTTCTTTAATTCACGCATTGGGACGGTGTTGCCAAAGACTGCGGTAGTTCATTTATCTATATTTCTGCCACTGTAGTTTTTAATCGATAGACTGACCAACTTAGAAAGATGGGGGGAATTGGAAACAATTACTTGCATAGACATACTAGGGACTAGAGAGTTGGGATAAGAGAAGAGAATGGGCGGATTTTCTCTGTTAAGCTGAGAGGGGGGTTTATGCTACTATTGATAGACCCTCCATGAGAAGCTGCATGCTGCGTGTAGTGGTATCGTTATAGGTTAGTCATAGCTGGTAGGTAAAAGATACGGCCCGATAATCGCGGTAAGCGTATAAAGGGGGGGGGGGGGGCTAGACGGAGAGGTTATGGGGCAGAAGGAGAACCGGAGAACCTAGATCTCGGCATACGTGTGACCCCATTGCATTGATGCCTGATGCCCGCCAGGAACTAAAATAAGCCCGACCGCTGCTTGATTGTAGGGAGGACCATCACGAAGAGGTAAATGGATACAGGTACCGGAAGTGAGAATCCATTGACATTAGTTTGGGGCCATAAAGATCGTTTCAAGAATAGATGTGGTAGAACAAGCCACATCAAGTTCCTGTACAAAGAAGATACATGTATTCTCAGCCAGCAGTTTCATCGGCCAGCAGTTTCATCGCCACATAATTTATGCATAAAAACTACTTCCATTTCTCTCCACCTGATTGTCTTTACACATGCCATAACAAGCGGCAATTTCCGTTGTTTTTCCCAACACTAAAGGTGATGTGCAGTGTATTTCCAAAATGTAAAAATGTATCGAGATGCTTTTTATTCTTAACTCCAAGAATTTGGTGTGTAGGTGGCCGACACCCGCACCATAAATCCCTGTTGAGCTGCAATTGAGAGTCCAAAGGAGTCGTCATCATTCCTTGTTGTTCTACTTGGCACTCTGGCTTTTCTTCCCTTTTTTCCTCCTCTCCTTTTCTCTCCTCTCCTTTCCTGTCTCAGATTCTCTTTCTCTATTTTTATCCAGTATCATTAATCACCCATACAAGTCTGCCCAACCATCAGCTCATTTTTGAGGGGCTTCGGTTCCCTAACGCCCAAGCCTCAACATCCGCTGGGAGGAACCTCTTCATCCCAAAACGATCTTCAGAGCCGGCGCTCGACCGCTGGTCTGTGTCGAACTAACACCAGGTGAGCTCCCACAATCCTATAAACATTTTAATCAGGAAGTACTCATCAGTTGCTAGATCCTCCAACCCCTTTTCCGCACAATAGGGTCCTTGCCTCTTTGTATTTTTATCATTCCCCATTCATCGGGTGTTTTTTGCTCCAGCATGAAAAGTAGGTTTTTCTAGCTCTATCTATCTTCAACTTGCATTGTTTTTGTTTTTTATCAACATGTATTGACTCTCGCTCAAGTCATAAAACATGCCATTCAACACCACGGACGGGCCATGGCCTGTTTAGCACGCCCCCAGATCCTCCGGCGTATCATAAGAACATGGTGCGTTGCCGAATGATTTGCCCTCCGTTGAAAGGTGAATATTTTCTCCCCCCTCAAGCTTGCCTTCTCCCCGGTTTATCACTACAATGTTTGTTTAATTCCATCAACTAATCGGCCCTCTCTACCAGATATCAATCCAAGAGGATCCCCGGAGTCGGAGGGAACGCTGAAGCTCTGCCCTTTACCAGACTCCAATCCGAGAGGATCCCCGGAGTCGGAAAGGAATGCTGAAGCCCTACCCTCTACCCAGGTTTTCCATCTGACCTCGGTGGTGGGGGAAGAACCTGTGCAAGGAGGGATACCTCTCACCAACCTGCTACCACTGACTGGGCTGGCGTTTGGGTCCCATCGAAATGGGCAGGAGCCTCATTGTAGGCCAGGGTATCGGTACCCACCCTCATTGCACCAGCAACAGATCTGGGTGGCGGGTACAATATGAAAAGCTGGTATAGCTCCTTTTTCACTCATTTCCAATCTGCGAATATATCAGCCATCTTTGGGGCTTGACTGCTAACATTTCTTCTCAAGGTCAACTGTTACTCTGTATGTGGCGGAGTCCTTGACAGAGAGGTAAGCAGCAGAAGGTCCGTGGAGAGAAACACGCACCCTCACCCTCATTTCCGATCTCTTCACTGCACTCGCTAATCACTGGCTTTTCAGAAACAGCACGAGGGATGCCCGTAGAATACAGCCAAAGTGATGGTGGGGGCGTGAACCCTGTATTACGGCCATATTCGGTGCGGCGCTGGTAGAGGCGAGGCCAAGTTGATCGGTTTCGCCTCAGTAGCGGTCTCAGCAGCCCTCCTGACAGCACCATGATCACAGCATGCTGCTCGAGCTCCCCAAGCTGACCCCTTGTGCACGCTGCGCCAGCCTAGCCGGGTCAGCAGGCCCGCACTGGCACATGCATATACCCTCTGCATCTTTGTGACAGGCAGACACTATCTTTGGTTACATCCGGGAGGGTGGGGGGGTGTTGACAAACGGTGTCGGAGGAGAGGTGGAGCTGTCCCGGACAGCTATACTAATCTTGCTCGGGAGTAGTTGGGAAACCAGAACAACCAACAAAATGTCACAGGACACTCGTCCTAAGCAAAAACGCAATATGTATATATATAGTTGAGTTGTTCAATACCAATTATCTTTCTGTTTCGGCGTGGGAAGGTGTGGATGATGTGTAGATGGCCAGCTGGCAGCTCGCCCGCACAAGCACTTGTTTTATATTATGTCCATATGCAAGGAAGAAAGTGACACTAGCTTTACGTCATGATACTGTGCAGTAACAGTCCGCGTCCTACCTGTGTATGTGCTATGCATTGCTTTGTTCCTTGACTGCCAGGACTTTAGTGTTGCTCGTGGTGTGCACACAGACACAGACACACACATCCATCACTGTCCCGTGCCTGAAGATGGGCAGCCTGAACAGCCATCACAGGAAACCATGCATGCAACGTGATGTGATATCCTTCCAGTGCTGTGGCCTGGCTTTGGCGATCTCTGTGTTTGTAACGCTGCGGTGTATGTATAAGGTCAACTACTCCTCCTCCTCCTCCTCCTCCTCCCCTCTCGTTCTCGAGCGCACAGCAGCGACACCCCCCGAACAACAATAGCCTAGAAATGTTTCTAAGGTGCTACTATTATTATTGTTTACGCCTAGTCGACCAATCAGATTAAACATACAGGCTGATTAATTGCCACATTTCACGGCCAGCAGTGTCAGTGGCCCGCAACTAAATAAAGTAAGGAACGCCCACAAAGACATTAATCTTACCCCTCAAGCTGCCACTCCTCCCCCTCCCCAACAGTCACCCCACCATACACAAAGCATCCCCTCCCCCCCCGCCAACTCTGCAAACCTCACAGAAACCTCCCCTGATACACCTCCACAACCGCAACCACCCGCAGCACCCGCTCAAACCCATCCACCAGCGCAATCCTCCCCACCCCGCCCAGCACCCCCTCCCCCCCCCCCCCCGCACCCCACCGCCGTCGACCGAACCTCCGGCACCATCTGCTCCCTCGCCACAAAGCCCATCACAAGCGCATACACGCGCACCATGTCGCCACCCACCGAGTGCGCCGTAGCACCATACCCAACGCCCCTCTGCGCCGCCGCTCCCCGGCGGCAGCGGCAGCCGCCGGCCGGTGCCGCGCGCTCAAGCCCGTCAGCGATGGGCAGCAGCGAGCGCACGGGCATGTGCTTGTCGGCGGAGGGGGTGGCGTAGTGCGTGGCGTGGCGAGGCGGTTTGTGATTGCGGGCTATGTCGGCGCCGAGGGAGTGGAGTACGGAGGGGAGCTGGTCGGGCGCGGGTGTGGGCGAGCCTGAGGAGGTGGTGGTCGGCGGGGGGGGAGGAGGGGTGGAGGAGGAGGAGGACGCGCAGGGGGGGGGGGGTGGAGGGGGTGAAGAGGATGGTGAGTTGCTTGGGGGGGGCCGGCGGTGGGGGCGGTGTGGGTGGTGGTGGGCATGGCGGTTTTTGGGGATCTGGTTGTGGGTGGGTGGGTGGGTGTGGCTGTGTCCTTGGTTATGGGGGGGGGTTACTGCAGGGGGTCATAGGTGGCGAAGAGGGGTGACGGGGGCGGGGGCGGATTTATATACCCTATACCCAGGCATATATGCACCTCCACAGCGAGGTCCACACAATGGCTAATTCTATCATCAGTCCTCAAACCAAACTCTACTCAATACCGGCAACAAAGCTACCCCCCCCCAATCTGACGCAGCCGTTCTTCTCTATAATAACCCCTCTGCACCGGGGAGCTTAAACCCAGTGCTCCATCTACATCTCTACCTAGTACGTGCGCTAGCTAATGTTCCCCTCCATGTACACTCCACCCAAAGCCCCTCCTGCGCTGCTGAATATTCCCCTACCCCCCCCCCCCCCCCGGTTCTACAGGTATACAGAACTGGTACCACCAACCAACCAACCCAGTAGTCATGCCACACCAATGGCAGACACGTCCACGCGCCCACCCGTCAGGTTAGAGTAGAGTTTGCATAATCCAAAGGCCCAAGAATCGGAATGAGAACTACTCACCGACGCAGGCCGACAGCGGGGAAAAAAGGGGCTTTGAAATAGCGGCGGTTGTGTCCTGTCGTGTATTGTGCCAGGGTATGGGTGGATATAAGCTTGTTCTTGCTCTATATATGATAGTTGTAAGCGTTCTTGGCCATTGGGGAGGCTTTGAGTACTCTTTGCACGGTGTGGCATGGCACCCACCTGGTGTCTTCGACGGCCGTTGGGTGTTGTGTGTTGTGTGTTGTCTGTGGTGTGTTGTCTGTTGGCAGGCTGGCAGGCTGGCCGGTGGTGGGTGGAGGGTGTTTGACTGTGGGGTGGTTGGGTGGTTGGGTGGTAGATATCGATACTGAACCCTCGTCCCCCGCCCCGCCCGCAGTCGAAGACTGCTCTTATAGACCCCGGCTCAGTAAGTCAGCAGTCTCAGAGTAGCCAGCAAGCCGGCGTGTCATTCACCTAGGAGGCAACAAAAACACTATCTCCAACTCTAATCCAACCCAGCAAGCCCCACCAGGTAATTTTCGGCCCAGCCGCCCCACCCCTACCCCCACCCTCCCGACAACCAGCACCACACTCCCGCAGCCCCCCCTCCTACCTCCCCATACCACCCACCACCCTTACCCGTGGTGCCATCCGTCCTCCCACTCCCACTGCCACCAGCCAGCCACCCAGCCAGCCGTGACACACACCGCGCAAAACAGCACAGCACAGCACAGCAGCGCAGCCCAGCGTCCGGCCGCCACTCTGCATATCCACATTACGCTACCTGCGCGCGGGGAGCGGCGCTTTGAGGCTGTTCTTCGCCTTCTTCACCACCGCTTATCCGTAGGCGGCACATCCCGCACCTCATGGCGCGGAGGGGCGAGTGATCAGCTATGACCGAGTGATTGTGTGTGACGTTGTGGGCTGCCGGCTTTGCAGTGTCCTGTGGGTTGGGAGTTGGCGGTGCGGGGTGGTGTGGTGTGGTGGGTGTGGGTTGTGGTTAGGAGTGGTGCGGGAGGGGTTGGGGTTGCGGGGTGTGGCGTTCCGTGACGGCACTGGGGGGGGGGAGGCGGGGGAGACGGAAGGGGGTGGCAGGATCTGTAGTTGTGAGGGGAGGATCATGGCGCAGGAAACATAATGCGCGCGGAATGGTGTGTGTGTGTGCGGAGAACAAACGGGGCAAAGAATGAACGGGCGCCGGGGCGGTAGGGGTGTCAGTTACTTGGGACTGACCTGTCACGGGGATGGGGATCGGGATTGGGGGGGGGGGATGGGGAGTGGTGGGGGGCGTCGCGCCCGGTGTTATATGCTATTGTGAGGAGCGGCCCGAACTTGAAGGGGATCGATCCGTAGATGCGCGACTATGCGACAGCCAGTTACTACTCAGGGTTTTTTCGGGGTCGCGGTGTACGCGACGTACCAAGCGCTCTGCTTCTTTTTCATTTTGGTTTGATCTAACAAGACGTACGTACCAAGGGGACAGATGGGGGCCCTCCGGAGGTGGCATGCATGGATGTGCGCTGACACATCGACCGCCGTCTGGCTGGCTTCAGGTGCGTAATTGCGGCGGAGAGCGGGGGAGAAGTTGAAGCTCTGCCCACCGGGCTTCTGTGGGTGATAGGATTTACACGATGGGACGGGGGTGTGGGTTTTTAAAAAACGGATACTGGCATAGCCGTCACACAGACCACATGAATCTTTGACTTTTTCTTTCTTCATTCCCAGCGAGATAGCATACGCCATGGCTGGCCAAGCACAGAAACTTGCGCTGGAACTATGTACATGTAGGGTTGCCGGTGGGCGACGAAGAAGAGTGACTCTACCATCTATGTATAGTAGGGACCACGAACTACGCGACCAGCCGCCGGAGACACCCCCGCGGCCGCGAAAAAGAGAGAAAGGTAATTACCCCGCCCTGACATCTCTGCGCCGAACCTGTTACGCCCCCAGAAGCCGCGCAGCGGTGGGGGTGGGCGAGTGAGACCCCACGACTAACCCCCACTATTGAGGAAGGATAGCCTACATGTAGCATCGATGTGTACTGGCACGTGCGTAGGCGCTGGGTGTAGAGTACAAGTTATACTTATGTTGTAGATTGGAGGTACATGTAGTCGGCTGGGAGATGAGAATACTGACGTTCAACAAGCCTAAGCGCCCCGCGGAGTAGCTACTGCACAGCGCGACTCGGATGCATGCCGCAATTAACCACCGGCGGAAGGCACACACCAGGAGGCTTGGTCCAGATGCAACCACCACCATCACCACCACCACCACCGTGCACCGTACCCCCCACAACACAACCGGCATCAATAAGAACGAATGCTTCGAAATATTGCCTACCAAGCGTAACCAAAATGTGCAAGAAAGTCACCGAGCTATATACAAGAGTGGAGACCTTGGAGATCGATTTCATTCGGGGTCTTGGCGCATCCTTTTTTCGCAGCACAACATATAACAAAACCAAGCAACACAATCCAGAACCGGAAGACTGTATATTTTTTTTTTGCATACGAATACATACATGTACTCGCTATATCAACTAAAAAGGTCGATATTTATTACACTTCTGGCATATATCCGAAATAACATTCATGACAATTGGTAAAATCTGAGTATACGTGTTGCGAGACAGCAGGGGTATAGGCCAACCAGAGGCAGACTTACACGACAATATGCAACATATACTCTCAGATTTTACGGGAGGGCCATCTGTAAAATGGGTGTCTTCCGATGATTATTTCCGACATCGATCGCGCTATATTGTTGTTGGCTAACGAAATGGCACTCACTTACTCTGCGCCGAAGGTTTGGTGCCACGCTGAGACTCTTGTGGTATAGTGGTGCATTTCAACGCTTGCCCCACTCTCATAACGCCGACAGACTCGCATTCTACCCCACTGCTTTATAAAACACATGTTCTGCTTGCTTTTTTGGTGAGGCTGAATCTTTAGATTTGCCATGTCTGGGTGGCTTGGCGCACTCGTTGCCACCTCCTCACACACGGGAGATCGAACGATGAATCTCCACAAAAAGTGGGAGAGCTCACAAAAAGACGCACTCAGATGGCATGTATAACCCAAATATTATACGTATATCACAGGCACAGGCCTTGGTGTTACATGTATAATTCAAGTGTCATACAGGCCATCTTACTCTCTGGCGGGGAATTGAACCCCGGTCACTCGCGGGCTGTCAATTGACAAGCGAGTATACTAACCACTATACTACCAAAGATTGATTGCGAAAGCGTTTGTCTACTCACCGCTAAGTCGACCCAATTTCTGCTTTAATGGATACAAGTACCGCATCAACTGACAAAGGGCGAGGAGGCAATGGCTTGTCGCAATGTGCCGAGCTGGTTAGAGGAACTTTCTAGGTTTGGCCTCAACTCATCAGCAACCCACCAGCAGGCCAGCTCCCCCACCAGTGTGACGACACTATCAGAAGGAAGTAATCCTCTACCAGATACTAAGATACTACTTGTATCTAGATCTAACATGAGCGCTGATATAGAGGGAAGTCGCAGAAGCACTCGGGAGAGCGTGCCCTCCGGACTACATGTACCCGGGGGTTCCGGAAAGTCAAAAGTCCATACTTCTCAACCACCAAAATACACGTAACTACCAGAATGTAGAGCAAATCTATGGTAATAGAAAACCTGCAGATTACAGATATGGTGGGGGTTGGTGTGGCGTTGGTTCTCCTTTTATTACTGTCTCTTGTCACAAGTGTTACTAAAAACCCCAAATCAACGACACGAAAACTGCGGGCTCTATTCTTGAGACCTATTTACCATACGTACAACTAAAATATCTATTCTGGTCAAGCATTGTGTCGTGTTCAAAGGTGAAGTTAATTTTGGTATCACGTTGAGAATGAAAAAATCCCCACACCCCCGTGGTCGCCACACCACACCTCCGGACGTCTAGTAGTTTTGATCTCATAGCGGTACTCGCACTCCCTTACCAAGGGTCTTCACCTAGCTCTGTGAGGCAAGAGATTTCGGTGTTTCAATTGGTCAAATACCTTGATCCCAGGATCACGTGTAAGTTCTTGGCAAAGAAGCGCTAGTAGATTTCCCCAGAATCCCACTCTCACCACCGCTACCACCATCACCCAACACCATGTAACAAACCAAAACCTAACCTCATCGTTCATCAACAACAATCAAGTTGATGCATTCCATCTCCGGTATCATCATGAGAGGCCCTGCTACCCAGGCCTCTAGCCTACAGCAGAGTCTCACCGGGTTGGAGCACCGGGCTGGGAGTGTGAGCCAGAATATGACTATCCGCGAGCGAGAATTGTTACAAAGGCTGCTTGCTGAGTTTAAGAAACATGAAGGGAAGGATACCGGTAAGATCCTCATGGATCTTGTGGCAGAATTGGTCTCAGTGCAGCAGAACACCGAATCAGTAAGTCTGCCCTTCCATACAATTGCCCGCCGCTATAACGAACGTGCATATTGAGCACCCTTCCGGTACACACTAAGTTAGTATTATCTAGATTGCTGCCGAGGATGTTGGCGCCGGCCTTCTCATTGATTTTTTTCGATTACCGCGTGAGACCCGACTATGAGCGGTTCCCCTGGAGCCCGAATTGGTCGGCAGAAGAAATGTTGGATGTGCCGAAGTTGTTGAGTGTGTCTAGTCCGGACTCTGAGCTGCCCGATTCATCATCTAACCTTTACAGAAATGAACTTAAACAACCTCGTCAAGGGCAAGTACGATACAACCCCCGTAGGGTCGTGTCGGGTTCGGATCGATCAGAGGATAGTCGCTTGCAAACTCGCACATTTCGAAAAGTACCCCGTCTTCGACCCCGAACGGCGCTCCACACCACCCCTCCAAAAGCCTGCCGCTAACTTGGATCGCCCCCTCCCTCTGATCACTTACTCTGGGATGGACCTTTCTGTGGAGGTTGAGGAGCGGAGGGCGGATGCCCAGAAAGGCGGCGTCCGCCACCTTTGCATAACCGGGAAGGCTGATTGGGCTTTTGGCCACGGTAACAGAAAAGAGTCAGGTACCGGGACGGTTCTTATTGCTGTCGGAGCCCAGAACCCGGCCATGCTTGGTCAAGCGCGTAATCAACTCCTGGCATATCTAGCCATTATGAGGCAACTACGCTTCCAGGAAAATAAAATGAACGAATACGTGAAAGGATTTTATTCTGATGGTCGGAGGTACTGCGTTATCTCCATTAGTCATGATAACTACGTATACGAGTCCAAGACGTACGATTGCTAATTCCCGGACGAGATGAAGGCTATTTTTAATTGGATTCTTGATTTAATGTCTAGCACAGTAAGGTCAAGCACCAATCTAACGAACCCAGGAGAGGAGAAGGGTGGTGGGTTGGGTGGTTTCCAACATAGTGTGTTTCTACGTCTATACAAGCTTGGTACTGGTCCTCAAGGCCTCGGCGTAGATCTGAATGACTCGCAGATGGGGATTGATGAATTTTGATCTGGTGGGTTGATACTTTGACAGTTTATTTGATATCTGAATTATACCATTAGGGTACCACCGCTGCTGTCAATCTGCGTCTCGAAGGAATAGAAGATTATAATAAAAATCGAGTGAGGTTCGGTGACTGGGTTGCGTATGGGTGCTCTAGCTACTCCTCAAGTATGTGTATATGTAACTAATAACTACTCTAGTTATATCTATAAATTACAATATATAAGGAGTAAAAACTCCAACTTGTATATCCCGGTGGTCCTTGTGATGTTATCCCGGGCGAGAAAATAACAACCCTGACCCTGACAACAGCAGACAACAATAAAATCGTTTCTCAGTCCTTCCCCCGAGAAGTTTTTCCAATTCGCCCGGAAATAGGTCTGCTCACCCCCCATACCAGACTAGGGAGCCAGGGTGCAGTCCAATATTAAATAATCCATTCCGATAACCTAAAGTAATTATTGTATTAACCTCCGGTCTGAAGAGAAAGAATGACTTCTTATACGGGGAGTGGAGTGCCCGATACCTTAGCATCATTAATTCACCTGCTCCTAATTGGTAGCATATCAAAGCTAACCCCCTTGAGGAGTGATTTCCAATGTATCAAGTTTCGGGGCCCCGTTTGGAAGCCACCCAAACTGTGATTCTGGGTGTCTGTATGCACCATTTTCAAGCCTCAAACTAGAGCTGGGAATCATGGCCGACCAAAATAATGTGGTGGGCAGTTGCAACAAGATATGGTAACTCAGAGGCGTTTGGATGACTAAAATTGCGGATAGGCCGAATTACAATTCCCAGCGTTGTGGTTGCCTTCAAAATTTCCTATCTCTAAATGATCTTATCGGTGCTATCTAGGACCATCTTATCTTATCGGATTCTGCTTATCTTATCTTATCACCCCTTATCGCCATCGCATGCAGCTCAACACAGCTGCAGTCGTTTTACTTAGTATGGCTCGAGAAGCTATGGTGGGTGGGTGTGGGTGGGTGGGTGTGTAAACTTCGAGACCTACCCCCATAACGGTACTAGCGCCTAGCCTAACGGTGGAATTTTCTGCATACCTCGTTCGTTTTATTGTTTTAGTAAACCTAACCCTGACTCCGTGAAGCACTTTTGCCACCAATGTCTTTTCTAGTAGGGTTACATTACCTCTAATCATTGTTAATCCAGCGATTATCATTACTTAGTATTAAGAATAAAATAGCCAGTAGTACAGAAGTATCGCTGAAAAATCTTTTTTATGCGCGCTTCTTCCGTGTGAAGCTTAGTCGCACCATACGCATAGACAGAGTGCAGTGGTGCGTTGAACAGCATCTGGGAGAAAGTTTAGCCACACGTGCCTCATTTTCCGCGGCCGGGTACGGCACTTGCCGAGTTTTGTATTCTGTCAAATTTGTTACTTGGGTTTGGGGGCAGAGGTGCTTTCAAGATTCTGATGAAACTCCGCCGAGCACCTCCGACCTGCAGGGGTGAAGAAGGGGGGGCGATGGCAGAGTATTACCAACCCCTACCCTGCCGGAAATGCATATGCTTCTCTATGCTTATTACATAATTACAAAAATCGTCCATCATCCCCGAGACGCATCGGCGCTCTATACGCTCACTAAACCCCTGACAAAGTTGTAGAAGAGATGCGCTTGTCTTGCTTGAAACACAGACTCTTTCCACCACAGTTAATCTTTGGCTGACTAACCATAAATTCAATCTAGGCCAACTTCTGTTGCCGCGCCTCTGATACAAAGCGAGATTAGCACCGCACCCGTATTAGCCGACTGCCTAGTTCTGCCGCGAGGCGGTGGCCTACTCCCCTACCCCCCTCCCCCATAAATACAGAATGCTGTGGGGTCTCCGCCGGGGAAGCGGTGCAGGACTGGCGGAGACTTTAAATGATACACAGTAGGAGTCTACCTCGATAATATCTGTCTCTATTAACGTCAGTTCCTCCGGGGATGATCGAGGGGTACCCGATGGAAGTCTCTCACGTCGTCTCAACTATGAAGAAATCGGGGGGGTGGGCTATACACATTCCCCGGGCATCAGGGTATGATATACAGTACATGCGAGTGTAAACGCGGTAGCTAATGACGGCGGGTGGCTGATTGGGTGGGGACTGTTTCAGGTGGTTATTGTGGTGTGCGGTATGCAGAATCATAGAATATAGCAGACGCCTCTACTGTCAGCATGAACTGGGGGAGAGAGGTACATCGCACCGGTTGCGACAAAGTCTCTAGGAGGTGATTTAGTTCGTGTAGGTCAAGCGCTAATATTTTTAACTATCGAGCGCGGGGGTGACTTGCTGGGGAATGAAGTCGAGAGTGAAATATCTTCTTTTTATTGTATGGTTTTAACAAAGAGCAAAACTGCAGAATAATTATATAGGTGCTGGCCGGGCGCTTGTAGCCGGTTTGTATTTTCAACAAAACTGAACTGAACTGGACTGAATAAAAATGGCCTGCAGCTGAACCGACCGAACAAGAACCGGTTTATACTGTAGAACCGTTCTCAGGTCTTGGCGCAGGTATACACAAAAGGTGGTCAGGGTTAGGGTGTTCGTTCCTTGTATGAGGAGATCCAGCTGCATGCAAAACCGGTTTTCTTTCTCACACATTCCTCGTGAGCATAGAATACATTCTAACCTCTCCTTTGACGTTGTTCGTTGGACGGTATTTCTTTGCCCAAATCGTTGTTGGCTGCCCAGAGCACTACATGTAGCTAGAGGTCAGACATAACACAGAAACCCGGAACCAAGGTCATGTAAAAATAAGGTTGCATGTAGTCTTACACGATCAAGATGTATAAGTAGAAGAAATTATGCTCTTCTCCTGGTCGCCACAGCCGCAATTCACTACTCTTGTTG
This sequence comes from Morchella snyderi, assembly GCA_024521645.1. NCBI lineage: Eukaryota > Fungi > Ascomycota > Pezizomycetes > Pezizales > Morchellaceae > Morchella > Morchella snyderi. The sequence goes on along the minus strand of JAJJXB010000025.1, from coordinate 858,931 downwards.
TATTTCCGGAGGTGGCAGGTAAGTCGCAATATTTGGCTTGGCGCTCCTTCCGGCACCTCCGGTTAGATTGTACCGGGGGGTCTTCACATTTACTTTCAACGCCCGGTACATATTTAAAAAACATACTATTCTACATAGTCTTGTGCCTGTGTATAATTCAATTCCGCGCACAACGAAGTAAACACAGGCTAGGCACGAGACTATATTCTACACAACGTCAAAATTACGTATTATATACAATAGTTGTGGGGGACAATTGTGGCGTTTCTATAACTCGTTTATTTCGCGGTAGCTATAGTATATACATGTAGCTATATACATAGGTGCCTATGTAGAATCAACTGATAAAGGCCATATGCGTGTTCGTTGTATTCGAGTCCAACCCCCTCATACCTCTCGAGATTTTTTTCTGTAGGGGTTCTGGGAGTTGAGGAACCTCCCCGTAGAATAACGCCAGAAGTACATTTAATTGATGAAAGCTCTCTTTCTGGCTGAGCCCCAAGATGTCTTTTCCGGAATAAGGCGAGGTTTATACATAATGTATACGTACAGCTTGCACAGAGGGAAGCTCGAAGTGAAGTCGCCTGGTTGAAGCTTCTCCAGGATGGTAGTGCATGTGCTAGTTCAAACAAAGTCATCAAGAAGAGATAATGTTACACCGTTCTGCTATCTGATCTGGGAGGGGGACGGGGGGTGAGGGGGGGTACTCGAAGGACCCCCGAAGCCTCACCATCATGATTCCATGTAGGTACAGCTCCAAAATAGGCTCAGTATGAAGAAGGTCGGCACCCGAGTGTTTCCCAGCTGAATCAAAGTGAAATCCGTCGTTTTACGGTATTTAAAACCTGTAGGGCATGCCAAGGGTTGCTTCTTAGCACCTCCGCTGCGCGTGTTCACAAAGAACTCCCCAAACCTAAATTGCTGTACAATAGATTACGTATACCAAGGGTACTTGTACATATAAGAAGTGGGGAGCTGGAAGAGACTTGGCTGCGAGCCTGGCGCGCGATGGTCTCTCTCTAGGCCAGGGTGTTCATGGTTGCTCGACGGGTGTCAGGATACATCTGGTTTCACACCGAAATTACACAAGGTCAGTAAACTACATATGTAGAATATCACACAAAACTCGAGCAATTAATCATCTTCGATTATTTCTATTCGCAGATCTGTATCGTCACCTACCAGAATGTTCCAGTTGCAAGTCAACATACGCACACCTCCGTGGCAGCTATGCAGCCCTATCAGGTTCTCCAACCCAGCATAGCCACCACGTCTATGGATCAGGTACAGATTGTGAGCTCCGTATTAACTAGATGCCAAATAAACAGGGAGGAGCAAGCCACGAAAACTATCTCTCATTAGATGAGGTACTCACGGTCGCATAGCACAGGTACACCTAGTCTGGAGCGCTCACTGGTTCTGGTGCAACAGGTCTCGCTGCTGTAATTGAGTAGTTCTTTTAGCTAGAATACTATGATATCTAACATTATCACCGGCAAACCTAGATATAATATTGGGTAAACATGTCTTCCGAAATGAACATACACTGTAGTAGTAGATCGCGCTTATAGGGACAGCCTTTCCATCCGGTAAATGTTAGCTAAAGCAAGATTACCTTTAAACTTGGGTGCGTGGAAAAACATACATGCATATGGGGCTAGTTGTGATAGGGTGTTATGGGAAGGTGTGATGTGTGTTGGTCCAATAAACACCTCCGGAGATACTTGAGTATTTGTCGAACACCTAATTAAAATACCACGGCATTGCTAATACCATGGTTTTTACCTCTACCCCAGCAGGTCCATTGTATTGTTTCTAGCTCTCAATCATTTTTTCCATTTCTTCCTTTACCGGTTTCTATGGGATGCGGAAACTGAGCGCGCAGTTGAGACAGACGTTATGGGGCGAAACAGTGCACGTGACCACATGCACAATTACTAAGGTTATGAAGATTGAAACAAAGCTTGCTTGACTACTAGGGGGAAGACAAAAGAACAAAGTCTAGCTCCATCTGGCACGGCTTCCTGTCATGGGAGTGTTTCTGGATTCGTCTCGTGAGAAAACATACATGTACCGGGGGTCAACTATAAATACCGAGAATCTGATCAGATAAACACACCTATTTCACTAAAAGATTCCCTTATCAGATTCTTTGTATTTACCGTCAACGCCCGGTACTTATCCACGATCAGGTGTATATCTATACCATTGTAACGGTACCCACACAAAGAAAGCCGTTGTATACGGGCACCGGGACATGGTATATCACTCGGCGCCTCTTCGTAGCAACTGGGGTATCCTTGTGCGAGCACAGATATCCTCCAGGGCGTTGAGCTTTCTGCCCAGGAAAGAGACAGATGAAGTGCTTCAAGCAGTAGTGGGAGAGATGGTCGCGTCTCTGGTTGGTGGTCTTGCTTAGCTAAATCCTCCACGGGCGCAATATATTGTGCAAAACTCAACGCCGGTGGACAAATATTGGCCGTCTGCGCGCAAAAGTGGGGAGGGATGGGCAGGCTATTTACTTGATATTGGCAGGTTCAGATCTTGGATGAGAGGCCGTACTGGTTGGGGGTTTCGGCAAGTTTTGGTTTGTGCGCAGACAAAAGGACCGCCCATCAATGATCGCGGCCACACGAAATTTCTTTCAAAGAAATCTGCGGGTGGATTCAACCCAATGAAACCATCTTTGCTAGAGGACTATTACTTGCTATTTTTCCTTTGTCTTTATTGCTTTTCCTTTCTGTATCTACACAGTGCGGGTATAGAAAGTGTGGGTAACTGCAGGTGAAAGGTGATCCCCGTACTTACCTGATCCCCGCCGTCACACCCAATGACATCGTTATTGACTCATTTCTTGGGCAGTTAAGCTACATGTATTCAATGCCCGCATGGGCTAACGTTCACTTCAATGTGCCCGCAGTGCCCGGCGGGGTTATTTAAACAACACTGTGGGTTTCTCCTGTTCCAAACTCCAAAGATAAAAAAATCATCCCTCAACAATCACTTTTATCAGCTTATCGCTGAACTCGTTTCTATTCGGAGTTATTATCCGAACCCACTTCACTAACGCTTCGTTTGACGGGGACGTCGTAAAAAGAATACGATATGCATAGGAATATAGAAGAGGAGAGGACCGTCCCGGAGGTGGTTAGTACAAGGATAGAGGCTACTAAGGTGAGAACAGGTGCACAGGGGGCGATCCCTACTTCTAACACAGGCTTCCCTACGCCGAGAGCTCGTCCCCCTGGTGGGGGTGAAGTAGGTGCACCCGTGCCGGCGGCTGGGACCTCAGAACTGCTGATCGCTCGTGGCGGGGCCAAGGGTGATCAAGTTTACATCGAGGGGGAGTCCTATGAGAAAGGGGATGTGGGAAATAAGGGGAGCGGGGCAGAGTCCGGCGGGGGGGAATTCAGCGTTCCGGCCATTTGTCATCGTTTCAAGGGGCGCTGCCGGGACTTAAGGTTCTTGGGTGTAAGGTCACAAAAGCGTTCTTAACCCATACATGTAACATTAGTTAAATCTAGTCATGAGTGTGGATCAAATAGCATCCAATTCTGAGCTCACAATCTTTCTCGGATTTTGATAGTGATTCCACCGTACCGAGAGCAACTAGTTTCTTCAGCTTTACGATTTAACCTGCGCAGACCGTTCATTCATGTATAAGGAGCTTAGCTAATGTAGGTCGAAACCGCATCATCTCCATACCCAAATTCAAGTTAAATCTCCTAAGCAATACAAGAGGAAAGTGAACTCCAGTACCAGTCTAACCTTGTCGCACAGTTTCTATTTTATTTTTATTTTTTGGTTCAACTCATTAATTACATTCAGACCGTAGTCTATGTTAATGTATTCAACTGCCCTGGAACTGCCCGTTCTCCTCCACCTCCTCGCACAAGTACCAGTATTAAAAAACCATCTATTGTTCACCACAGTAATACTGGATTTCGGAAAATGCGGTATTTGTGGGAGAATGCTGCATTCATATAGTATTTGTAAGTTATTCAATAGTGATATAGTTGTGTGTGGACTACGCATTTTCTCAAGACTGCGAATTACAATATTCTGGTATTTCTACCGCATTTCAGGGAATACTACATATGTATATTTTTTCGGAGGGTGCATGCACTAAATGAGCGTACAGTGGAGTTTTGTGTACAAGTGTGAATAGTTTTTTGAAGCCCAACAGCAGGACTGTATTCCGAAATACGATTCATCAATTAATTTACTCAGTTCATCCCATTGATGGGTTTTATAGATTTAGGGAATACTTTTAAAATTATAATTCTTATGTCTATATAGCATATTGGTTCCGGTTTATCTTACAACAGCTAAATGGGATATTATGTTTCAAGCTGATCACAATAGCAATAACCATTGCGGTTACTATAGCCGGGTGTTCATGATGATGTCTTGACCACCCACAGATACATATGCACCATGCCCTCCTACCGGTGGACCTACACGAGTAGCTCAGGTCACAGATAATGACTAGCGTGTCCGGTATGTCAACAAATTTTGGCAAAGCCTGTGGTCCATGGTTGGGCGCCGGAGGCGACTTTGCTGGCGACAAATGTGAACTCGGAGGCGGGTCTATATTCCTGCCGTATTCTTGCGGTAACACTACGGTATTTTTTATTCATGCGGTATTTGAAACTCTCGGTATTTGCCATAAGTACAAAAACCGCACTGCTATATATGAGGGAGTAAAGCCGCACTTCATTGAATTCGTATTTATCATGGATTTCAGCAGTACTGAAAACACCCCCCTGTCTGGTACTATAATTCAACCACATGCTCGTACCGTAGATATCCACTCTACTCTTTTGTAGTCCGCACCACCCTACCCTCGTTTCCATTTCCTCTTCGTCTTTGTCTTCGTCTTTCTCGCCCCCCTCATGATCATGCCTCCACTTTGTAGGCTCTTTCCAGATTGCCAGTGCAGTTTCGATGCCCGACTGGTCCACATTCTCGCACAATTCCTCTCGGAGGTACGTACTGTATATATATTGCTATGGCAGAGTAGTGATATGGAGAGCGCAGCATTCCCGAAGCCTAGTAAAACCTATATGCGATTTTTATCGTTCCCACATATATATGTAGCCGCTCTCACATGGATATGGAGCTGATTACAGCTATATAGATATCCTCTGTACATTTTCAATACAAGAAAGGGGGGAGGCCGGGGTTACCGACATATAACCAAACATAAATGAGGGCGCGCATATATGCAAGGTTTCCAGTGGTTTACCGGTAACCTTGTTCAAGCGGGTTTAATTAAACCATTTAACTTGACAGTTGATGCAGTTTTCATCCCCGTCAATGAATAGTTAGAACTGTTTAGAATTCCGTAAAACCGGCTATACCGACAGTTTAAATGGTTTATACCACTCATTTTCATATGATCCAACACCCCAGTTCTTAAGCTCGAACATCAAGTCTCTGAGCTCGAACACTCTGTTCGAGATGATGAGTAGCTATTTTTAGGACTGTTATCATGGTGAAAATGCCAAGGCATAAAATCACGGTTCAACCAGTGAAACTGATTCAAACTGTCGAGATAGACAGTTGGTACTGTTGGTACAGTTTGAGCTCTTTGTTTGGTGGTCTCTGCAGTTTTGTCTTATATCACAACCGGTTCTTATCATTGGAAACCTTGCATACATGGTGTATTTAAAAAATGAATGTTTGAGCTGTAAAGACTTTATCTCCCTTATGAAAACTAATTATTGAGCTCGTCCATATGCCATGGCCACATACAACATAGAGACGAAGATATATATCTACGAGGGTTGAGGCACTATGCAGGTGAAACCCAATGTCAGCTAGCCGGTAGCCGATGAACTTTGGTTGGCCTCCCTCTTCTTAGGCCATTTCCATACACGATGCATGGGAGAACATAGAGTTTGTAGGGCTCTGCCGAGGGATCTGAGATATATGACGTACGCTCTTCCTCCACTCTTTCCTCCCTCCGCCCATGTTCTGTTCTGCTCATAGGCTCTGCTTATTCACGTGTCATCTATCGAATCAGTACCCTACCTACAGGAAACGTTGGATACTACGGACGTCTCACAGATGGGTAGCTCATCCAAGGGATATTTAAAGTATAGAGCGAGGATCAGATAGAGTATAACTTTTATTCGAAGGATCGACCGCGAAACCGGTACCGAGAATTCATTCCACTTATTCAGGATTGAAGATTATATCTATTGTTTGCACTATATATAGCTGTCCCAACTAATCCCTGTGGTACAATTGGAAAAAGATAACTTACCAAAATATGAGGATATGTCGTCCCATATAGAGATATCCTTACAAACTGTGTTATCCAAAAGAAAAGGCAAGTTCGACTCTTATCGCTCAGGGAGGGTATGTCTTGGGAGGCGGCACGCGGCCGCAGCAGCTAGCGACAGCAAGTCGCAGGAGCCGGTAGGAGCCGGCAGGAGGCTGCGGGGATGGCACAGGAGGCCGCCAGTGCGGCGGGGACGGCGGGGACGGCGGGGACGGCATAGACCTGTGTGACACAGGCAGACTAAAAAGCTCTAAGTCCCAAACACCTATCACTGGCCCAGACCTATTATCATCATCATTATTATTATCACAATTAATGCATCAGTTTCAAGTGGGTGTGGGTGTGGCATAGCTCGCCCATGCCCGCTCCCGCTAGACTCATGTGCATGTCACTCCTCAATTACATAAACAACTGTATTTCCTAACTGCTACAAGCCCATAACTACAGGAGATGATTTGAGGATGCTGTTGATGCAATTGAATGTTTGTTGATGGATTGTTATGATCATAATCGGCACTTCTCCTACCAGTAGGATAACTTATCCCCCTAAGAGGATATCTAGATATCATATTCAGCTAAGCCATTTTAAGGACCCCTGCAGAGCCCTCCCTAAAAATTCCCTTGAGATATCTGATATTCTGTATAAGGCTTCTGAGATATCCGGATATTCAGGTAACTTATCTTTTGCCCAGAATCATGTGATTTTACGATTTATTATCCGTAAAAAAGGATTATCACCCGTTTACTCCAAAACTGTTGTACCACAGGGTAGTGTAGTCCATAAGGAAGGGATTCATAATGACTTTGCCTCGGGAGGGCGAAAGACAAGTGCAGTCTACAAGGCAAGTATGCCTGACACGCTATAGGTGCTGGTCATGGAGGCTTGGGTGATGACAAAGTAATTATTGATCGTCATTTCTGGCCGTCACTAAAGTACCGGACATAATCAACAAAAACACCGAACATCTCCATCACAGCCTACTTCACACTTCTATATCTCTTGTGTTCATAATCTATTAGAAACCTACTGGTGAAGAGGTAGCGACTCTGAATTTAAGATGTAAGCTCAGATCCAATCAATTGCGTCGCCACGTCGATATCGAATAATATTAAGGGGTATCGGAGTCTTGAGGTTTCTCTTCTATCGGGTACTTAAATGGCAGGTGTATATGTACCCCGGTTTCCAGTCAATTATCCAATTATTCAAAATATAATGATGGGAAGATTTCGGACTAAAGTTAAAGCTCAATTGACTTGAGATCGCAGATCAAAATGGTGTTTTGAAAGAATCGTGTGGAATACTTCTCATGCTGATGAATGCTTCAACGACAAGAAATAATCTACCAAAAAGAAATAAGATAAACAGAGCAAAAAGAAGAGAGTTTCCGACGCCTCTCAGGATATTGACAACCTTCCTACCTGTAGCAACGTTGTTGCCACCTGGAGTCAACACGTTTGAAAGTAATCTATTTACGCTCAACTCCAGCCATTCAAGGAAGACCTTTATCCTCGAAATATCGCCATCTATAATACAAATCAATTCATAAATCAACGGAACAGTCCCCACAAGTATTGATGATAGCTTCCATAGGTAGCTTTCGGTCGGAGTCGGGAAATGTCTATTCCAATACATAGCATGCCATCCACTATATGACGCCGGAAATATAACAAACACTATTGTTGTAAGTCCTCGGATGTACTTATTGCGTCTCTGACCTCTTGAGGTATCATTACTAGTTCTCTTGTTGTAGATATTGTGCGTCCTGGGCTTAGATACAAGGAGAGGCATCTTTTCGTCATAGGCAGTTTCGTTATATTTCTCGATTGCGCCAACGATTTTCGAATACTTGTCAGTAGCTACTGCTCTCGCACCCGAGTGGAGATTGATGATGTCTGTTCTTTGCAAGAGAATATTATCGCTTTTGCTATTATTATCCGTAGTGGTATCTAGCGACAACTTGAGCTGGCCGCCAAGGACGATATATTGTGTAGGTCGGACTTTGTGCTCCACTGGTTGAGGTGGTCTTTCGCTGTCGTTGGGTCCCTTCTTTATGATCCCCATTTTTATCAAACAATTTGTAATCATGGATAAACCGGCAACTCTGTATTTGCCCAGCGTCGTGGGGGGCCTCTCCCCTTCATTTCTACCAAGAGGAGATAAGACCGTCCGTCCGGGGCTTCCTTTAGCCGTCTTTGGGACGGAACCGTTACCGGTGAGAAAATATATTTTGTCCACCGTTCCTCGCTTTCGCGTGCAGGTTGATGTATTCCCTCTTATAAAGGTGTAGATAAATTCGGTTTCAACGCCAAGCTCCCCTGTCCCATCGGCTATTTCGCTTTCACTTACGCCGGTGTAAGGGATATCTGATATAACTATGCTTAGGGTTGATAATTTTCCAAACGAATGTGGGGCCAAAAGCACAACGATCAGACTTGCAAGCTCGGGGTCGTTGATCACTGGAATCGGGTCCAGGATGTCCAAGGGTTTATCCCACCATATCCCGTATGTAAAGATTGTATAGATAACATGTAGCACGACGTGTGACTCAAGAGTTGTTATGGGAATGTGTCTTAACGCTCGTAGCAAACACTGAGTGGCCATCCAAATGATTTGGAGGAACACCCAAACCTTGACAAACAGATCCGCTTTGTTCTTGTCTGCGATAGATTTTTTCCGAAGAACCTCTGGGGCCACTAGACCGTTCTCGGAGAGAAATAATAGGCCATTTGGCGTTAGGATATTGGCAAATTGCGAGTAGTCCTCCACCTTCCCAACTGAATACCCGCCCATGTGCACAAAATATGATCCCTCCATATCAAATATATGTTTACTAGATTCAGAGCTAGTTTCGTTCCTCTTCTGCCATTCTGATCGAAATCTTCGTGCCTCACGGTGGTCTATTAGTGCTGCTAAGAGCATTGACTCAGGAAAGAACATTCCAATGATAACCAATTGAATCTTGTTGAGCCCCCGACGAATAGTCGAGGTGTTAATTCGAATGTTCGGGTGTATGGCGTTCCATACACAGAGGAACAGCGTGGAGATGCAAGTGTGAAGAATACTGAGTGTCCCGCGGCCCTTGGGCTCAGTCACCCACGAAGTCTGATAGCTGTCTTCGGTCGAGGCATTATTGCCGATGGGCGCCGCTGTGGTCGCCATAAGGAGCATAGCGACAATTGGCCAGGTCGCAATGATGCCGGTGAGGGACATCATTTTGTCAAACCCTTCTCGGGGAAGCTGGGTAATATATATATCCCTAAAGATCCAGAGTTTAGTGTGATATATCTCTAAAGATCTATTTGAGGATGAATAGCGTTTGGCGTGTGGGTCTGTCTACTTCAAGGTTATTAGCAAGCCCAAGGTATTTTGAAATTAAGAAAAACCCACTTACATCATAGAACACTAATTCCTCCCTGATTAAATTGGAAGTAAGGTGCCTCTGGATCTCTACCCTCAGGTATAAATTCCCGAGCTACATGCACCTAATATACCGGTGGTGTAGGAATGATTGTTCACCTTGTCCTCCTTTCTTGTATATATCGGACAGCCCCAATCAATGATATATGTTATGTTGCCTCACGAAGTGGTATTTCCGGTATTATCTACGAGCATTGGTCAGATATATCAGGGTCCACGGGGGTGCGGAAAAAGGGGTGTACCTGCAGCTGCTTTATAATATTAATGGTTATGAAGGATAAAAGAAAGACAATTAAAATTTCTTATCAAATCGGCGCTCTGGGGCTTCTTATAGAACTTGGAACTGAATCATCAGGGAAGCCTCTATTCGATAATCAAAGCTCCATATACTGACGCTCCTCAAGCAGATCCGGAGGCGACAATATAGTACAAGATCACTAAGACACAGCTAACCTGCGTACTTCACCTATCTTTGCATATAATTAATTAATCAATCGCTCAGCTCTCCTACCTTTGGTCTGTTCTTATCCGACACCGGGACTGCGCATACCTCATGCGCCTCTTCCGAGTGTGCTACTATATCTTCCCTAGGACCATCACGCTAAGGAGACGCTTTATTTTCGTTTAATTCATTAATTCACTAAGAACACGCTGTATGTCATATTGTAATTTAAAATCCTAAAGGCACACCATTTGGGGTTTGAAATGACAAGTAGAAAGTCTTATTTCTGCTAATCATAGATATGAGACGGGAGTGGCAATCCCACAATATGTTACATCGACATATATATGTATATATACCTTAAATGCAATATCCGGAGAGAATAATGATTGACGGTGACCGCAGTATCACAGGTCACTAAACAGAGCTGCTAAACAATAATATCTATATTTTATTAGCATTGAAGATTTTGGGATTGAGAGTGATTCCTAGTACAGGAGAACATCGGTATATAGGTCTTCTTGGTGTAATTATATGATCTGTGCCTTCTTCACGAAACAAAGTAGTAGATGTAATAGCTTTATCTCCACATGATCGTTGCACTTAGCTTAGGACTATCCCAGATTAACAGACACCCTTCCAGCGTTCTCCGCCGTCTGAACTCATGCATTGAGATCATTAATTCGAACGCACCGCCGAGGGAGACAACGTCTCATGGCTCTCATCCTAGGTCAAAGAGAGTCGCCTAACCGTTCTCTGACTGGCTCGATCGATGACTAGAGCACTAGATCACGGTTATCTACAGTCCGAGCAGGTAGCACATAAGTATATACTGCCTCGCCCATATCATGCGATAACGGCCGTTTTAGACACTCAAGGCGCACCTGCCAATGCAACCCAGATGGTGTCGGGGGTGCCGGGTAGACTGCAGCACCTGTAATAGCGTGTGGGTAGCTAACCACGAGATAAATACTCTATAGATACTGCCTGGTGTGGCGGGTGGGGCGGTAAAGTAATAATGAGTGTGACCGCATGACGGGTGGAACGTCAGAGAACCGCCGCCCAGCTTATATCACTTCAATTCCACAGAGAGCACATATTGCGCTTTCACGCCTTGGTGCACAATTGTGTATTAATCAACGGCATCTCGTCAGAACATAAGCTCGGGCAGATGCTGTTTTTTAACACGTAGGAATTGGGAACATTATTGGGGTCTGTACCCACATGCTCACAGGCTCGGGGGTGTGGGGTCCCCTACGCCGGGCCACCTGTGTCTATCCGATCTGCAGCTAGATGTGCGGGGCTATGAAAAGAGTCAACGGATTGATGCATATGCGGAATAGAGATCGCCGAACTTCCAAGGTGAAACTATTATTACCTATTTCGAAAGCAAAGCAGCTATGGTTACACTTGAAACTGGCTTTTAATCGTAATCTATAGACAAGGCTGTGTGTACTCGGAATTGTGTCGTTCAATCATTAGGAGCCACGTTTATGACTGGAGCCGGAAGAACGGAAGCATGCATCCACTGATCACAGGTCGTTGTCGTTACTGCCGGCGGTGCACTCAATTGGCCAAAATTGCTGAGGCTTTGGTGGGTGGAGGAGTTCATTTACACCCGCGATTCCATGCCACGGGGGATTTTGGAACTCCGCTTTCTGATGAAGAACATATCCAAGGCCACATGCAAGTGAGTTTCTTATAATTCTAGGTGTTATGGGGCTCTGGCTAGATGCCGTCAGCGCTACTACACAAGGCATATATCAATTGATACGTCCGGTAGTACTAGTACTTTAGTCAATACTCCCATAATGAGCCTGCCCACATGTGCACTTGTCAGCCTGCAGCTTTGTGTGCCATGTGCTGACGGTAATGACGGAGCTTAGCCCTTGTAGATATCTAGATCTGTACATACGTCGGTATTTTGGGGTGGGGCTGGAATGGATCGGTGGTGCCTCCGTACCTGTAGACTCGGAAAGGGTAAACAGATGAGCTGCCAGAGATTGAGCTGGGGGTAACCTTAAGTAATTAAACGCACAGAATACACTAAGAAGATGTTGTTGTCAACCCCCCGAGCCTCCGACCATCGGCCATTGCAAGGATTGCACTGCAAGAGCTAGGAGCTCGAGGCATACATTGCCAGTGCAATGGAACGCACTAAATTGTGGGACTGCTGGAATTTCCGCTGTTTCATTGGATCGCTATGTACGGCTTTGACTGCGCCACTTGGTCTCTTACACAAGATCTCGAGCCTCTCCCCCGAGATGAAGCCAGCAACTTGGGGTTGATTAAGATTCCAGAGATTTGTTCGTTTCCATCTAGAATATACCAGATGAACGTATACAAAGGAATGCAAGAGTACGCCAACACTGAAAGAATCTTATTTCCGTTGTCATGTTTTGATACAAGTACATACTACTCCAGCTCCCCCGCACCCCCGGACTGAACCCACAGTAACAACCCTACGCGAGCACCCTCTCCTACAGACTGGTCGAGATCATTTTCCGCCAGTTGACAAATAACTATTATATTTAACGCAAACATCGGCACCTGAATAACAAGCACTCAAAATACAAATCACCCGCTACCAACCCCTCTGATAACCGCCGTATCTGGTATTTATGGTATTAGCAGCGCAATCCCAAGACAACAAAACAGGGAGGGGATGACGATTTATTTATCTAATAAAACAGCCTGCTTCTATTCCCCTTTTCTCCCAATCCCCTAACCTCTTTGTCAAAAAACCATGGTAAGAATGGAACGCGGAGGTGATTAACAACACTCACGTGCACATATGTCCTCTCACCGACCCACTCGCCTCTCTGCAACGCGACGCATTACACTTACCGTAACGGCCACTTGCCTGATTTCGCGGTAATGGTGGATCAGATATGATTTTCGCCATTATGAGGTGAGCATCATAGACCACCCTCTCAAACCGTCGTCGTAGAGAGAAGCTGCAACAACTAGGCCGCATGAGGACAGAACATCACTCCTCCGAGGTACTTTACCCCTCTGATTTCCCCATTATTATTTCTTTTCCTTACATATTCCATAGGGAACAATTCTCTCTCTGGGTGTTTCGCATTTGGTAGACGTTGGCCCTGGGGGTTGTGTTTTTGCATGCTTGGGGTTGGGAGTCTACATGTATCCGCGCTTGAGATAACTCTTAATTTAGTAGTCAGTTTTTTCTTTGAGATCGAAAACTGAGAGTCTATCGATCAACACTTCCACGGAGTGGATAATGACCTTCCTCTCTTTCATCCCTCAGGTTTCAGTAAGGCATGATATGTTGGTTTATCACTCACGGTACATTCTGTCTCTAGCTAAATGTGCGCAGTGGAGTGGTAATCTGTGCCCGGGAGTGGGGGGTGGGGGGTGGCGTCGGAGGTGATCTAAACGCAAGCTCTAGGAAAGAAAAAGCGAAAAAAGGGAAATAGAAAAGTTATAAATATAAGTAAGTAAGCAACACCGTTAGAAAACCTTACATAATGCTGACTTGAAAAGGGGGGTGGCGTAGAACTCCTTTGGTATTTCTTAATTCTTGCTCTGAATGTTTCACGGATAAGGACCCGGAGAATATGGAGACTGGAAAGTATCGGTTTGGACTTTGCTTTGTTGGATAATTATGCGAATCGGCACCAACCTGAGTCTACATATACTCCAATTAAAAATACATACACTCGCGCTGGGAGTCTTCAGGACTATTAGATTGGTGGTGTCGAACTTCTTTTACATATGAATAAAGCGCAACAATTACTTACGAGAGTAGGCTAGTTCGAGTACTGGAGAGCATATTTAGTATGCTTATTCACTTGGGGGAGCAGGTAAATACATGGACAACGGGCAGTAAAGAAAGATGATAATTCTTGATTGTAGTTTACTTACATCATTGAATAAACTCCATCCTCTAAAAAGAATCACGTCTTAAAATTCACAGTTTAACTACTACTTTTATATCTTGGCCAAAACTACTACATACTTCACTACCTAGCGGGCTACACTGGTTTACACACATCACGACGCTATTTACACCGGAGGTGCTATCCTACATACTAACTCTAAAGGCGAACAAATTGGATCACACAACAAGATGATTAAACAAACTAAACACTATGTGGTTTGGATTTTTATAAATTATTATTTCAACGTGAGAGGAGGGGTCGCGATCGTTATCTATGGTATCCCCCCATGAGTTCCCCCACCGCCCAGACCTTTCTGTTGGTGCTGGCTCTGTTGTCCACTACAGCCGGGGGTATTAGCAAAAGCGTACATGTGATAGGGAATGGTAGGATGTAGGTTTTCTTACGTTGACCGTAGCGTACCGAATAGTTGAAAAGACGAGGCGACGGATATTGTTGAGTGTTTTCACACTCCAGGTGCTTAACACGTGGCTGTGATCGCGGATGCGATCGCGGATGTGATCCAGTTTTTGGAAGGGCGGTGTGACGAGGCTTCGGATATGCTTGAGAGTGTAAGGTAGTTTGCGGCATCCAAATAATAGTTGGTCATAGGGGTTAAGAACGCTCTTGTGAGCTCATACCCGAGGACCTGACGTCCCTGTAGCGCCCCTTCAGAGTATGACATAGGCAATGAGCACATAATCCCTCCCTGACAGACTCTGCCCCGCTCCCCTTATTTCCCACATCCCCTTTCTCATAGGACTCCCCCTCGATGTAAACTTGATCACCCTTGGCCCCGCCACGAGCGATCGGCCGTTCTGAGGCACCAGCCACCGACACAGGTGCACTTGCTTCACCCCCACCAGGGAACGAGCTCTCCGCGCGTGTCAGAGGTGGGAATGGCTCACCGGGCGCCTCCTCTCACCCCAGTAGCCTCCATCCCCGTACTAACCATCTCCGGGACGGCCCTCTCCCCTTCTATATTCCTATGCATATCGTATTTCTTTTTACGACGTCCCCGTCAAACGAAGCGTTAGTGAAGTGGGTTCGGATAATAACTCCGAATAGAAACGAGTTCAGCGATAAGCTGATAAAAGTGATTGTTGAGGGATGATTTTCTTATCTTTGGAGTTTGGAACAGGTGACGCAGCTCCCCGCCGCGAGAGATCGGCAGTTCTGAGGTCCCAGCTGCCGGCACGGGTGCACTTGGCTCACCCCCACCAGGGGAACGAGCTCTCCCCGCGGGGATGCCGGTGTCAGAAGCGGGAATCGCCCCCCGGGCACCTCCGTTCACCCCAGTAGCCTCCACCTCCGTATTGACCACCTCCGTGACGGTCCCCTCCCCTTCTGCATTCTTATGCATCCGGTTTCTCTTCGGAGGAGGGTCCATGTCGAACGAAGCGGTTGTGCAGTGAATTGTGATAAGATCTTTGAATAGTAAAATATGAATGAGGTGACGAGGCTTTGGATGTTGTTGAGAGGTTTACTAGAGTATAGTTAGCACCAATATCTTCTTAATGGTTGGAAGTGAGCAAATTTAGCTCCCTTACCTAGACATCACCCTCTCGGCGGGTTGGTTTCTGTAACCTTCTTGCCCTGATTGATGTGTCGAGGCTGCGGATATTGTTGAGCCAATATTCTGAAGGCAGGTCAGTATCAATTCGGGTTCAAGAGAGAGTTTATAAAGGTATGTTTCTTACATTGATTCACCGATCCGAGCCGGTTATGATGATCGGCCGGCCTCAATTGGCGGACGAGGCTTCGGAGATTGGTGAGGATGAGCGGAGCGTTGGGATGTGTCTAGTGATGGCGGGCCTCAATTGGCGGACGAGGCTTCGGAGATTGGTGAGGATGAGCGGAGCGTTGGGATGTGTCCAGTGATGGCGGGCCTCAATTGGCGGACGAGGCTTCGGAGATTGGTGAGGATGAGCGGAGCGTTGGGATGTGTCCAGTGATGACGGTGACACAATTGTGGTGATGTCGCAACGGGTGGCATTGTTGGCTCGGACGCTGTTGGACGGTCGGTCGATGCGATGAGGGTGTTTTTGTTGTGACAGTGCGGACGAGCGGTCCTTATAACGATGGATGGACGCAACGGCGTGGCTCCTTTCTATTATTGGCACAAACTAGTTTTTGGAACGAAAACTGTGGTTATACTGCAAAGTTCTTTGGCTAGACGCCCTTTCTATGGTTGGAATATCTGTTTTTGGACGAAAAATGAGCGAAAACTGACGGAAAAATTCTGCGTTCCAAGAAGATACATTGTATTCCCCCGCGTCGCCCGCCCGCGGGAGTCGGTTCGTCTATTCAATGGGCTCCAGCGGACGACAACAGAAACCAATCCGACGAAACGTCCAAATGTTTGTGTTAACTCTTCTACAATTACTCGATTCGCTTTCCGTGCATCACCCAAGGACAACAATAGAAAATTTACCCGACAAAACCCCCTGTTGACGCCCTAAAATACATATATTCTATTTTTTGAGTCCCCAGCTATCACCGAAGTGCAGGCGTATTGTCCTTTCAATGGTTCATTGAATGTACACTTACCACTAGCTCCTCCCTCAGTGTGCCTCCACATCTAGGCAATCGCTGGGGTAAAAATCTCCGCGGAATCACCCATCATCACTCGTCTCCGCACCTGTCTAACACGTGCACGGCGGGCTTGGAAAACAACCCGTAGCCACTGTAATCGATATATTCCCGGCGGCCGTTTTCCTCAGAACTCTGACCGTAGACGCAGCAATACCATATAATATTAATGCGCATCCAATGTGATGTGGTGATGAAACACGTTCTATCACTCGCTGGGTTAGGTTTGTTTTGCGCATCATGTGTTCTCACTCGGTTGGGTTAGGTTTCATGGGGAGCAGCATACGAACGGGCTTCTGGCGTAGTGGGTAACGTAACCCCTCAACGAACACAGAAGTGTGGAAGACCGACGATAGATTTCTACGGTCCCGGTTACGAGAGGAAATCATTTTGGGTAAAGAGCTGATGTTCTGTCCCAACATATGGTCCGACGATGTGACTAGCTGGCCATATATAGTTTTGTGTATATCAAAACATTTTATTTGGACCTTTTGTTTGGCGGTAATGATGAGGGTTGAACGTGCCACATCTTTGATCATAGCTACCTCTTTGCACCGTGTAAGTCGAGGAGCCTGACGGGGAGGACGGTGAGAGATATCAACTCTAGGGGAGATGGCAACATTTGGTAAATAGCGAATACTTCTACGTCAGGTACCGGTGTGTTACGGGAGGTCGAGTGAGATGGCATGATGTTAGAAAGGACAGGTAATCGGAGACAAGCATAGAAAGGGATCGAGGTGGTGTGAGGCAGTCCGTGTACGACCATACCTGTATTATACTACATGTATCGGGCGGCACGCTCGGGAAGCGGTGCTTACGGCTGTAGGCCGTTCTACTTTGAGAAGTAGGTCGACGCAATAGTATGGTACAGCCTAATAGCCGGCAATTGTGAGGCAAAGGGATTACGTGTCGGGCAAGGATTAGATACAAAGCGGGCCCTGATACAGGTTCCTCAATGTATAAATAGACGAGCGGATTCCCGCCAGTTGATGGAGTCTTTTCTCTAGCATCAGCGAGCGGAATCCGGTCTACAATCTTACTTCAGTTTAAACGCTAAAGAACTATTGCTTAGCATTGCCATATCTTTGATATCATATGTACATAACACGAAGACTTATCTCAACAACTGTAGCAGCATAGAACTTTAGCTTTTTGTACCACTACCCGATTTCTTGACATACAAGAAAGGAATGACACTAGTAAAAGCAATTGAGAGCTGACAGCTCGGGAATGAGTAAAATATTAATCAACAACCTCGAGCTTTGAAACGAGGGCGGTATTCACTCTATTTCTGGCTAATACATTTCCTTGCTGGGCTGTGGCACTAGGGACGCTGCATCAAACATTTTGAGTCCAGCCATTATTGTAGCTGCAACTGAGCACCCCCGGTGAAAGATCAGGATAGTATTGCGCCAGTCAATGCAGCTTCAGAACATGGGGCTTTAATGCTAAGCCACTGCTTTCAATCGAGGAACAAGGTTGAGATTACGTTTCACAGTGCATTCTCATAGATTCCAAATCCGGAGGAGGTCGAGCATTGGAAGGGCATCTAAATCAAAGATACCAGTCCTCCCAGTATCATCAGTATGGATCTCCAAAAGTCTAGAGCTCGAGCTGTTTCTCTTCAGCATAGATAAAGTATCGGGGGTGTTGTAAAATGCAGAAAATAATATACCTAGCGAAATACCATTGGAGGATCAATCCTAGTGAGATGCGGAGGTTTACGTTGTAGAGGTGATCATGATCGATTTCATTGCGTGATGGATGCTTGATTCAGTGTTGAATCGATCGCGATGGAAGGAAGAACAAAGAGAGATCGAGTGTACTCGCGCATATACCAAGCAGCCTCACGAGAAGAGCACATATATAGCAACTAGTAGATACACTTAGCATGGCAGTTAGACTATAACATGATACACACCACCCACAACAACTTGCGATTGATCGATTACTTGGAAGGCACCAGAAACATATGAGCGACACATCCGACGTCCTGAGCTATTGCTGTGCCCGGGCTCATACCTGGGTGAGGGGAGCACTCATGGCGCTGTTCAGGGTGGGTAGGGTGACGTGGACTGAACACTAAATGATCTCTCTGCAGCCATTCCCGATTACATTGGTAAGGTTTGTAACATTTCAAGCTCACATATTTGTCTGCCTTAACTCGAGGTACAGAGTAGGAGGTATCACGATAGCTTATTGCCCGAAATTGACCCATCCCACTACAAACTGTGATCTACCGTGGCCAGTTAGGTAGCATTCTGTGAGCCTTCAAGCTCTATAGAGATTCCTGTAATACAGGTAATATTTATGTATTTACAGGCCGGATTAAACTTACTCCCATCACCCTCCATGCCGTCAGTTACATAAGAAATATTCTACGGCCCCATCAAATCCGGAAGTAAGGCTCTCAGCCTATACGAGGAGAGCATCCTTGAGTGAAGTGCTCATCTCACATATTCCCCATTGTCCATCCTTTTCCTACATGCTTCGCGGTGGCTTCATCGGGGTGAGGGGCCCAGTTATCGATAATGGTTTGCTCCCTTAGATAGTTAGTTAATGTATCGTTAATCGGACCCAGTGCAATGAGAGTTAAAGGAATACCTTTGTGGGAGGCTTCTACCGCCATAAGTTACCAGCCAAAGCAGCAGGGAAGCAACCGACGAAAACACGTCCAGCTGATATCCCGAATATAGTTCCTCTCTGAATAATGCCTCCACAGGCCACGCACAGATGCGCTGTAGTGTCTCCAGATAGCCAGATGTCCTGTGGGTGGTCCATTGTCACGGGATCCCTCTTGGATGTCAGACAGGCAGCACATCCCCCAATTCCTCATGAAAGGAGCGCCCCACAGAAAAAATTCCCTCTGCTGTGCTTACAATGTTAGTACATGTGATATGAGCACTCGCCCCGATATAAAACTTACACTTTCGACTTCAACTGCGCGAAGGCTTTCGATGACCCAGCACGTCGTACCTGGCCCTCTCCTCAGTTCTAATCTCTTAGTTCAACGTACTCTGTCGTCATATTTGTGGGAGAGTAAATACCTATATGTGTTGCCAGCTCGAATGTATTCGATGACCCAATTCAGGTACTCACCGTCTGTAAGCTGATTAGCTACAATTTTTAGAGGGGCATGTCGATATAGAAGACTCACTTAACCAACCCCAGGCCCACCGCGAAACGACACCCCATCACCAAAAGTAGAAAAAATGGAAAGGAGAGGACGAAACCAAAGAAGAGAGACGCCACGAAGTAAGCAAGAGGAAAAGACATGGCACCAAGAAACCATTGCTATACGCCCTTTCAGAGGGCTATGAATGATAGTCGATGACTCAATATTAAAATCGTTTCCCCTGCAAAATCATCTTACAGGGCCCAGCATGCAGCCCCATCAAAGGGTTTCAACCGTTCTTCCCCTTTGTCAGGGAGGCACGCTGGGAATGCATAGATGAATTCCCAGCTCTGCTAAACACTATATATATGTGCAGCAGGCAATCCTAGCGCTTACTCCAGTTAGTTCTTAATCTTCCCCTGATGCAACAGATTACAAAACTTACTCCTGTGATGCCATGATGCCCCCCCAGCAGCCAGGTCCCAATGCCAGTTTGTGGGCCCCAAAACGCCTGTACATTTTTGTATTAGCAGTTAGTTATGTTCAAATTCATAGCCCATTTGATGCAGCTGGGGATGAGCGTACGGCGTAGAAGATTGGAGTAACGAATGGGATTCGATGACTCAATAAGGGCCTGGCAACAGAGAGCAATTCCCCACCTTCTTCTATGGCGGATGGGGGTACTTGTTGTAGATGTAGGGGGGACACCGACGCGATCGGTTTCTTAGCATCTCGATGAGGGGACAATGCTGTAAAGCATTGTAGTGGGAGAGCGAAGCATTGAAAGAGCGGCATAGAGGATGATGGAGGAAGAGAGTGCTGGTAGACTTATGTCTGTGGGGATGGATTGAAGTGCATAGAGATGGTTTGAAGGATGGATATGGATGTTTTAAAATAGCGAGAGATATTTGATTGGGTTGGAGAAGGTGGCAGGCAGGAGGTCAGGGAGGGAAGGAGGGAGGGAGGGAGGGAGGTGGGTATAGGTATAAGTGTTGCTGAGTAAGATCCTGAACAAGGATGGCAATTGGTCATACTTATATCAATAAGTGCATGGGTCCAAGCTACGGTGCATTTGAATCAGCGCAAGCTGAACAGGATATATAAGGGTAGGAAATATCATCTTTCCCGAATCAAAGCTCATGAGATAATCTAATACGACGAGTACTTTAATCCATTTTGGACCTAAGGTAACGCAGCGTAGATGGATAATATTTTAAATTTCCGTGCTAGTCAACTGTTTGTTATGATACAATGATCCCGACCTGTTTCATGCAGGACATTACATACGCATCCATGTAATATACACGAAATCAACCGCGGTACAGAAGTTACAATACAAGCTCAATACCCAAACTCCCTGTTACCCATACTCATCTCCGTAGCTGCGGGGGGGCCACTGCACAGCTTTCTAATTAAATGAGCAAAAAAATTAAAGAACTGCGCAAGTTACGAGCGTCACAGCCTATCACTCGCTCATACCCATGGGCACGAGGCGTTCCGCGGTAGAAAGACGGTGATGTCTCCCAAGCCTTGATAGATATGTCTCCCGGAGACTCATTGGGACTAGGCCAACGATTATAGAAGCACCTATACTCATTCCTAAATCATTATATGTCTTCATCACACGTCATCACTCGGGATTAGGGTTTATGCGCGTCGGCGTAGAAAGCTACTCGGAGGTGGTCCCAGATTTATTTTCACCAGTTGTGCATGCCAAAAGTATGAACAGATTAAGTAATGTGGTATTCTGTTGCAACGGTCGCCAGGGCTAGAGTTCATTACACTTGCAGTCTATATTCCCGCTTCTATCCTTTTTCATCTCACCCTCTTGAAAGGGCTACAGGTAGAACAGCAAAATAAACCTTGACGCTTGGCGATTTCCAGAAGTCTACTTATCGTTCATGTATGTCTTGATTCGAGGTATACATGTAGTTTCCTGTCTCTTCCCCAACCATAAGCCACCGCTCCGTCCTCCACTTATCACCTCCCACACCCTCCGATCAGCGCCATCCTCCACCTCCGCCACCTGCACACAACCCCGCCAAACTCACCTTCTATTCACCTCTTCTACAAGCACCACCGATAGTAAAAGAGAAAAAGCCAAAAAAAGAATCCCCAAATCCACACAGCCACTCCCCCGCCAAAGCCAACAGACAAGCTCATGGGTCGTCTGCCGCTGGCGGGACTAACTTGCAGGCTAAGCATCGGACGAGCTTATAGGTCATCCGCGCCGCCTACGATAGTGTCTGGTGCATGCGAGCCGATGGGTCGGTGCGCCAGAGGCTGCGAGGTGATGGGGTGGAAAGAAAGGGAAGCGGGGGACCTAGCTGTTATGTGGTTTATTATTTGTGGAGTGAGTGGTGTTGTGTCTTGGCGCGGTTGATCGTGGGTAGTATCGTGTGTTGAGGGTGGACCGAGGTGTCTGTTTGTTGATGGTGGTTGGTGGGAATCACTGATAGGGGCTCTGGCAGGGGCTCCGGCCGTCGCTTGTTGGTTGGTAGTTGGTTGATAAAGAATGGGGCCCTCACTCTGTGGAGGTAGTGGGTAGTAGTTCGGAAAAAACGAAAGAAATGCTGTGAGAAAATAAACATACTCTCCAGCTCGTGGTGTGAAGAAAGCGTAGAGGAGAAGGAGGGATAGCAGGGAATAGGGCAGTGTATATTTACCCTCTCCAATATCCAAATCACCCTCGTTTCAGAGTTACCCCTGATTCCTTTGTTTGAACTTTGAGAGCTCTAGAATCCTATGGAAGAACAAACATTAAATCACGTATGCTACCCCTAACCATGCTACCCCTAACATTGATATTTCTTCAAGGTGTTGCGAACAGGGGTGGGAATAGGAACTTAACAACGCGGTGAAGGGTTCCTCTGTGGCTGTGTCGCTATATATACAACCTTGAGCTAGGTTTCGAAACAGGGGAGCCACGGAGTTTGGGGTTGATTAATGATAGAGTCCAAATTAGCGTTGGTCATGTTCATCGACCTCTGGAGAGAAACAGGAATATCATAGATATCCTGTGCTTCTAATGTCTGGAGACATCAGGTTTGTCTCTCCGGAATACTGACCTGGGGGCAATTATGAATAATTTAAAAAGGATAGTATTATATCAGGATGCGTGCATGCTGCATCTCCTCTGCAGAGTGTAGTTGGGGTAAGATAAGGTAGAGGGAATGAGGATGATGTTTGAAAGAGTGATTGTGTACATGTATGTCTCTCTCTCCCAACTAGTTGGTAGATCGCTCTTCTAGAGAGACAGAACAGCGGGCGGGAGCGGGGACCGGAGGTGGGTTAGGGTTGAGAAATTGCTATGCGGAGGACTACACGTATTTCATTTTTTTTTATTAACTTGCATGCGATCCGTGGAGGAGTATTTTGTTCTAGTCTTTTCTTGCAAGAACAAATTACTAGATGACCGGGAACGGTTAGTCAATTGTGTGTGTGTGTGTGCATACATGTATGTACATGTAGATGCCGCTAGGTAGGACAGTCAGCGCTGCACAGGCGGGGCAGATAGCAGACTAGCTGGTCCTCTTTCACGCTCAGTGAACCTCATTCCTCTCATCAACCCAGGCGATCGACCACAACGCAGCAAAATTAATTGGCTTCGATCCATCGCCCATCGGGATAGACAAGTCATCATTTTCATTCGATTCCTCGCCCATCGGGATAGACAAGTCATCATTTTCATTCGCTCATCAGACCGAGCGAGAGGGCTTTCATGGTAAGTTTCCTTCGATTCTGTCATCGATCAGGTTATCTACACTGCGGTAAGCCCGGCTAACGTTTCTCTCTGATGTAGAGATATACACCATCATCTCCCCAGTTCATCTTCCGGTGGTGGTGTAACCTTAGATACCCTGCGCATTCCCATAATCCACTTCTTCGCCTCTTTTCATAAATCGAGTTAAGAGACAAGAAACCGGAGGCCTCCGAAAGAGCGGTTCCGGCCGCGCTGGCTTCGAAGAGTTTCGCTCTGAGGGTTGCATTTTGAACTCGAAATTTCGGGAGTGGTTGCGACGGTTCCATGCTATCTGACGGCAGGCCCGAAGAAACCAAGGCTCTTGATCGAAAACTCCGACGTTTTTGGGGTGAAATTAGCTCAGGAACCGCACCAGTTGATGGGCATAGTCGAAGGAACCGAGATAACGCCGGGTCCAAGCAATATTGATACCAGCCTTAATCAACGGTTGTAATCAATCCAAAACGAGGTTTTTACTCCCGGAACTGGTATGGGGAATTCCGGTAGAATGGTTTAGGAGACGTTGATTTTACAAGAAATCAAGAGTGCCAACCAAGCGCTAGGATCAATCCAAGATGGCATCTTGTCTCTCGGACTTCGATAGCGGATGGCGTGCAGGATAGAAGTACTTTCAAGGAGTTCTTCAGGGTATGTGGGATACAGTTCAAGGAGGTCTTGAAGCAACTTGCGGGACTTGGAGTGCAAATTGAAAATCTCCATACCCCTGTTCATGCGCGCATGATCACCACCCCAATCTCACCGGCACCGCCCCCTGAGGCGCAGGTGACTGTGGGTTCACATCATGATGGACAGCATAATGATAATGACGGATACCACGAAGATAACGAAGGTCACACAGATCAGTTAGAGGGTTGCGTGAAGCTCACCATCATTATTGAGCAGTCAGGACAGCAATACCCGGTGACCCTATGCACACGGTGCAAAGTAAAGAATATCCAACTTCGACTGATTGATGTGGTGAAAAACGAAGTAACCATGATGCAGCTCATGGGCAGCTTCCGCATCGTTATGAGGGGCGTCATTTCGGCACATCAACTATTTTGCCAGAGGGGAGAACTCGAAATCGGGAGCATTTGCGATCTTGAAGTAGTTCGGCGGGCAATTCAGTGGTATAAAAACCATAATATGGAAACACCGCAATTCCTGATCATATACAGGGCAATGGGGGTAGGCTTGAACCTGACAAACAAAATCCATATATCCTATATTATCGCCATGCTAACAAAGATCGTAGTTTCTGCCTCGGGGTGTATCACGATTAATCCCTTTTCTAACCTTTATCGTGGTGGTTGGCATTACCGTCCTATTCAGCGTCCTATCAGGGGCCTCCGATGGGTCATCAAAGAGCTCTCAATACGCAAACCTCGGTATTACCCCTTCATAGGTTATGGCTCAGCAATTTTGTAATCTGATTCAAATAACAGTGAGCGTCTTTGTCGGCTGGATTGGTCGATCGTTTCACGAACATTTGGGTATTTGTTCCTCTTTCAAGCTTAAGTACCTTGGTCGAAAACTAAAAGGTTCTAACTGCGCAATAGACAATTATACCCTTAAAGCTTACAAGCACTTTGCAGGCTGGAATTGTCCCTTTTTCCACCCCACCCCCATAGCTATTCATGTAGTTAGGCAATTTATATCACCCGTGCTCATCTTTGTACAGCGCGAACGGAGCTCTTAGGTAGTGACTCCAATATCCGTCTTATACAGTAGTGATCTCGACGACAGTTATGGTACTGCGTAGTATTTGCATGAATCATAGGACCATGATACATGGTCTTGAACCAGTGCCAATTCCACTTATCGTAGTTTTAATAAATCGGCAGAGCACAAGGAAGCCTCGGAACGCCAAGCGGAACACCAGTCCATTTACCCACACAGCTTCTGGTTGGGGACAATATGATATATATACAGATCCTAATCGCTTTTTACAATTTTAGAGTTTAGACTCCCGCAGAAGAAGTAGCTGGTACTATTTCTCTCTTTATCGGGTTTATAGAGACTCAGTTAAGAGTTTGGTTAAACATCGACTGAAGCCGCGAGCGAGTGTTGGCGTTGTGTTGAAGTTGCTCATTAAGTTGCTCATGTGGCTAGAGGTCTTGTTCTGACTCATACACCCGTCCCGCCCCATCGGCTGATATCAACCTATTGGCCGACCTAATTGACTGCTATCATCGGATGGTGCTACTAATTTCTCAATGGATATATAGCAAGGTAAATTTAGATCTCATGTCAGTTCTGTGGTTTTAATTCATAACTGCATAAACCTATTTGGTCAAAAAACAAGTACAAGGCTCTGGGATTAAGTGAGCGAACCAAACGGGGCGTTGACAGGTGAGGATCCGTTCACTCACTTTATCCCAGAGCCTTGTACATTACCGAGACAATCGGTAGACATACAGTGCAAAAAAAGGGGCTGAATCAGTATTGTATGACTAAAGGACTCAGCGAATAATACCTGGCCACACAAAGAACACCATAGTAATGCTGTATTCTTAGTGCATTGGTGGCGAATCCATGGCCTTTTTCTTACTGATAACCGAAACTTCATCTTTTATATTGTCCTAAATTTATTTCTTTAAATTACATCCAAACCGCTTCCAGCCATTTTCTAGAACTTCCCCATTAATGGAACGGTTCTTCTTTTGATACTACATGTATTATTAGGTCTCTGTGAGCGCGTGGAAAATATCGTACCAACCTCCTCCGGGTAGTAGACGCTAATATTTCAATCCTCGACTGTTTGATTATTAATGTAGTATATAGAACCGCGGATGCCCGGGGCACTTGGGTGCGCCGCGCTCGCGTAATTTCCGTGCATATGTCACCCCCGGAAAACCATGACCTCATCCCACCATACTCCACGCCTAAACATCATTTTCTTCCCATGTCAAATTACTATATCCCCCAACCTGTCTACTTCAGAATCAGCAGTCATCTACCACCTGCCACTCACTCTATTAGCCATGGGTCACACAGTAACGCCCCCTACTACACCGAAATTTTATGTACCACCCCGTCTACTCAACATAAGGTTGAGACCACGCTTATACAGCTCCCGTCTGGACAGCACAGGACTATTTCGCTACCAGTACCGCCTCTTTGCCGCCGAAGAATATCAGCTCGACCGGGCGCTTGTAAAGATTGGAGGGTCTTTGCCCTTTCGCACCAAGCTCAAGCCTGCGGGGACAGACATCGCTGGAAGTATGTGTAACTTTCCGGCTCCCTCCCTATACCCTATCGCTACTTCGCCGCCGAGATATCCATCGCCCCTACTGTTGTGCATAAATGGATTCTACCAGCCAGCATATTTTGACACAGAATAACAGTCATTGTAAATGGGAAGCTGTATGTAGACGATGAAGCGTACTGGGAGGGTCTACTTGAGGAGGATGGCGAGTACCAGGTAGCATACGGTACTTCTCACCCCCCCATCCCAGCATATTCATCTTAGGTCCTTTATCTAACAATTCAGTACGCCGCCCCTTCCAAAAAACAACTCTGAGTGCCTGGCTTTGGCATTGGAGACACAAAACGCCTCTCATCGATGAAGCAGCCATCCCGCCCCGCAATCCTGCCTACAAGACTAGTATCGCTGTAGCCCGCCTCCTGGCTTGTGGTCTAATACCATATACTATCCTCGAGACCACCCGCAGCTGTCCTCTCTGGAAGTGGCAGAGCTACATTCCCCCATGGGTGATAGAGCATGCGGAGGAGCAGGAGCGATGGTGGGATGTACAGAGATGGAGAATGTACTCCCGCCCGGTTGAAGATCAATTCGCGTTGAGCGTTGCGTGGCCACTACTGGAGCCAAGAGCAAATCCAAAGTTCATGAAAACACATGGCATAGATGTTTATAAAGCTCCAGCCGAATGCCCAAGCCGGTGGCAGGTGCCCACCTGATAGACGGGGAGTATGCCCTGCAATGAAGAGTACGAGTGGAGGCTGTTTTAGTCGGGGAGAGTGGTACTGATAATAAAGACGCCGATACTACTATACTCCTTTGGATCCTTGCACGTGTGTACTGAGAGGTATGACTATCCCGGTGAGGCGAGAAGATATTGCATCAAGGCCTAAGGCCACGTGAGTCACTCTCTAGATGACTGTTCACGTACCTCGCACCAGCTCATTATCGTGGGTGTTGATATTCTTTACGCAAGGATTGCAGAATATCGTTGAGACAACAGCGCTAGGACTTCATGCCCTGTGTCGTAGAGTACCCCTCACTGATAATTTATCTCCGTTAAAGATTTAGCTAAAGCCCCCCAAAGAAACAAAAACCGGGGTCAAACAACCACCATATAACTTGATTGATGAAGTAAACCAGCATTGCAAGAAATGAACATTGCATTTGTAACACACCAAATAACGAGAGTAAATACCGTGGAGGGTCCATAGCCTCGGTTTGTGGTGTTCCTTGCACCAACAGAAGCTAGCTATGTTACATGGCATTTTCAGCAGTAGATCTAGACGTTTACAGAATGTACACCGATAGAGCGGTGGGTACCGGTGGTAGGGACACTCTGCTACATGCGGGGGCCTTGGTCCGAGCAGATCACTTCAGTGGAAATGAATAAACGATCCCTAGCTCCCGCCACAATTACTAATTACATCACGATGAGTTGAATCTTTCATTTACCCCTCATCTCGCTGATGCACTGCTACATTAATGGGCAACGGACACATAAGCCATACTCTCTCAGAGGTGAAATTAATACACCTCGACCAAATGACTCTAGTTCCAGAGAGAAAAGACCTATATTCGGGCCCACAAAGCTAATCATGATGTGGCAAGGCGTCCTCTGGCGTTGCGGGTGGCGCGGGTACGCCTGTTTGGGGTGAGAAAGTGATTCCAGGGGAAGCAAGGGGGGGAGGGGGGGAGGAGTAGTGAGTCCTTTGACGTTTTTCAATGTGTGGATACCTGGGAGGACTCCGAGAACTGGTTTCAAGGGTCGAGCTGAAGCTCGAGTTTTTCCTAATTGACCCGGGCTGGTTTGGCCTGGCGAGAACGAGGATTCTAGGTGTTCGAGCTTAAAGCTCGTGCCTAAAGCGCGTACGAGATCGGCCCGAGCCCAACACTAGCCGACAAGCGTTCGCTGGTGCATGAAACCATGTAATTCTACCCATGATGCTAATTTCGCTCTGTGAAGTATCTTCAATTATCATGATTCTCCTGATATAACTATATAGCTACAAGTACTTGTAAGTAGTGGTTTTTCTTCTCACTTGTGATTATGATCTTACTACATCTTATTACTGTAGAAACTGAGATAGTATATTCATCTTAACCATGGTATCCCGTCTCAACTTGACCTCTGTAATATTCAAAGGTCGACAGGTAGTGCGTACTGTTCAGCAGGGTTTACGATAGGGGCAGTTGATGTATGGGATATAGAGAACTACTCAAGCTCCAGAGCTCGAGGAAAACAATAAATGACTTCGTAGTCTAACCATTACATACGGTGACTAGTACTAAATGAGTTCCAATTAAACCCGGAAAAGAAAAAGAAAAAAAGCTAAACTTCCGGCTGCTATAAAAGCTCCACCACGAGCGGTCTACCTCTACTGCAACACCAACATCTCGATAATCATCACCATCACCTCCTTCACCCCCATTTCTATCAAGTGCATCATATCAGATCAGTTCCCCATCTGTTCTCCTCCGCTACCTACCTCTTTCCCCTCCCATTCCCGACATGTTCCCCTTCGTCCTCCACCTGTTCCCCTCCGTTCCCCCTTACAAATACTAGTTAACATAGTTTCATGATCTAGGTTGGGGCAAAGCTTGTTTTCTATGTAGTTAGAATTCCCTACACTAAAAGGTTAAGAACACCTAATTTTAGAAGAGACCCTAACCCTGAACACCTTTGATGTAAAATATTCCGTCAGACTAGCGCTAAGACCGTAACACTGTGTTCTGCTGTATATATATATGAACAGGCTCTTGTTCGGTTGGTTCAGTCAGTTGTCGCCCCCTTTGATACAGTCCAGTTTTGGTAAGATCAAGAACTACAACCGTTGAAATTTTTGAACTGCTGAGCTAACTACTGATTCGATAGACTCTTAGATCGAGCATCTTGGCCCGAGCAGATCTGCTTGAGGTCAAGTGTGTAAGCTGTCACTAGTTTCTCTCATATTTACAAAGAATGATGAAACGGATTCTCTTCATCGCTCATCTCGCTGATGGGCTACCCTAATGGGCAACGGACATATAAAAGCAAACTCTCTCAGAGGAGGAAACCAGTACACATTCACAGCAAAGGCTTCTAGTTCCGCATAACACAAGTTCTACATTCAGGCCCACAAAAGCTAATTATGACATACTCGCTCAACCCGCTGGACCCTCGCAGATATCCCTGGAATAGGAATCTCGACATACCTCTCAACTGTTAACTTCCTCATCCACTTCTTCTCATAATGCGCCCAACAAATCGCCTTTCTCTCGTCCCATCCCCGCGGCGCATCCCACGCCTCCACAATCCGCCACAGCTCATCCATCTCTCTCAGCCCCTCTCGCGACGCAGCCCCCCTCTGCCGTATTTCCTCCCTCACAGCACCCCATGCATCCCCTTCCTCGGGGAGCTCAATACCAGGGAACACTTTCTGTGTCCACTCGCGGCTTTCTGCCACACTCATTCCTCGCGGCGCAGCACGGACTGCGGAAACCGCCCGGTTGTAGCGCCGTACCTGTAGGCGCTGGACAGAGAGGTGCATAAAGATGGACCAAGAGGCATCGGGTGTGTAGTGGGGGTGTCTGGCAAGGTACTGGAGATGGCTGGCGTGGTCCGGGAGGTCGCCGGGGTTTGGGACAAGGGCTGTGAGGGCGGATGTCGGGGAGGGTGGGGGGGTGGGGGCAAGGCGTCTTTTGGCGTTGCGTGCGGCGCGGGTACGCATGGTCATAGCGGCGGGCGTGGACGGTAGGTGTGACTAGAGAGAGGAATAGAGGGGCGATAGGTAGGTAGTTTAGTAACATTCTATAGCCATAGATATGTCAAGATCTGGGAACGTACTTATTGACTACATGGTGGACAGCTGGTGTGATATATATCGATGACCTGGCGATAAGAGGGACACATATTCCCTCCCTTGGAAACCGATCGGATGGCCGCTGGGCGGTGGAATTGTGTCACACCTCCAATTTATCGCCAGGTGGGGGGACGCACTCTCGTTAACAATCACGAATCTAGATACCTATGTCATTGCGACTCGTCAGAGACAATGGGACGCAGCGGGCTTCAACTTAACGATCTTTCAACCACAATTGACCACAAACAGGCTATATATACGGCAAATAATAATAATCAATATATAAGAGGTCCTAAGATATTTTCATCCTGCGTCGCCATTTGTTGGTGGTGGGGTTTGGTGGCCTGTCGTTGCGGTGTTCATCCCGCTGCGTCCCACCATTTTTGACAACCCATGATACCTGCAGGAATAGATAGATATTGAGTTCTGAACTTCTGATACCTCAACTGTGGCCCAAATGGCTTGATACCTTAGGCTTGAATTTTAAAGAGTAGCTGGCCACAGCTCAGGTGAGAAGATATAAATAGTAACGAGCACATAGCACTATGTTCATTTGCTTTTACCCCGGGTGCCAGCTGTGTGACCGCCAGTCCAACTCCGAGCGCAATTGTAAGCTGTGCAAGACAAGGTTTTTCCTAGGCATTCAATGAGCTTACTCCTGGCCTACTTTACCGATTCATAGTCCCAAGCTCTACAGTACAGACTATGGGCTTCCATATCTTTAGCTCTGTCTCTCTGCGGGAATGTGATTCGGTCCTGCCTCTCTCGTTGCCGCCAAGAAACGAGTGACATGGTATGAACCGAACGAGAACCACATGGTTCAAAGCAACAACCACCCGATAAGCTGGAGTAGATTAGCGGGGGATTTCTTCTCTCACACCTGGACTATCGAATCTAATCCAAATCCTTTCCCATACAACACTTTTTAATTGTCTCTTCTCAATCTACAGAGCATATATATAAGGAATGAACACAAATATCTTACCTCAGTGTGTCGTCCTCCCCACCCTAGCCACCCCATCCCTCAGAGAAATTCAGAGTGTATTGTACATCTCTTGTCCTGTATGTAAGCTGTTAGAATGGCGGCACTAACAATGCTTTGAACATCCTTCTTTCTCCTCCTAGAGAAAACACTCACCCCCACCATTTTGGTCCGCTCTCCAGGTAAACCTATATACGAACCTAGATACCACTCCATCCACCCAAGGACTGGCGAGTCAAATAACTCCGTTGAACCTTCTCATCACGGCTACTTTAGTTATACGCAAACTTCGTCTGCAGATGACCAATTCCACCGTCGACTGGCTCGTTCTCTCCCGTCCAGTTCATATATGAAGATGCATTAGACAGCGGCTCCTCGCGCAGCCTTGTGCCAATTGGAGACATCGTGGTTGTACTGGTTTTATTTTTACTTTTTTCGGGGGGGTGGGGGTGGAGGGTGGCGGTGGAGTGGGTTAGGGTTGTTACTGAAATAATTATTTCTTTTAGCCGAGTAATTCTAGATCTTTTGCTATGTATTAAAGTCTTCTGTTAATGTTCTTTTGAAGTGAAAGAGAAATCATCCACAAAGGACATGAGGAAATATTCAGAAGTTGGTATTTCTCGGAAAGCAACATGTCAGCTACTGCATGTTTCCCTTTGGAGAACAGCGGCCAACGAAGAGGCAATACCTCCATTGCTTTTACTTTTCATCTTTGGATAGTTTTAAGAGACGCCCACAACGAAAGAAGGCCCTGCTCATTCCAAAGACCTTTCTATCCCTTTTTCTCCTGCGGGTACCGCACACCGGTGCTCCACCTCATTTTTCCGCGCAGCAGCGGTGAAGTCCCTACCCCTCCCAGCACGCTCAGCGCAGCAATCACGAGTTCACGACCTAATAGTGACTCGGACGAAGGACTTGTTGGTATGTACACCATTGATAATGGCAAAACTATATATGGTCCATTTTTCCGTTGAGGTCAGTCCAGATAATTTCATCCTACGCCACTTGTAAACAAGTTAAACACGAAATAAAAGGGTGCAAGTGACCAGCGACTTCGGCTGCGGTCGCGCCAGCTCGCTCAGCTACAGCTCCTGCGGCGAGCAAAATCAAAATTGCATAGCGATCTCACAGGATAAATGTCGATTGTTCGGCATTCCTGCGGTTGGCTGGGCCAGCGGTGACACAAAGCTTGTTATAGTCCCGGAAGGCGTTGTAGCATCGAGAGATGAAAGGAGGGGAATTTTTGTGTTTTGTTTCGCAAATGGAGGATGACATAAGTGCTCCAAGAAAGTATATCAAGCCACAGCATCAGCCACTCTTGTGTGTTTTATCTTTCTTCGTTTGACTGTCCTCTGCCAGAAATCGCAACAATCACCCGAGGGAAAATCGGGAGTTCGACCGGGGTTCCCTTGCGGCTCCACGGGTGTCCTCGGGGTTAAGTATTCTGTATGATCCAGTTGAAAAGTTTCCCTTTCTCGTCCGTGCTGGTAGGAGGTGATGTGCCGGGCAACTTCGATCCAGGGGGACTGAGACTACTATTTATAGATACCCGGTCCATTGCAATTAGCCGCAGGGATTGTTCTCCTTGAAAAACAAACATTTCGGAAGAACATTCGTATCACTTCATGGATCTGAATCGATCCTCGTCGATTCAAGATTTTTTGTATCATCCGAGACATTAGATATCACTCGTTTGTCTTGGCTTCACCGAACCTTCCCCCCCGGTTATCTGTCCGTACTATCGTCTCTCGTGTCTGTGATAGGGGAGCGAGTGTCACTATTTCTCTTTTTTGTAGTGGCTATAGACCGATAGATCATTGCGGATGAAATTCCTGAGATCTATCGCACTGTCCGGGTTTTAGGGCGGATAAGTGTGTGTTTGACGGTAGTTCAAGGTGCATGCTATGATGATTCTTTGATTGCACAAAGTATCATCAGGTCGTCCCACCTACTGCTGCTGATCGGGTCTTTGTTTAATATCTTGTGCGCAGCTCCTCGGCCTCTACTATGTTAGTTATGTACTCTACCTTTTCTTTGCTGCGGATATCCAGGTTGGTGTTGTCATACTTTGTGCTATTGGTTGTGGTGGATCTGTCGCGTTGTCCTTCAAACCCGAACCTTATAGCTAGAGTCAGAGGTGTAGAAGACTGACAGCCAGAGTGTAGAGCAAATGCTTGAAAAAAAACTCACTACCTGGGTTATGGAGAAACTCGCCAACCAATACCTCGCTCTTGATGATGTATTAGAGTGGATATCGTTAATCACTGCACCTAGTCTGACCCCCCCCCCCCTCACCCCCACCTCCTCTGCTAACAACGAAAGGTACTCAATTGAGATTTTGCACCTAAATATCTGCGGTACATTCAGCACCCGCCGCCGCTATAAATATACTACAGCGGACCAGCTCTATCCACGCCTCTACCTCCGGTCGCCAGCATAAACCGGCTCACACCCAAGAATCCTCAAACTTTGAGTCAAACAACCAAAAGTGAAATAACCTCTCTATTCATAACTGAACGCCCTACTTACCTCGACATGCCTTTCATTTTTATCTCCATTGCCTACGCCAGGTACCGCGCCGGCCGTATCTCAGGACGAACCTTCCTCTGCCTTGTCGTTCACATTGTCCAATATACTATCCTCCACATCTGTGTGTTCTTCATCAACATGTGGAGGCTCTATGTCGTCATCGCCCAAAGCACTCGACCAATAAATACTATCACCTGCACTAATACCACCCCAAACTTAGTTATCGTCAATCTCCCGCAGTATCGGCAGGTCCGCAACA
This sequence comes from Morchella snyderi, assembly GCA_024521645.1. Lineage (NCBI taxonomy): Eukaryota > Fungi > Ascomycota > Pezizomycetes > Pezizales > Morchellaceae > Morchella > Morchella snyderi. The sequence continues at coordinate 824,617 of JAJJXB010000025.1, read as the reverse complement.
TTCAGCGTTGGAGGGAGGATGGAGTTTATCATCACGAAGACTCGGAAACCCGCATGGTAAGAATTACAGGAACGGTCTGCGAACACAACTTTGAACCAGTTGTGAGAGGGACTAGTGGTGTTTATGGGGTGGAGAGGGGGCAGGGGCCCATGGTGCTTGCCTTCCCCCTTTTACACGGTGAGAGGTTTATCTGATGGATTTCATTCGCGAACGTGATCGGTCTTGGGTTTATCATGGATGGGAAAATTGTGCGTTGCTTGGAAACTATGTGATATCTGCTCTATCGTGTTAGATCGATCTAGCCAAAGTCTTTTGCGAAATTAGAAATGTAAATCTGTTTTGAATCATCTTACTTCCACCCGACTATTACATAATTTACTCTATGTTACGTCTACTTGTTTGATCTAGCTCCACGTACGCTCTGTCCGTTTTGTCTTTGTAAAACTGCAACTCGAAGAATACAGAATGAAATTTCCGCAAGCATGGGCAAGGGAGATTATAATGGGGTCGGAAGTAAAGCCAAGTCACCTAGATAAAAGAAAACATTCTAACCGATGCCGGGGATTGTGGAGTACGTTGACTTAGTCGATAGAAAAGGTCGCGATCGTGGCCTCCCGTTCTTAACAACAATACCTGGCCACCCTCGCTTACGGACGTTTCTACTTTGTTCTTTCGCTATTAGATTATGTACTGATGAGCGGAGAATAATCCAATAGGAGATGGTATGATAAGCGAGTTATGAATTAAACAAAAAATAAAAGAACGGTATAATTAGCGGTGTGGGTTAGGGTTTCTGCGCCCAGCTAAGTAATCGGGGCGTTGCATTTCCCGGCCATGAGGCGACACAACGAGCTTCCTAGAAGTAACAAAAACAAGAAAATCAAAAGGCTAGAGCATACATAAGAGTAAGCCCATATATACAATATTAAAATCAGTTGACGCGAACATATTGCGGCTAGTATTCGAAACATGTACTTGACCAGCTTCAGAGCCACAACACCAGTAACTCTTCTGTAGATTGCAATGGTTGAACTATAACATGTCAGAAATGGGTCCTAGGCCGCGGACCTACGCTGAGTATCAAGTCTCTAGATGGAATCTTATATAAGAAAATGAAAGATCGAAAACATGCACACTGCGGCAGTGAAAGACTATGTATCAACATGATAGGACCGAATCCAGGTTGTTTTCGGTATTGCGGATCTAGGTTTATCCTTCTTTCTGTTTTCTACTTACCCCGATTTTTAGAGGGTCGCTCCTGGATGGAAGGATATTCAACTATTTCTGGGCTCAAAAAGGGTCTACCAATGGGATACCCTCCTCATCTCACGCATGTGGTCGCGTTGATATCTACCTAGGTAGCAGGGATCCACTAATAATGCTTACTGAACCCCTGTCACCTCAACGCTAAGAGAAGCGACTAGAGGGACAAGGATTAATCCTGGTCAAAACGCTGGATTAAGGTAAAGACTATGAGTCTTCCATAAGCCCTGATGGTCTAGTGGTATGATTCCTGCTTTGGGTTCTCTTAAATGCAGGAGGTCTCCGGTTCAATCCCGGATTAGGGCCTTGACTACTCTCTCATCTGAAGTTTCTGATTCTGTCAGTGTTTCGGCTGGGCGATCTTTTTTTTTAACCTTGGAAACGATTCATAAGAGGTTTTTCATCGCGTCTAGAGATGATGATACCTCTTTAAACTTAAAACCTGCTCCCAGCGGTTCATAAGCACGCGCACGGCAAAAGCTTGAAAAAATATAGGGTCGCTGAAATGGAAGATACGACGCCCAAACTGCTTTCTCGGGAAAGACGAGCAGCAGTATATGACCGGCCTTGGATATATATCGGCCATTACTATCTACTACATGTAGGAAGTAAGTAGGCAATGGTAGGTCAAATTCGCAGGGTCTCATCGGAGTCAAATAAACACCCTGCACTCTAGTTAGCATCTCTATCAAAAGCTAGCTAACTCTTTCCAAACCAGACCTCCGAGTGTGCCAGTCCTACTAAACGGGTATTTTTGGGGGCCCATTGAAGGCTTTCACCGGAAGGATTCGGCGTAATGAGGGGAGAGACGAACCTCCGGACCAGCCTCAGCTCAAGTGGGGGCATGGCAAATAGTCCTAGAGCCGCGCTTATGGGGGGCGAAGGTCCCATCATCTCATCCTATTGGATTCTCGGCCATTCCTTGCAGCTAACTCTCTATGCATTGGCTGGACTGAGATTTAGAATAGTAATCGGAACAGAAGAAAAACCCCGTCGACTTCAGGAGTTATAATAATGCAAACAACAGTCAAGTCTTAAATTCTTCTACCATTTTGTCTCAGATGCCGAGCTCAGGGAAACAGCGTCTGACATAATTGGCGTAGTTATCACATGCCAAGCGTAAATGCCACTCCCGGTATGCAACCAAGGACCATGAAAGAACCAGGAGAATGACTATATTCTGAAACGGCATTCAGAGCTGTTACTCCGGAATTCTACAGGCAAAGATATGTGGTTCTTTCGACGTCGGGAATTTATGCGCTTGATAAATCTCCTGATCCCGTAAACACCGGGGGTGTTTATCTGCAGTTTGAAGGGCTTACCCTCAATGGGCTGCGTGAACTCACATAGGGGGGGCATTTGAGAGATCTCTTTTAATAATTGGGGTGATAGCCGAGTATTAAATCCTAGATAAAATTGTATTAACAAGTTCTATCCCGCAACTGTGATGCAATGAATGAGTTAAACAAAAAAAACAAAAAGAATATCCCGCAACTGTGTTCATATAACAAGATCAGATCCCAAGTGTAGCTCGGAATTACCCCAGGAAACACAGAAAATGTTGTTTTATGAAAGTGCCAAATTAAACCTGTGCCTTTTTAAATCCTCTCGCAGATTCAACGCCAATCACACCCCGTTAACTAACGGCGCTATAGCGCTAGCTACTACCTCCAGATGAAAATAGCTCTCATACCGTATGCAATAACTATCGGTAAAGATGAATGTAACTCTCGCAGGAAATTACCGCTCACTGTGGTGGTGTCGTATGAGTTGCAACATTGGATTATCCCTCTTCCTCTCGGTATCCCAGAAAGAACCATTTTTTAATTTTTCCAAATAACGTTTTGGACGGGGAAGCCGCCAAGACAGGGTAACCGCCGACGGTTGCGGCAATGGCGTCGAATACTCACGAGTGGCCATATAAAATAAATGAAATGAGTTAATAAAATATTTTAAAATATTGTAATATACACTGATGCCCCTTACTACGTCTAAGAAGCGGTGGGCCGAGTTCTCCACCATAATAACCCATTCTTCTTCATCCTGATACTCCCCCTCACTGTTTAAGGTCTCTATACTATATACAGTAGCATTTTCGGAAGGTTTAATCTGTCTAGACCTACCTCTTGGGGGTCTGTAAAGTGTAGAAGAGTCTTGTTTCGCTTTCTTTTTTGCCTCTTTAGCTTCAACTTTTGCAATCTTTACTGCATCTGTAGCATTTCTAGTTTCTCTAGTTTCAGTACATCGTTAGTAGTTATGACTCTGGGTCTAACATATTTCACCGGGAAGCTGATCTTCCCCAGGTAATCCACCTATGTGATTATAATGTCAAGATAGTAGTGAAGATTTTTCATGTGTGCTCGTCGCGCCAGTTGCAAACAATCATGATATAAAATAGGTAGAAGTCTAGCTCAACAGGAGGCCAAATTCAATAAGAGAATCGATAATGCCAAAAATGATCTGAATACGGGCAGAATCAAGGATATCTGAGAGGGTGCAGAGGTGCATGCCTTTACATACTCTTCGCTACCTGATAGATTAGCGGATGAAAAGAATAAGCAGGAGTCATATGCGTAACAGCAGAATCTCACACCAGTCAAAGAAAAAGCGATTAAGAAATGGATATTGAAATTGGATGATTGGGAATTCCCTGCAAAGCATCAATATGTCAAAGATATAGCTTGTAATTTCCTGTACAATCACGGGATCTGTAAGCCCAAACTTGGAAGAAATAGAATGACAAGGTTTTTAATTCGACATCTCCATATGACATCAAAGTTGTATGAGATTAGATAATCAAAGGTCTGATGCTAGTAATACATGGATTTTAGCAGACTTTTTTGTTAAGGTAAGGAGGTAAGCAATGCCCATCCAAGTTCAAACTATACTCTCAAGAATATAGTGTTGACATCAGATAAGGAAAATAGTATAGTGCAAATACACTATCAGTGGGCCACTTCACAACGGCGATGGTACCTAGTGAGTTCGGTAACAGGTGGTTAGGTGGGTCTGATGGCGGGTGGGCCGCTGCAAAAATAGATTTGGCAGTTGCAAAAACCCAGAAAAGATCCCCCACCATGCCTTCTGCCGAAATTGTCCTCCAAGTAATCTATACTCAGTTTGGAATCGGCTCAATCCTTTGGCGGGTATGAGAACATGGCAATGGCTTGACTCTCTACCGCCTACATAGCACCTTTATAGTGTGCTGTACCATAATTAATTATCCTTGGTGGTAGAGGTGTACCTGTATCAGAGATTGTTCCAAAAACTATGACCCAATAACGGTCTCCGGAATGTATTAAATGGGGGTTCTTGCTCCCATTGCAACGAGTGCCCTTAAATATTGCAGCAATACCTATCATAAAGCCCTTCTCACCCATATTATAGGTGTTTCTATTTAATATTTTGCATAGTGCAATCAATCACTTGCTTTAGCTGTTTTCAGTTTAGCACTGTAAAACTTTGCTGGCAAAAATATCACTGTAACTGTTTCTAATAGTCTTCTACTAACTCATCATCATTAGTTAAAGCTCTTTTACTGTACAGCCTAGAGGCAAACTAAGATTTGATATTTAGATTACGTTTCAACAATCTCTCCAATCAATCTTTATATAAAATTCAAACAGTTTCTTCTTTACGGACAGTGTAGGCTGTTGTCTTTTTTACAAATGGCAATTCCCGAGTCAAAAGGAATACCCAATCATCCATCTGCTCGCACCATCTCATGATTGTCAATTTTTCACAATTAAATAGCATCTGCTGAGATCTGTGAGCTGCTCAGTATGGCTTGGGCCTTTAAGTTTGATTCTCAGTGTAGTTCAAGGTATCCCGTATACCGCGGTGCTTGCTCTCATACTCACATCAAGTTTAAATTATTCTTGGTAATGAAAAATAGCCAGCTGAACTAATATCCGCCTTCTCTTCTAGTTGCTTGCCTTTGAGTTTGACATTTTGTAGACTTTAGGTAGTGGCTTGGTGGAGTGTAGTGTTGAAAACACTCAGCTCACGGCAGTGTTTGCATTTTGACAACTATATCCACAACTAGATTCCCAACTACATTGGACGCAGCGATTACCCTATCCTGAGCGTGTTCCCCATCAAATACTTTGAGTTCAAGTTGACCTCCACTCATGGGACTCATGCTTCGATGTTGAACCGATCCTGAAGATTTAGATATGATTGTTTAACTTCAGCATGAGTCCCCCACCCGCCCTACAAGATTCGTAATCGAACATTGATCGTTTTTGACGGCGCTCTAAACACCATACTCGTCCTATTGTTATTATGTTCTCTTCCGGCCAAGACATAGTTCAAACTCCTCTCTCACTCGCTCTCAATACGGACGAGAATAGCGTGAAGGTTACAGAAGATCTCATATCAGGCGTAGTATTCATAATCCGCATCTCTATCACCCAAACCACCCCCAAAGCCACCCTACCAGAACAAGTCATAGGTTATCACTCGCACTTGTTGTTTATTTCAGGTGGGATTCCCCTCTTCTAAGCCCGATGTATCTGTTCTGAAGATTCAACGGTATAAGAGTATTTCAAAGTAGGCTCTCTTCACTAGCCAGACCCTCATTGTATCAACATCTTACCATTTTTGAAAGATGGAATCCAGCGCAGGTGAAGTCCCGGTCACGTAGTATCACTCGAATCGTCCTTGTGTGGCGATATTGGAAATAAAGTTACTGGAGAGCTTTGCCTACACTATAAAGCATTACATGTTCTCTGGCGTTGACATTCGCCGCCGTTTGTGATTCTAGCCACCGTCTATCAAGTCAGTACCTCGAATTATAGTGTTCGGTGATCTCGTGAATCACAGTGTCTTATTTTAAATCGCGGCTCCCATCTCCTTACCCCTTTGTAGAAAGGTCTATCATCTGGCTTTGATACAAATAGAGACTAGCTAGTGTATTTGATACCACTATATTAAACTATTTTTTTTTTCTTACCGGCGTTGATCCTAAGTCGTGATGAGAATAATCTGAGCTGGGTGCGAATTCTCAAATGTTGAATGCCCCTAATAATTCGTAACTACTTTTCACTGTGGGATGTCAAGCGATACTTGATCGTGGTACTAGTCCTGTGACCTCCCTTAGATGGATGGGGCCACCGGAGGAGGATATAAGTCCTGTATTTCACTTCCAAAGTATATTTCCACGATCGGCCGCGAGGCGGCATGGAATTAGCGAGATACCCGTTGCTTCACAACTTACTCATTTCCGAGTTCCCATATGCGCAGGTGTCTAACCCCGCCCAAGCGGTTTTTTCTTTTGACCCCAAATACTCTCACTAGTTCTACACGTTGGTTTAAACCGGATATTGTAGGTTGATGCCGGTAGTGAGACCAAGCACTATTCAATTATTACCCGGGCGTGCCCGAAGAGATATCGCACATCGTACCAAGTGTTGTTAGCTATTTATGCGGTAGCACTACTCCTTAGCAGTATTGGCTTAAGCCCCGGAGATGCAGTATAGCCTGTGCCCCTCCTGGCTAGATAATAAATGCACCCGCGTTCTATTTGGTTATTTTCTCCCCGAGATCCCATGATTTCCTATGGTTTGTGTAGCTTAGTACGAAATAGTAAACTTTATTGTATATCATACTGCGTGCGAAACCAAACGGTGTAGAATATGAAGGTAGGACATAAGAGAATGTGAGACAACGTATGCCTGTTTCCGTATTCTAACTGCGTACTACATGGCCTAGATGTGCAGTGTGGGGGGCATTGGATATAGAAATTTGATGTTGCCCTCCGGGATTCTCGTAGACTTAAAATCTTCCTATATGCGTCCCCGTTTAGCCGTGAGTGGTACCTGTAGGAGCCCCCTTATAAATAGTCCAGTGTCCAAATAACAGCTTCCACATCTCAACAACCACCCACATTAATTCTTATCACTCTCTCGCAAATAACACCGCAATCCTTCCCTAGACAATAATGAGTACCACCAATGTCACTGGTTTTGGCGCTATCATTGCAGTTATCACCCAGAGGCTCGATGAATATAACGAGAGTCTTCAAAATTGGATTTGCCTCTTCAAGCAGAGTGCTCAGCCTCTGAGCGACTATACAATCGAAGAACTGTCCCCGCTCGCCACCCTGCTCAAGAGCGCAAATATACTGAGCACTATCGCCCTATTAGACTGTGACTCACAGACATTATTGCCCGAGGGGTTTTACCCGTGGACCAGGGAGAGTACGTGTAACAGATACATTGAAAACACAGAAAACCCAGTTCTCGAGAGGAATAACCTGCATATTTATAGAAGATATTATGAAGCACGGGAGACCTTGTTGCCCCTCCTCAGGGAGCTTATGGGGCTCATCGCTACCAAGTTTAACATTAAGGAACCAGCAATTGAAGAGAGGCTTCATGAGAATAGCAAGGGAGTACTGCTCAGCAAGGCAATCCATCAGCCTCTGAGTGAAGCGGACCAAGATGTGTTATTTAATGGATTTGTCGCGATACAGAACGAAAGATATCATGCTGCGACTTCAGTCCAGTATTCTCCGAGAACCGGTGTTATCTTTAATACGTGATAGGAAATATACTGTATTTCTTAGTTTTCTTAGTTGATGTTTCTTCCTCGAGTTTCATTAGCTTGCCTCGCTTATTGAACCTCTTCGCTTATGTCCGCCCTTTTGTATTTAACTATCCAATCCAAATGTTCCTTTTTCGCGACGTATTTTCTCCTTACAGCAGCGCTTGCTCTATCGATATACGCTCCACTGTCCCAATTACTCCCTCAAGAATAAAATATTTGTAAAATATTTTCATAGGAGTACACTCTTCACATTTATACCCACTCATATCCAACTCTCTCTCACTAGCGGAATGGTGAGCTTAATAGTCGGCACTCCCGCCTCGGATGCCATCGTATTAGTCCATAACTATGATATAAACGGAGATACCCCTTATATGCTGACTTCCTGCATTATCGGGGAATGTATCGATGAGTCCCAGAGGGAGAGCTCCAGGTCCAAGGGATTAACAAGGGTCAGCAGAGGCTTGTTGGTGAAGCCTATGGGGAACACTAATATTGGCTCGGCCAGTTATATAGTGTACGTAGGTTAATTAAACTCTGTACACAACCAGCCGCAGTTCATATATCTACTAAGTCGCTTCAACAGATCAGCTTTGAGAAAGATACTGCACCCCAAAATCGACCAGTCCAAGACGTACCTGTCTATCTCGAACGATGAAGTATTGGAATCTCCCTACCCTATGTCTCACCGTACCCTGTTACACACACCGGCTTTAAATACATGGCCCGCCATGATCGAAACTCCCCCGAGGATTTGGAAAGATAATATGGCGGTGGAGCAGCAGCAGCCTATCAACCTTACACTGGTAAGATCAAAATATAGGCTGTAGGGAGGTGAAGCTCTACAGATGTGAATTGGGGAAGATCCGTAAGGATTTACCCTTGTGTCAAGATATCTGCGTTGACTGTTCAAGTTGAGGGAAACAGATAGAAAGTTCAGAAATATCCCTGAATGTAGGTTTATGTGAACTGATCGTGATTTGCCCGCGTTGAGGAAAATCATTGTAGATGACCTTGGCTCCTTTGTGGCTGTTGTTTGAGGAGGTACTTACCTGAAAGAAGCATTCTGTACTTCAATATCTAGCGATGGAACATGTTGTCATTTGGTCACCCACTCCTCCCTACACCTTGTCTCAACTTTCCATCTCAAATTCTTGTTCGCGATCGAATCACTGCATGCATCTTCTAGATAAGCCAACGACCACAAGAACGACATCAACTCACCAATACAGTACTAGGATAGCAGAGATTATTGCCTTTGTCTGGAGATTCCCCTAGTTCATGCACAACCATGGACATCTGCAGAAACGAAACCCAGGCTCCAATCTCGCGCAAAAAGAGTGCGCCACCTGGCAACACCGGCCTTTACCACCATCAGTGACACCATGTCCTCCAGAGCTACCAGCTCTCCCGATACCCCTAGCATCGACCACTTTTCCGCTGAAAAGACACCCGGAACCATGAATGATTCTCCAGAGATATCCCTATTAACCCCCTCGTCCTCTACCGACAGAGATGCTCCCAGCTGTAATGCCCTCCTTGTACTCGAGAATGCGAACTCCATGGCTTCAGTGTGCCGGGATAGAAAACTTTTCATCACCTATCTCAATACTATGGCTGCCAAAAAAGACACCTTGTTCTGCAAGCTCCAGCGCACCATGGTCTCTCCAACACCCGAGTACGCACTCGGCGAGTACGACGATGATGTGATGGCTGTACATCGGCTCATTGAGGCCTGCCGTGAAATTGAGTCTGATCTCGCATACAACTGGTTAGAGCTGCAGAAACTCTGCGAGCAGGGGGAGGGCCTTCTCGCTGCGAAAGCTGCGGAGCTGCATATGCTGGTCGAGAAAGGGGCCATGGAGATATTAATGCTTACGCGGATGTTAACAGAGTTCTCTAAGAGACCTGACCCACCCTCGGAGATCCAATATCTTGGGGTTTACGCTGCGAACGTGTCAATGGGTACACAGCGTGGAGGGGAGATTTTCTTTACCAAGCAGGATACGGAGATAAATCTGGTATGGGTGAGGAGGCGGGTGTGTCTGTGGAACGAGCAGCGCGAGATGTTGGGGAGGAGGGGTAATGATGGGGTTGATGATGGTGGCGGGTAGTTCATGTTGGTACTGTGCAATGGAAGGCATGTTTGTAATAGGAATGAGACGTCTGCTTCTGCTGCAGAATGGATCTCACCTGTAAATACCCCTCGGCTGTATTAGTCATTTCTTTAAATCTTTTAATGTCTAGTCATTGTGTGCATGATTACGAAATATACTGTATCTGCATTTTAACCCTATCCCAGTGAGAGTACCTCGGCGGAAATCAATTTGGTTACTGAAAGACCGAATGCGGAGTAACACGCCCGAGCGAGGCTCGCAAAACCACCGACACTTCACCAGTGTTCAACCTCCGTCCACTAGGTCGATCATTAAAACAAAAGCGTACACATAAACACATCTCAGATAATCGCATACCCTCAGAACGCTTATGATCACCTGCAGATGAGACATCGGGGGCAGGGCAAGTTCTCAGCCGAGGAAACGAATACACCGGTGGTATCGCGATCACACTCCCACCCTACTCCATTGTCGAATACATGGTGCTGTTCAGAAATTCATTGCAGGCTTCAAATGGGGTTAGCAGGGGATCTAAGACTATGGGGATATATGTTTTCTCAACCTTAAAATTGCGCTCGAATTACCGCCCCTGGAGCGGGCATTCATGAACACATTAAAGACCTCCGTGCTTCACACTCCATACATCGGCTGGGGTGCTTACCAGGTCTATCATTTAAGTCTTGATGCGTGCCTTTTTCGATATTCAATATAGCCGACGTCCTCTCTTAATGATACTTAAATCCTAGTAAGGTATATTGTAAGAAATGAGAGGAAGTTTCCTTACTTTCCCTAGATTGAACATGTACGGCGTTTGGTGCTGCGCCAGAGCTTTGTGGGATGCAAGGCCATTAACGTCTCAGCTTTCATTTTCCGTATCATGTGTCCAAACTCGAACTCAGTCTTTAGGACCTCCGGGGCTTGCAGGAGCTCTCCATAGCGCGTGTTCTGCAGCTGGATAACCCGGGGGTCTTCATGTACGATGTAGGCAGTAGCTACTCATGATCACGTAACTGGGGCACGCGCAGTACACTATAAAACACGGTTTCTATTAAGCTAAACTATGTACTGCGCGTTATCAAAATTATCCGAATACTGTTGTAAGCATATTTTCCCACTTTCACTTCTTCCACAACCACAAGGAGAGAGTACAAGAGATTTAGTTCTTGCGATTTCTTAGGCCTCTATTCACTTAAGTTTCAATACGAGCTTAGTTGAAATGGGTTCGAAGTTTGGTTATTCTAGCCACTTTGTATGGTTGCGGCATGAGCGTCCGGATAATTTTGATATACCACAATACGTACGCTAGGTTGCATGAGCATATCTGTCTAGAATTAGTCATTCCATCCCCTCCCCAGAGATATGAGCACTCTTCTGCTCTCCTCTCCCTTCAACGTGTGTGGGTATGTACGTATTACCGGATATCCTGACACAATTAGAGGTCAACTTCTCTTTATTCTGAATACAGATACATCTTTGTTATATCTACGCATCTTTGAGCTCAATGCTCTCCTTGAGAAATGACAATCTATATCCACAAGCTACACTACGCAATACAACGTCTACTCTATTCCCATCCCCAGCCCCCGAAATATGAGCCCAGAATTACATAATCCGATCTCTTCCAGGCTACACCCCAATGGCATGTGGGTGGGTTTTCTGCTCTAGATCTGTGGAGAGAGTTTTCCCAGCACCCGGCGCCCAAATGGGACATGCATAGAAAAATGCGGAGGAGTATAACTAAGTAAAGGTGGCGGGCTTGCGCTTGGTTGGGGTATTCTATTAGGTCCATTGCGGATTGAACCCTCCAGGTGAAGCATGGAGAGGAGATGCGAGTATAAATTAAACCAAAAAAAAAAAAAGATCTACACCGCAAAATCCGAAACACACTATAAGCCACTTTCAAACGCATTACCAAGAGACATCCCGGGAACAGCAAATGAACACCACTAAAAGCACTAATAAAGAAACCTTAAGCTCCAGAGGGCAGCGACACATACACACCACCCACAGCCTAAACCCCGGGTTCCACCCGCGTTACCAAAATGTCAATATCTCTGCCTGTTATAACTGTATAATTAACAACCGGCGAATTGTTACTTACCCTGCTCCTTATGTCTGGCCAGGATGCCAAATTCTTCTTTAGGTGCAAAGGATATATACGTATTACTAGAAACACATATGCATATAACAGTAGCAACCCCACTAAGTCTCCCACTCTACAGTTATCAGCAACCAGCGTGCAATAACTACAATATAAATATCTTGCTGATCTTTAAACTTCTCTCTCCCGCCATCCCCTCCAAAACATCGTTGGAGATTAATCTTTCATCTCGCCCGAACCTACCGCCATGGATTGGACGCCCAGGGTACGGTCATCAGCGATCACTCGAAACAACAACCGCGAGTGACATTTCATGACCGGTCACGTCGGTTGCGCGATTAGGGTTTTGGAGAGCGCGACCAAAAAGCTATGGTGGTGATGGCACTTTTTAGAAGGTTATTTAATATCAAACGCAAGGGCGGTAAAGAATTAGGAGCCCGATGAGTGTTTGTGAGGACTTGGGCCCGAGAAAAATGCGTCAAGGTGGCACGAGGTATCTCATGGACCGGAGCAGGTTGGGGATAGATATATCCCGAATTCGGGGCCAAAAATGGGAGGCGACAACGGTGGGAATAAATTAATAAAAATTGTATAGAAAAAGAAGACAGGCTAAGACTGTTGGAACTTAATAAAACAATTGTTGTCTACATATAGGCATAAAAGTTGTTCACATGAGAGAAATTCAAGTTTCCAATAGGTTTTTGAGTTGGTTCTCTCTACTATAGACTCTTTAATTCTAACTTATTCTTTTTTCTAGCACTTGCATTCGACACATCTCCTCTAGCTTCTATATATACTAGAACATGACTGTGCTCACCTGATACTGATAATGAGAGCTTGCTTATCGCTGTGATACACTTCTGTGTCTTATTGGTTGTGTCTGTATCCGCAAGCAAGGCCCTTTTGGATTGCAACCCCCTCCTTGCTATAATACACTCTGAAGCTACCTGAATTTTAAACTCTTTATGAGTGATATATGTGTTCGCGTGTAGGTAGTCCTTGTAAATATGAAAGAGCTTAATAATTCCGGTATCAAAAACCAGAAAACAAGAATCACAATTGGGGCAGGAGGTGTGATATGTTTCACAGTAGCACCGGAGCTGGTAAGCTATATAAACTCCACCCATATATCAATAGTAATTATATGCAGGCGCATATAGCTGTAATGACAACTCATTTGCCTAGTTACCATTGCTGTTATCTTTTAACCCCACTGAGATTAGTTTTTTTGTGACCCTATTTCTTCCAAATAGTCTGCAGATTCCTTCATTTGGTGTATTTTAGCCATCATAGAGACTATTGGATTTTCTATCCAAATAAACAGGTACGAGGGGACTATAGACGACGGATAAGGGTCCAAGGAACACAATCAAAACAGGAGGCTTAGAGGGAGACTCTAATCAAGCGAAGTTTATTGGAAATCTCTTGTTACGTGGGGTCCGTAGACAAAGACGTAGGGGTCCAATAAACACAATCTAAACAGGAGGCTTAGAGGTAGACTCTAAGCAAGCGAAGTACCTTGGAACTCTCTTGGCCTTCTAGACCAAGAGATCGTAGGCATAAAACTATTGAGGAATAAAACCAATAATATTCCTTCAATACAAGATAGATAGAGTTTATTATCGCATAGAAGCTCAAGGCTTATCGCACGCCGACCAACCGCCAAAACTAACTAGAACTAAACTACGTAAATACAAATTGGTACGCCCGAAGAGGGGGTAGATAACGCGAGTGGTACAGGTGAGCCGAATCTAAGCGACATCAAAGAAACCTCCCCGTTGTAAGAAAGAACCCAAACTTCTCCGTCAGACTAAACTAAGCGAGCTATCCCTACCGGACCGTTCATCGGAAAGGAATCATTACTAGCACCGGTGGACTTTATCTGTGGACGAACCTTAACAGAGTCCGGTGGAATCCTGGCACGAAGACATAAGAGAGGCCAACCGAGCCGTCTTCTGGTGCGAAAGCGAGGGGGTGGTGTCGAGAATGGTGCCCTGGGAGTCTACTTGTCAGGTAGCAGGGCGATTAAAGTTTGGAGGGAAGAGGGAGCACGGCGCGAAGCTGGCTATTGAAAAACCTCAACCTGGGTAATGTGGGGTGCGGTCGTCGGTCCCAGGAGCAACGGCTAAAGACTGTGCCCGAGTCGTATTTAAATTGGTGTCCTCTGGAGGGGACGTGCAAGAGGGGTGAGTCTGGGACTCAGTGTATGGGGTGGTCGCATTCGACAGTGCCGACCGTTGTTGAAGGGTGGTCTCGGGGGACCAGTGTGTGTTGTGTCCTCTGGTGAGGACGTGCAAGAATGGTGGGTCTAGGACCCAGTGTATATGGGGGTCGCAAACGAGAGTGCCGACCGTGTGTTGAGAGGTGGTCTCGGGGGACCGGTTGGATTTGGGTGAGGGGAGCAGGCCGCCTCGGTTGGAATTGGGGAGTTGGGGCTGCCAACTCGGTAGGTATTTGGTGGTCGCAATCATAGGTGCCGACCGGGTATTGAGGGGTGGTCTCGGGGACCAGTGTGTATGTGGTGAGGGGATCGGGCCGCCTCGGTTAAGAATGGGTTGCCTGGTTAAGGCCGGAAGAAAAGAGGGGTAAGGTCACGTGGGGACCTCGGGTAAAAAATTTGACGAACGTTTCACGCCCAAAGGAACGGAAAACTTCGCGGGCTGTCGAGCGCTTTGGCCGTAGTTTCTCGCTCCTGGAGATTATGGACAGTGTGCGAACCCGACGTGTGTGTTGCTCGTGCGATGAGAAGCCGAAAAAAGGGGGGAACGACCGTCGAAAGTGGCCGTCGTTTTGGCGAGGTTTGGTGAGTGATGGACGCATCCCGAAGGCATCAACTCGGTGAAAGGGGGGAAAGGCGAGAGGGAGACTCGTGTCATAACATGGGGAACTAGTGACCCGTAGGCAAAACTAGAACTCTGGGTATCCAGTTTATCGACGAGGAGGGAATCCTCCGAGCGGTCGGGCTCGAGGAAATACAAGAGGTTGCGTGAAGAGAAAATGAAAGGAAGAGAAACAAGACGTAGAGTGCAGGCCGGACCCTTTATATAACCGAATAACCCCTGTCCGAGTCTGACTCATAACCGAACCTAATGGAAACACATAGAAACTCATATGACTCATCCTCTGACCGTTGCCACCAAACTTCTCTTCACGCCACAACGCCTTATTCTATTACCTACCACGACGCCATAACAGGCAAACGGATAAGTTATAAATATTCTGTAATCTCATTCTCAGCTTCTGCAACTACTTACAATCTATCCGATATGTAAATATATCTAAACCTACATGTCCTTCAGGATTTCTTCAATTCCATCAGCCATATCCTCTACTACCTTCAAGAATTTGCGTCATTTATCCTATTTAGAGCTCTATTTTCTCTTTGTGTCTCTTTGCAGGCTTTGAAGACCCTACAGAAGACCTTGCAATTGGAATAGAGCTTTCTATACGCTTATGTTCTATTGCAAGCATTAGCATCTCATAGTAAACATATCGTAAACCCATTGTAAGTATTGCAAATCACTGAACAAGTCAAAAACTGCAATGCTTGCCTTGGCTTTTGTAGTGGTAGTTGGTGCAACTCCTCACAAAAATGCCACTCATAATAATGCACTCCATAAAGGTACCCTCCCATCTGCATAAGATTTATACACTAGCTCCTCAATTTCACCTCTGCTGTATTCCAAAATGGCCTCAACATTGATAAGCCTAGAGTTATCGAGATCCTTGCGGGTATTTGCAATAACAGAGCTAGCTCATTCCATACTAACTATCTTTTTAGCAGTTGCAGTAGCGGTTATACTCCGCTGGGAGGGTAAAGTTCTCGGCAGTATCAAAAGTCTGAGTATACTGAAGCTTGGCAGAGAAACATGGTGGGGGGGGGTATTTTTTGTGCTACATAGGCAGGAGCAGCAGCAGAAGCAGTAAGTTCAGGAGTAAGGGAGAACATGATTAAACAAAACCCGCCAGGATTATGTGTGGATGCACTGGTTATAGGTATGGATGTACCAAAAAATGTAGAAATTCTGGCTATATTTATCTCTATTTTCTGGGCTTTGCAATTTGCAATATTTTTTGCAACTGCCAATTTTTTTTGGCAGTGGCCAAATTTCTTTTCGCAGTGGCTAAATTTATATTGTGTGGCTCAACCCACTAGCACTAAAACTACCCACCCGTAGCACTTGGGGTTACTAGGTGGCCACTGCTAGTATTAATGTATCTTTGTGCAGTGGTAAAGATTCATGTATGATTGATGTATTATGTTGTTGGTATACTAAACCATTGATTCAGCAAGCCTCCATTACGGATTTAGGCAAAGTGATGCCAAAATCTGCCAAAACGGTTAGTAACTGGATCCATCAATCTTTTACGTTAAACACAATTGGAATCAAGAAAGCATCAAGCAACATAATCTTCTCCATAGATATTAGTTTTGATCTATGGACTTCAACGAATATTTTTTCATTATTAGGTTTTGTCGGTTACTGGTTAGGTGGTGATGGTATATTGCATCATGCCTTGTTAGTACTTCGACATCTACTAGTTACTCACAGCGGTGAGAATTAAGGAAATATTGTTTGGTTAGTTATAAATAATTAAAAGATCAACAACTCACTTGGTTACTTCAGGTTGGATAAGTCTAGCAACAATTTTACAGCTATACGATTCATACAAAATCAACTCAATACGCAATCTGAAAACCACTTGAGAATAGCAACAAATACATTGTCAACACACACTTCCAGATATATACAATGTGATGGACATGTGTTAAATCTAGTAGTAAAGATGTTCATTTACGGAATGAAATATGTACAATTGTTGTGTAACGAGGAGAAAATATTGGTAGAGAGAGACAACGCAGATATTGAGAAATGGCGGAAGCTTGAACCCCTAGGTAAACTAAGAAATATGACAGTTTGGATACATGAAAGCCAGCAAAGTTGAGAGTCCTTCTGTCAATTGATTGAAGCAATCCTAAGTAATGACAAACAAGCACGAATTTTAATACTAGGAAATATTACTAGATGGACTGCCGATTATGGCGGACTTGAGATTGCATTAAAGTTACGACATGGTGTTGATTTTCACATACATTAAACAATTAATCAATGTACGATTTCTGATTCGATACTGAAAGAGGATCTATTATTGCCAGATGACTGGCTTGTTCTTCAACAAATTTTTGATTTCTTAAAACCATTTTGTAACAAGACTCCAGCATTGGAGGGTAATAGAACTCAGGGACCATTATATGATATAAATACTTCTTTATAATTTCTAAAACGGCATATTCTAAGCTCTCAACTACCGGCTGGTTCAGATGTTCTTCTGAAGTCTCTTGAACTAGCTACCCAAAGCTAAACAAATATTACCCTAAATCTGAATTAACATTCATCATATGTCCATCCATCGTTCTAGATATGGATGACTTGTTTGACGAAAAAGAATATGGTTGCAGAACACAACCATAGTGGGGTTTGAAAGCGAAAGAATTAATAAAGAATTTGTGGGAAACTTCCTATAATGAAATAGAACTGCATACAGCTACTATTGCTATAGCTCAATTCCCAATGTGAACACTTGATCCAACCCACAGTACAACAACTCATTTCAGGAAGGTTAAGAAACCAAAATCAAATTAGGAGTTAATTAAGGACAAACTAGTAAGGTACCTTTATTGGGTATCCATCAGCAAACCTCCAACCTCCGCCAGACGCATTAGACGATCCAGGGGCCCAGGGCGCCCGGTAGACAAACTGCCTCTCCAGAGAAGCAACGGAGCGTTCCTGGCGCCTTCTGGCGCGTAGCGTTTCGCCCTGGCGAGCACTAGTGCCCCCTACGCGCCCAGGCGCGCACTAGTGCATCCAGTGCGCCCAGAGAGCAATACGCTCACCCTGACGGAGCAACCTGTTGGCAGACGGTATCCTGACAGAGTACTCTCTCGCCTGACACTCGCAGAACGGTATGTTCTCTCGCCTGACGCTCTGGCGACGGAATGCTCTCTCGCCTGACGCTCTCACGACGGAATGTTCTCTCGCCGGAGACTACTACCTATCCCCTGCGCCCTCCTGGAGCTCTCTGACGACTCCTGGGCATCGCTAATGCTTCTGGAGCACTCCCGACTGCTCCAGCAGCGCTCGATACACCGCATTTTACCCTTCAGCGCCCTGTCTTTACAACGCATACTACTCTTTGCATTAGTAGGCACTGCTTTGCGGAGCATCCAAAACCGTGATTCTATTACTAAATACTAACACTACAAGCGTCTAGAAATCGCCAATCGCATATAATACAGGCATAGGTATCTTCAAAGCACTCGCTGCTGCTCCCCAAAGCACTCGCCGCTGCTCCCAAAGCACTCGCCATTGCGCTCCAAAGCACTCGCCATTGCGCTCCAAAGCACTGCCCGGTGCCCTACAGATCCTCTTCCTCCTCCTCTCCCTCGCGATCGTACTCTTCATCCTCCTCGCCTTCCTCCGCTTCAATGCCGCGAAGTTGAGCATGAACCACTTCTTCCTGGCCGCCGCCGTCACGGTTGTCGGAACAAGAGATATCCTCTCGAGCACTCGGGGGTGCTTTCCGAGCGTTCCTGAATGCCGCAAGATTGGCCGCTAAAGCTTCGTCGTCCTCGCTGAATCCATCTTCCGGTATCACCTCGATAGCGATGCCCTTCTTCTCTCGTATCTATCAAAGTTAGACTCAATATCCGGAAAGGCGCTCCGACATTGCATACCTTTTCCCGGAGGTTATCCTTAATCACCTCCAATGTTGCCTCCTGATTCTGCCTACTCCTCCCCTTCCATGTGTTGCTCATTCTGTTGGACGTTTCTACTCGTATTCAATGTCAGCGCGAAGATTTACTATAGCCTGAGAGCACCCGTGACTGCTCTCAAAGCACTCGCTATTGCTCTAAGGGATGTGAGGGGATCAGGGATGCTTACTGACAACACTCTCGTTTTGTGACTGGAAATGGTCTGGCTTCACGTATGTTCCCGTTGACCATGCCCGAATGCCATGCCAAATCGCAGTGGATATCAGGCAAATAAACGTAGGGGTAATCCGCTCTAGGAACTCGGGGTCTTTTACCCCTCGCATCCTGACCCCATCAAAGTATTTATAGTACAATATGTCGATAATCTCCAGCGCAAGAAACCGTAGACGGTAGGTCTAGTATCTGTTAGCAGCGTTCGTGAGTGCTCTCTGAGCATTGACGTCCGAGTGCTCTGTGAGCACCCTCGGGCGCTCGCTGGGGATTGATCATACCTCGTAATCCTGCGCAGGGCTCAAGAAGCGATCATTCTTCAAAAGATACTCTACTTGAGCAGCTCTCGCCTCAGGACTCGTGAGCTTTCCAAGCCCATAGATGGTCGAATCCGCCAGCCGCCCTTTAACCTCGTGCATGAAGTGCGAGCGCACTCGGGAGTGTAGACTTCTGACCTATCGTTGTCAATTACGCTTCTAGAGCACTCGTCAACGTTTCAAGAGCATTCACCTGTTTGATAACGACCTCGTCGAGATCTACTGCAAATCCCACCCTGCGACTGGCAGCTGCCCACATATTTACTACTAGTACCGAAAGCCGCGCCGCAGGGGGAAAAGGCTCGTGTAGAAGAGTGTGGTCCCCGATTAGCGTGCTGCACTCCTTCTCAATCCTCTGGGCTTGCATTGAGAGAACGTTTGCACTCCTCGAGCTAGGTAACAAGGATCGCTGAGATAGGATACTCGCACGAATGTTAACGATGCTCTCAGAGCGGTCGTCAGTGCTATCAGGAATACTACTAACCTCGCTTTCTGCTATAGGAGCATTTCCTTCGTCCCTGATAGATGAAGGAAACTGTGCAATATCGTATCTTGGTTGCGCTTCAGGTAAATATACCTGAGGGCTTGAGGGAATCCGGGGACTGCTCATAGAGCTCTCGCCAGCGCCCTCAAAAGGCGGGGAAGAACGATAGGGGCGGTAAGTGGGTGAGGAATCACCATATCTCGAACGCATTGAGGAATGATTGATGTGCCGTGTGGAAGAGCTGTAGTCAATATCGCGAGAATAAACGGGCACTGAAGAAGGCATGGATTGTGAGGATATCGGAGGTGCTCTCTGAGATGCCGGGAATGCTCCCTGAGACGCTTGGGACGATCCCTGAGATGCTAGGGACGATCTCTGAGATGCTTCCTGGCTGGGTACTGGAGTGGGTCTGTGGGATGCAGTGGGCGCCCACTGTGATGCGTTCTGTCTGGGTGCCGAAGTGGGAGCTGCTCTCCGTACTACCTTTGCACCCGGACGTGCTCCCCTCTGAAACGTTAGCGTTTTGTCCTGAACCTTAATGGGTGGGAGGGAGTCAAACCTGTATCACATCCACCGAGACGTCGGAGGAAGCAATAACCTCCGCTACCGCTCCGGTCGGTCTACTCCGAGCATTGCCCAGTGCTCTGGCAGTAGTCGGCTGTACTGTACGAGGCTTCTTCCCCGTACTTTGGGATCTCTGCTGGGTGGAGGCTTCAGGTTGGTCTTCCGGATCGTCCGGATTCTCCTCAGAGCTCTCCTCAGCGTTCTCCGGGGAGTCGTCATACTCGGAGTGGCTCGTATCGGCGGTTTCCTCCACCTCTGGCACATGCTCCTCAGTCTGCTCCCCCTGCACTTCAGCGCTGTCAGTATTACCATTGGGGAGATGGAATTCTACCCTTCTAGGGCTGTTTCTTCCAGTCGATATGTCGGTAGAACGGAGAAGCCCTTTACGCGCTATTGGGGCGTTGGTCGACTGACTGCTCCGAGTGCTGGTCGACTGACTGCTCCGAGTGCTGGTAGAGAGTGCGGTCAATTCTCGGAATGATATTTCAGACCCATCAGTCTGTGAATCATCATGCTCTCCGGGTGGTACTAGGAGTCGTGGGCGCTTTGCGGAGAGAAGTGCTGAACCGGCAGATCGCTTGTTGAGAGGCATTCTGCTTGCTCGCAGGAGTATCCAATGTGCTCTAGGAGCATTCTTTTGCGTGATTTGATTAGAAATCAACGCTTGGCGGCAGAGTTTTCGTCGCCAAGCAAGAAGAATTTTCACCGCTCAATGACATCTGTTCACCCGCATCCGAGTCATTTCTAATCACTCGTTTTACTGCACTCCCTGAAGCGATAACGAGTGCTCTGAGAGCAATATAGGAGTTTGAACCGACTGCAATTCAATTAAGAAGAAATGGAAGAACATAATGTAATCTAATCTAATCTAATCTAATATAAAAAATCTAATCTAATATAAGAAATCTAAAACGATGAAACATATCTATTCACCAAAGAAAATCTAAACATCAAATAGCACCGAACCCAATCCCGGGAGCACTGGCCAGCGCTCAGAGAAAACATACCACTATTCAAAGGTAAACGATCGTTCGGCAGAAAGAGAGAGGAGGGAATATACCAAAGGAAAGTAATGATGTCAGTAGCACTCGCAAGTGCTCAGAAAACAATACATACCGCTATTCAGAGGTAAGCATTCGTTGAGCAGAAAGAGAAACGAGAGATTATACCAAAGAAAACTAATGATGCCCGCCATCACCACCACCGCCGCCACCACCACCACCACCACCACCACCACCACCGCCCGGAGGTCCGCCTGGAGGAGGTGGAGGAGGAGGAGGAGGAGGAGGAGGAGGAGGAGGAGGAGGAGGATTACCACCACCACCACCACCACCACCACCACCACCACCACCACCACCACCACCACCACCGCCCGGAGGGTTACCACCACCACCACCACCACCACCACCACCCGGAGGAGGGTTACCACCGCCACCACCACCACCGCCTCCAGCAGCAGCCGCGAGTGCGTCAGCAGCTCTCTTGGCTGCTATCCCGGCAGGCGTCCAGATTACTCCCTGTGCAAAGTTTGCGTCAGCAACCCCTACACCCAGAGGAAACTTCCTCAGGTATTTGGGGTCTAAGTCGTCGATAGCATCCTGCTGTCTATCGCGACGTCTAACAAGAGTCTGGATTAGCCTTTGATTACTGTCATCAGTTCTGGGCAAATATACCCTCATTCCTTTAGCATTTATGCGGTGATTTCCCTCCTCGTAGTCAGAGTCCTCTGCTGGAATATCCATCATGGTGTAATCCTCTTCCTCGATATGAGGGAATGCTCGTGACAGCGGCGGAGTTTCAGCACCGCCCAAATTAGCACCCGCGCCCGCTCTGTGGAGAATCGCGAGTATCCTCCTAGGCCTGCCAACGCTATTCTTCAACCAACCCTCTACCTCTTCCGAATCAGTGATCTGGACCTCCATTGGCCGAACAGGAGGATTGGATGCCGGTGGAACGTTGTCGAGTACTCCCAAGATACTCCTGATTGCTCTGTCGGGTGGGGTGTGCTTCATGATCAAGTTGCAGAGGTCTGGAAACGTTATCTTTGTCAGAATACCAATGAACGGATTCTGATTTCGTCGATGGTTCCAGTCATAGGTACGGGGCGGGGCAACTACGGAGAATGCTCCCAGAGCATCCGGGTCTACGACCGTGACCATTATGGACGGTCTATCGAGATCGGCGGACACCGGATCCCGTTTACGCTTCTTAGAGCGCCGGCCATTGTCCTCATCATCATCATCGCTCTCGTCAGCAACTTCTCTAAACTCGCGATTCCCCTGCCCCCTCGATAGCTTTTCTTTCTGCCCAACATCGGCAATGAGCCACTTCAAAGCGTCGGCGAGGGCTCTGCGAGGTGCGGTATTGCCTCCGTTCCACATAGGCAGGAAGGCACGGAGAGGGCGCATGTTCAACACATGGAGGCAGAGAGCATTGAACGCTGCTGCTCCGGAAATGGTTTTGTTAACCCAACCGGTGTTGTGCATCTCCGCCTTGAGGCTGTTGCGGACGCTAGTGTACACTTTAGGTAGGTTGATCAAACCTAAAGTCATCTTCGCTTTATTTGCCTGGGTCATTTTGTTAGGATTGTGAGAGCTTGGGGATGATGCTTCTGGAGCACTTGGGAACGCTTCTGGAGGACTAGCGTACGCTAACCGAGCACGCGGGGGAGTTTCTGGGGCAGGATCTCGGCGCCTTTGCCTCTGCTCTGCCGGTGGAGGGGAACTGGGTATTGGTATCCGACGGGGACGTCGGAATTGAGAGCTCTGTGAAGCACTGGCGACTGCTTTTGGAGCAGGGGCACGAACTGAGAGCTCGGTTTGACGGACAGGGGCCGACGGTGGTAGTGGCGGCGAGCTGCCTAACTCTGGAGAAAAGCTGGAGACTTGTCAAACAGTTCGTTCTCTTTGGGGCTTTGGGCTTGCTGCTGTGCCTGCTGCTGTGCCTGCTGAGCGCTTTTTGGGCTTGGGTGCTGCTGTGCCTGCTGAACGCTTTGTGGGCTCGACTTCAGGTTGCCCTTCCTCGCTATCGCTATCGCTATCGCTACCGCTACTGCTTTCGCTGCTGCTTTCTTTCTCCCACTCCTTTGGGAAGATTCCTGAGTGCTGAGGGGGCGGTGGCGGGTGCTTCTCGGAACGCGACGACTGCGGCGGGGGTGTCTCTCCTATCTCTATTGGGATAGGCTGGACGCTTTTCTGCTCTTTACGAGACGACGAAGGTGAGGACTTCTCTTTCTGCTTCTGCGCCTTCTTCTGTAGTGTCTCCTGCACCTTCTTCTGCAAAATCTCCAGCGCCTTCTGCTCCTCTATCTCCTGCTTCTTCTTCTTCTCCTTCTTCTTCTCCTTCTTCTTTTCCTTCTTTCGGCGTTTTTTGGTCTCTGAATCTTCGGTGTCTGGATCGCGATCTCGCTTCTTCTGTGAGCTCTGTGGAGTGCTCTGAGGGCGGGGTGAAGGTGGCTAGTGAATATAGAATATTTGATGAGTATGGTTCTGAGAGCAATAGAATTAAGGAGGATATACCATCTTATATATGATTGCTAGATGTGCAGCTTGAAAGCTTGAAAGCTCGAACTTTAAACTTGAAACTTGAAACTTGAAACTTGAACCGTAAACTTGAAACTTGAACCGTAAACTTGAAACGTGAGCTGAATGCGCTTCCCAGAGATATCTTGAAAGCTTTGATAGTAGTGAGAGGTATGAAGTGGTAGTGCTGGAAGATGGTTAGGAATCTCTCACGATCTGGAAGGAGGAGAAGGGTGCTCTTATACCGAATAGAATCAGCTATTCCAGAGCTCATCATGCTTCCGGGAACACCCCATGTGCTATACGAGCACTCTCGAGTGCTCCCACCGCCGTTGCATATGGTGCTCCCAGCCGTGCTCAATGTTTGCTCCAATACATGACGTAGATCAATGCTCTAGGCGCACTCGAAGATTTCTACTCTGGTGGTTTGATTCAATTGAATGACGTAGATGAATGCTCTGGGCGCACTCGGGAATGCTCTGATGGTAGTACCAACAATAGTGTCGATTGGATTCCAATGTTGCGTTGTTGATTCTGTTCTTGCTGGTGTCGGAGCTCTGTGCGCGATGAAGCCGAGTCGGAGAGTGTGTATTCTTTGAGCTCGTAGTCGATATTGGTATTGAATTTCGCGTTGAGAACGGTTTCTCAATCATCTGAATAGCATCTGCGAGTGCTCAGCGAGAGTGCGGGGATGCTGAGAGGGCAGAACGGAGCATCGCTGGTGGCATGATTGTGGGGACTGTTGTTTCCTCTCGTTGTATGCTCGTGTTTGTGTTTGCAGTATTCCGTTGGAGATGTATGACGTCAAATCAGCCTTGCTATGCTGGAGGTACGAGCGCGGCTTACAATCACTTGACGAGCACTCTGCTAAGCGAGCACTCTGCATGGGGTGGGTGACAAATCGCTCGTAGAGCACTCTGCACTACCGCTTGGCAGCGAGAGCCTCATTAGCTAACAAACCGCTCGTAGAGCACTCTGTAGGAAAGAGCCTCCGCCTTGGCAGACTGCAAATTCTCGAGTCCAATGAAATCGTCTTGCCCTTTTTGCAGCAAGAGGTACAGCTCCTCCGCGAATTTTGACAGGCATCTTCGAACGATCCATCCTTTAGAAGCAGATGAATGGCTGGGAAATCAATATTCACTGCTGGAGCACGATCAATCAGCAGAAACCCCCGACGACACTGACGAGAGCCCAGAGAGCATTCCCGATTGCTATTCAGAGACGCACTACGATTCGGAGTCCGGCACTTTCGACCAAGATTCGGGTAACAATTCGGACCTCGAATCCGAATCATATTTCGTGATGGAGGAGGCAGGCGGCGATTCAAATGGGCATATGGCATCTACGACAGTTTACGAGGGTGCTGGGGAGCAACTTTACCGCTCGGAGGACTACGACGAGTGCTCACAGAGACTTCTCCAATATCCATGGCACCCATTTCGATCAGCATACGAGTTCAGAATGGCACGCTACTTCACGCTATCTAAAGCCTCACAGGGGAACATCGACAGCTTCTTTCTACACGTTCCTCCGAGTAGTGGCGAGTGCTCCTACAGCACCGGGCGGGGTTTTATCAAGAGGTTGGAGGAGATGAACGACATACTAGGAAAGGCAAGCTGGAATCATTCGGAGGTGGATATTGGGGGGGAGAAGATCTCCTACTAGTACCGCGATCCAATGGTTGTCGTCCGATATCTTCTAGGGCAACGTGCCTTCCGGGAGTCTTTGGTGTACGCGCCGGTAGTGGAACATAATGAGTTCGGCGAACGAATGTACGGGGAAATGCATACAGGAGATTGGTGGTGGGAGATACAGGTCCGTAAGCCTCGCCCTCAACTACTCCAGGAGATGTCGCTAATGCTTTCTCGATAGAATACGTTACCGGATGGGTCTACTCTCGTACCAATTATCTGCGCGTCGGATGGCACACATCTGACAAATTTCAGCGGGGACAAGAAAGCCTGGCCAATCTATCTTACCATCGGGAACATCAAGTCGTCGGTACGCAATAAGCCCACAGGGCATTCATTCATTCTCCTCGGGCTGCTACCAGTGCCACCAAAGCTCGGAAAGAACACAACACTCGTTAACTCCGTTTTAAGACGTCAGAGTCAAATGGCACTGCATCGTGCCCTTGAGGAGATCTTTCAAAGCATTCGCGAGTGCTCTCAGGAGGGCGAGCTAATCAAATGCGCCGACGGCTACGAACGACTATGCTTTCCGGTGCTCTCGGGCTGGATCGCCGATCACCCCGAGCATTCAAACTTGCAAAACATCAGCACTAGTGCTTGCCCGCGATGTGAGGTAGAGTTTCACAATCTTGGGAGCACTCGTCGAAGCTCTATGCGCAACCACGAGGACTACAGGGAGAGGGTACAGCTGTTTGGCGAGAACCCGGGCAATCTAGAACCGGTGGAATACCTTGTTGCGAGATCCGTCAAAACACTCTTCAATGCTTTCTGGGGTATGCCGAGGGTTAATCCGTACGATCTCAATAAACCGGACATACTGCACAATATCTACCTGGGCATGTTGAAGCACATGATGGAGTGGATTCAGGGCTTCCTGAAGAAGCATCACCGATTGGAGGAGTTTGACGACGCTTGGGCTTCGATTGCGCCTTACCCTCGGCTGGCAGTACCAAACAAAGCATATCGTTCTACCACCCAATGGCAAGGGAAAGAGATGCGGAATCTGGGGCGGGTCGTTCTAGGAGCACTCGCGGTTGCTCTGAGGAATCCGGGAGTGGCTGTCAGGAGCGACTTCGCGAAAGCTTTGAAATGCGTTCGAAGTCTAATAGACTTCCACCTAATGGCGCAATATGGGAGTCATACAACGAGCACACTGGACTATATGGAGAGCTATCTCGAGGATTTCCATAAACACAAGGATATCTTTTTAGAATTCAGGGCGTACAAGAAGACATTAAAGGACGCCAGAGATCGAACGAAAGCAGTTAGTGGCTCCCAGAGCACCCAGCGAAGCTTAGAGGAGATCCGGGAAATTCGGGAAAGATCGCACTTCAACTTCATCAAATTGCACGTCTTGATGCACTACCGGGAGCATGTTGAGCGCTTTGGGAGCATTCCTCAATACTCCACGGACGTCAGCGAGCTTGCCCATGTACGGCAGGTAAAAGAAGCTTACAGAGCGTCCGACAAGGTCGACGCTGCAACACAGATACTGGACTATGGAGGCAGGCGATTGGCGTTAGAGATCCGAATTCTAAACCTGAAAGATATCGTCGGAGGTCCTGAGAGCACCGACGACATCCTCTGGAGCCACCGGGATAACCTCAAGGAGTTGCTCGACATTTTCAAAATCGAGGACCGCAAGAAAACGCCGAATGAACGCTCAATAGTTGAAAGCGGACTGCCCCTGAAGCGTCTTTGCAACCCCTCCGCGAAATCGGCGGAAAGACTGTTTAACGTAGCAGACAGATTGCAAATGAGCCATATCACGCTATATCGCCTGATAAAGGAGTATGCCGAAGATGCGGGATGCTCTCAGAGCTTTGCCGGAAGCTCTGAGAGCATTTTGGAGCGCCGGGTGGAGGTTTTCACATGCTTGCAGGTTCCGATACCAATATTCCAAAGGCCTGACGTATACGAGGTTCACAATATCAGGTGTACGGGAACATCATCTTTTAGGAAGGGGAAAATAAGAAAGGATTGGGCATGGGTATCGGTAGGTTCCTCAGAGCAGTGGGGAGTGTTTCGGGGACGCTTACCAGGGCGAGTAGAGGCTCTGTTCAAGATACGGGATAGCACAGGGCGCGCGCATAGACTATGTGTAGTTGAGCTACTAGAGGCGAAGGATCGTGGTATCGCTGATAGCTCACATGGGCTGCTGAAGGTCTGTAGAAGGAGGAGGAAGAGGATTTGGGTCGTGAATATTCGGAGTATATTAGGAATGGCCCATTTGTTCGAGGCGGATGCTGGTAATTGGCTGGTAAATACTAGGATAGATTTGCGTACGTGGAATGAATTCAGTTGAATGCTTTGAGAGCATTACCGAGTGCTATCCAATGATGTGAGAGTATTACCGAGTGCTATTCAGTGAGAGCATTACCGAGTGCTATCTAGTGAATGTTCTGAGGGCAGTGGCGAGTGCTCTACGAGTGGAATGTTAGACCCAATAGGACCGTCTAATTCAAAATTCGTGTCGTTCTGCTAGTACGCATGCGGATTGGAAGAGGGAGGTGAGTATCGGCCGCTCAGTATCTGAGTCTGTTATCCAGCAAGCTCGCTCCACCAGCATAATGCTGCTTATGCATGGGAAACAATTTCCAGCAAGCTCGCGCTGGAGTGCTGCTTAGGCAGGGCATTGAGCTTTTCAGACGAGCCGTACCATGGCCTAAACCTCAAGGCTTCAATGCCTTTCACGAATCGGCAGATACATACACCATCGTCAAAGGTTTGGTAGCCATCCCCAGTATACACGACAGTGCTCGTATCAGTATTCCGCGACTGACCGTTCAGCGGCGT
Source organism: Morchella snyderi (assembly GCA_024521645.1). NCBI lineage: Eukaryota > Fungi > Ascomycota > Pezizomycetes > Pezizales > Morchellaceae > Morchella > Morchella snyderi. The sequence goes on along the minus strand of JAJJXB010000025.1, from coordinate 796,229 downwards.
GAAGAATACCCACGTGAGATATCGTTTGAGAGACTGGCAATGCCTACCTTGCCTTTGAAGAAAGCGTATCGATTCATATGGGTCTAAGTGGGGGATGTCCCACCTTGAATAGTATTATCAAAGATGTTTCCGCAGCTCTACGAGCATTGGTCAGTGCTATGAAAGCAGCAATGATGCTCTCCGGACGTGGGCGTTATCTCTTAGCAGTCAGTGCCTGGACAACCTTGTTCACAATGAGTGTCTTGGCGCGAGCGATATGCTCCGGTGGTGTCTGGCGAGCAGCTCGGTGAGAATGCTCTCCTGGCGCAGATAGCACTCACGAGTGCTCTCTACTCGTGAGCGATATGTTCTGGCGGCGCCTGGCGAGTAGCTCGTTATGATTTGATCTCCTGGCGCAGATATTACTGGCGACTGCTGTCAGGGCGCTGGCTCTGTCTCCTGGCGGTCCCCGACGCATCCGTGATTCGTTGCCAGTCCCTGGGCGGAGACTCGTTTGTTGATCGTTCTCCAGATGCAGGAGGCCTATCCCAGGCATGCCATAGCGGAGAGAGCATCGCTAGGTGCTCTCAGGACGAGCACCAGGTGCGCGATGCGCCTGGAGAAGATCGCGGAGAGAGCATTGCTGGGTGCTCTACGGATGTAGGTGATATCGCTAGGAGCACTCTGTAGACAGTAGCATTAGCGAGCGCAAAAAAAAAAGCTCAGTAGGACTATTCAGGACTGCTAGGAGCGAGTGCTCTGCTTGGGGCGAGTGCTCTGGCGGAGTGCAAGACGATTATGCGCCCTGGGGGTGCCAGAGAGGGAACATACTGCTCTTGAGGCGTCGGGCGTTGTAATAGCATCGCCTGGCGCAAGCATTATGCTCCAGCGACGCCTGGCGCGAGCAGTATGCCCTGGCGACGCCTGGCGCGGGCATGATGCTGTGACGACTCCAGGCGGAGGCACCCTGCTGTGGCGACGCCAGGCGCGAGCGATCTACCCTAGCGACGCCTGGCACGCGCACTCTGCCCTGGTGGCGCCTGGCGTGCGTGGCGCCCAGGGCGTATGCTCTGCGCCCTGAGGAATACCAGAGTTTGCTGATGTCAGAAAACCGAAATGAAATATGAGCACCAATATCCTATTGGATCAAAGGAGGACCGTTGTACCCATGACTCTAAGTTCTAGCCTTGAATGCTTTCTCTACACCGGCAATGTCAGCTGAATGTGAACGAGTCTTTAGCAGGTTTGTACATCAACTCAAATTCAAGTTACGTTAATTATTATTTGCTATTCTATTGTATAAACAGTGCAAAATAGTCAATTACTAACTAACGTAATAAGTTCAATGAAAATACTATAGTAACAGGCAAGTGCAAAAATCATGGGAACGTGCTGGTATTATAATATTTGAATATGCATATCAAATTTCTTATCATCTTGTTAAAAGTTAACAAGATAAGTAAACAATTTTGAATATTGAAGCTTGATTTCCTACATTTATCTCCTTCTAACCATTTGATTGTAATACTTTTATTATTCGCAAAGGTTTGCTATAATTAATGGTGGTTGCACTTTAGAATTTGCAGTTTCATGGCTGATACAGTTCTTTGTTCAGTTTCTACTTGCTGTACAAGATTTTTATATCTCCTTTTCTATTTTTCCTGATTGATTATTGGTTTGGTTTGTACGTAATGCCAATTGTCACTTCAACTATGGAGCCCACTGTTCGGTCAAATATTTTGTAAATATGTTGGTAAACACATCACCTTCTTGTCAACATATTGAGTAAACCAATCTCATCAACATATCGCATATCATCAACATATTGCGTCCAATCACCATATTGCATCCCATCAACATATCAAATTTTGTCGATATGTTGGGTCCACATGTCGTGTTAACATGTCCAGTAAACATGTTACTTCAAGCAACGGTCTCATGTCCAGCCATCGTGTGTTTATTTGAGCAATTATGTTATTTATATTGTTGTTATTGTAAAATCAAATATGTTACTTCCAACTATTTAACTTTACTATTCGCTTCCCACTAGTACCAGCCCCGATTTTCCGCTACCCACCGCTACTACTTCAACCTTCAACTCTTTCATTTGATCACAATTTCCATTTGAAGTTACAGCAAGCGAACTATATTGTTGTGAGGCCACGAATATATTATCTTGTCTAAACAAATCAATAGTTGCAGTGAGGCCACCTCCTATTCCTTTGTTGTGACTGATACTAAGAAATTAGGAACAATGGAATCAGAACATTAAATCTCATATCAAGCCCTTCTACAATCTGCAGAACCATTTGTACAGCAAGAACTTCTACAATCTACAGAGATTTCGGAACAAAAACGCATTTTAAGAGACTACTCCAAAGTCTTCCATAACTCTTTTACTACTGATGTTAATAAAACCGATTATTTATCTGTTTTTCACAACAAAAAAACCTTGGCAAGAATAGGGAACCATGTTTCTTCCCCTTACTGGGTTCCAGTACTATTGTCAAGATTTGTGATGGACGTGATTTAGTAATCTCTTGGAAAATGTGATCAAAACAACTTTTGGAACTGTAGTCAAAAACCGTCTCTTAGGATAGCTTCATTCCGCAATCTCAAAATTGCAAATCATCTACAAGCTACCCAAACCAACAACTATGATGCGCACACCCATAAATGTAAGCGAGATTTTGGTACAATTTCAAATTTGAATAGTTTTTTAACCAGAAAAGAAATCAAAAATCCGGTGGATACATTTCAAGATCTAGTGATGACGAAGAGATTTATCCACTGGATTTTTGATATCTGTCCTGGTTAAAAAGTTATGCAAATTTAAAAATGGGTATTTTAGTATGTAAAATGCGCCAAGCATTCACAAAATGAGACAGGCTTGGCAGTAGGGTAACTGCCACCAGACCACACCCCAAGTACACATTAAAGCACATCTTTCGGGTGGGCAATAACTCGCTCAGTTTTTCTGGGGTTAAACTCGAAATTCTGGGGCTTGATAGTTCACTAGCAAAGGTAAATTGATAAAAATAAAGCGGAATTTTAGGTTGACATCCCGCGATGTAGTTCGCGTTTCCATTGAGAAAGCGGCTATAGATCCTTATCTCGACTATATAAAATTATTTGAAGAGGTATATATCATTTATCCGCCTCTTATCTACCCTGGTCCTGAAGGGCAGCGTAATATCTTCTGTAGTTGCTGCCCTAGAATTTTTATGGTGGGGGTGGTTGTCATGGAACCGGAAATGATAGGAATGCAACATTGCTGTGCCCTTACTTTATGCACCATAACTTTATGGATTTTCAAGATTAAGACAAGCCCTTTTCACAGTATCTAGTTCAATGGCATAGGTAGGACCCGGCGTTATCTCTCTTATACTATCTTCGGCGGTTCTCAGCAGTGATTATGTAAGTATGTCAGGCATTATGAAATTCATAGGCACCCATACCCACCCCACCTAGGAGACTATAGCTCAACGAGTTTTTGAGATATGAACAAGCCCTTTTCAGTGTAGATTCCTGACTAGTATGAGTCTCATTTCAGGCTCTCGTTTGAGTTGTAGCACAAAGGCTTGAATTTCCAATTTTGGTGGTTGTTGAAGATATGAGTGTAACCACACCTTATACTATACCCCTCACTTACCCCACTGCAAAATGGCCAATTTTTCTTAATACTATCTACACAACTCAACAATCAGACTTCAATATAGCCCGCGTCAAAAGCATCAAAATATTCAAGAGGGGACTTCTCTCTCAGATTAACAGGAGAAGACTGAACCCTGTTAGTGTCCCTAGCTCACCAGTGCCAATGGGCTCCCCTATCATCAACACATCCTTTAGACACAGGGCTACTGTATGGCGGCTCAAATCGAGAGCAGCAGCAGCAGAACAAGCTTTACATACTGCTGCCCTTCTTAAACGAAAATCTACACCTATCCAAACACCTACTACTCATTTGAGTCAAGCAAATAGTGGGGCATCTACACCGATAACTGGGCTTGAGACTGCCACTGTCAACAGCACACCTTACACTACAGTTGCTGTAGCTGGAAGTGAAGATGATGATAGTATCGGTAGTCAAGATACTGGAAACATCAACCCAAGGCAAAGTACAGATTTAGTGGAGGAGAATGATCAAGATGAAAATTTTGAAGATATTGAGGACAGTATTCAACAAATCCAACTACAAAGCGAAGAAGCATTTAGAGATGCCCAGAGATTATGGCCAGATGTGTTCATAGTTGAAATGCAGTATGGTATTCTGAATGAAGGTCAGAATTTCCTCAACATATGACATTTCCGGGTTTTTTTACTGATTCAAAATTACCACAGGTATTCATGATATGAAGCTAAGGCTGGCATCTGGAGACGCTCCTAATGGCCACGATCTCACCTGGCATTTGCAGGTATTACAGTTTATGAACTGGCAAATGAGATGCCTCAAAACCCGCCAGCTGTTAGGCTCATCATTTAGGAAAGAATGTGCTATGAATGTGGATATAGGATTTGGAAAAGGAGCAAGAGTTAGAGACAGATTATTAGAGAATGAGAAGCGCTGGGTCAAGGAGAGGGACATTGAAAGGAGTAAGCAGGGGAGGACATCCAGTATGGTATCAATGTTGGAGGATGAGGGTATTATGATTGCTGTGAGAGAATTTATAGCAAGTTCTGGTGGAGGTCAGTAGTTTTGCAATTAAATTCAAGCAATTGAGACTGATATTCCGCTAGGTATTAGGGCGGAAACTCTATGCAATGCTGTGTCTGAATACTGGCAGTCCCAAATGACATCAGTTGATAGACAGCAAGAAATTGGACTATTATCCTCCTCATTACAAGAGCTTGACACTGCATGTGCTACCTTCACGACCGCTCATGACAAGCTCACTATCCACGCCAATACTGCCCAGAAATGGCTCAAGCAATTGGGGTATAGTTGGAGGGAAGTCAAAAAAGGTGTCTATAAAGATGCACATGAGAGAGAGGGTGTGGTTCAGTACAGGCAGAATATTTTTCTTAAAAAATGGGAATACCTAAAACCGAGAATGCCATGCCCTTCAATTGGACAGAATGGAGAGGTGGAGGGGGTGGATATACCATGCCTACCAGCTGGGGCAACTCTCTACATACCTTTCACACATAATGAAGCAACATGCAATACCAATGATGGACCACACTACCAATGTATTAAAGGCGATGAGAATCCACTCACAAAGAAATCTCGGGGCCAAGGGCTTCATATTTCCAAGTTTATTACACCTTATAGGCGGTTGAGCATACCTGAGTATGCAATATCAGAACATGAATTGATTCAGAATGGGTTTCAGAAGAGAGATGCAACCGAAATTATTCAATGTGGTGGAGATATATGGTGGTATTAGGATCATATTGTACAGCAGACTCTCCTGGCAGTTAATATTTTCGAGGCAGCATATCCAGGATGCCAGGCATTGTTTCTTTTTGACAATGCCACAAGTCATAGTGCTTTTGCTGAGGATGCCTTGAGGGTGACAAGAATGAATAAGGGGCCTGGTGGAGAGCCGGTTCATGTGAGAGATGGATACTGGTTTAAAGATAACGGGGAAAGAGTGGTTCAGGCTATGGACTATGATAAGGAGGACATGAGTGTGCCTGTGAATTTAAGGGGAGAACCTAAGGGTCTACAGGTTATTTTGGAAGAGAGAGGACTTTGGCCCAAGGGTCGTTTATATCTTGACTGTGGTAGCAGGAGGACACCAATAGGAGGAAAAATCGAGCACCAGAAACCAGATTGTTGTTCCAGAATGCTACTCTCTCAACAACCTTATTTTTGCAACAGAAAGGTAGAGTGCAGGAGGTGGTGGAAGCTAAAGGGCATATGATATTGTTCTATCCTAGATTTCATTGCGAGCTGAACTGGATTGAGTATTTCTGGGCAAGAGTAAAGCTTTATACTCGGACTCATTGTGGATATGATATTAAGTCATTGAGGAAAAATGTCCCTTTAGCCTTGGAAGATGCCTCTCCATTAATACCAAAGTGGTGGGGTAAGTCTTTAAGAATTATGGATGTTTACCGAAATGGTACTGTGTATGGGACAGAAGAGTTTAAAGTAAAGGCTTATAAGAGTCATAGAAGGATTTCAGCTAAGGATTCTATTCTGTTTTGAGTATTTCATGTAGTAAGGTCTCACAATATTTATACACCCCATGAACACCAAAATCGGGAATTCAAGCCTTTGTGCTACACCTCAAACGAGAGCCCGAAATGAGACTCATACTAGTCAGGAATCTACACTGAAAAGGGCTTGTTCATATCTCAAAAACTCGTTGAGCTATAGTCTCCTAGGTGGGGTGGGTATGGGTGCCTATGAATTTCATAATGCCTGACATACTTACATAATCGCTGCTGAGAACCGCCGAAGATAGTATAAGAGAGATAATGCCGGGTCCTACCTATGCCATTGAACTAGATACTGTGAAAAGGGCTTGTCTTAATCTTGAAAATCCATAAAGTTATGGTGCATAAAGTAAGGGCACAGCAATGTTGCATTCCTATCATTTCCGGTTCCATGACAACCACCCCCGCCATAAAGATTCTAGCGCAGCAACTACACAAGATATTATGCTGCCCGTCAGGACCAGGGTAGATAAGAGGCGGATAAATGATATATACCTCTTCAAATAATTTTATATAGTCTAGATAAGGATCTATAGCCGCTTTCTCAACGGAAACGCGAACTACATCGCGGGATGTCAACCTAAAATTCCGCTTTATTTTTATCAATCTACCTTTGCTAGTGAACTATCAAGCCCCAGAATTTCGAGTTTAACCCCAGAAAAACTGAGCGAGTTATTGCCCACCCGAAACGTGTGCTTTAATGTGTACTTGAGGTGTGGTCTGGTGGCAGTTACCCTACTGCCAAGCCTGTCTCACTCCCCAAAACATCACTTGTCACATTTACTACATTTATCGGTGTGGGCACCATACTGACAAAAGAAACCATGAGAAAAATGGAAAATAGAACAAAAAACCGGCTACATGTGTTATACAACAACTATGAATATGCAGTCTTTCGCCTCTCGCTTGCTGGTTTGCTCAAGGCCAAGCGAACATCGCAAAACCGGTAATTTTGGCACATATCAGAAATAGAGCATATAAACATCAACCATGCATACAGTTCTTCCATCAAATTGCTTTTTTTCTACAAATACTTGGTTTATATATCAGATCATCGACCTACAAGATTACTGTTGTGCTCTTTCATGCATTCCCATTACGCGAAAATGTAGAACGTGGGATGTTTTTGCTACCAGTAGACGGTTTCCGTTCCATAGTGTAGCTGTACTGCTAAATTTACAGGTAAGAGCAACAACAATTCTCCTGCCAATGCAAACAAACTATTAGCTATAAATTTTCAAACTCATATTAGGTAAAGACACAGAGAGATGGACGTGATAGAAAGAATGGATGGACAATGATGATATGTTCCAGAAATTTCACAACAGGATATTTAGTGATTCCGGGTTTAAATCTCAAGGTTGCTTTTAAAACAAAATATACTAGTATAATCACGGTTAAGGCATCGATCCTGGATTAGTACCTCACGAAATTTGAAGGTGATAAAACAAGCTTTGTGTTCTTTACCCATCAGAATATATAGGATTATACCAAGATAGTTTAGTTTAATTATATACATAGAACCAAACTTGAACAGAACTGTAGATGCTTCAGAAAACACGCTCAAATATCAAAGTTTCTTGAGGGGGACAGCACTAAAGGCACCCCCCCCACTCCTGCAATCTGGAGTCCCACCGTGCACAGTGTGCCCATTCAAAGTCAAACAGTGATAGGACGGTGGAGTTCCAATCCTTACCAATATCACCAACCCATTCCAGGACTGGAAAACTAAACCAAACCAGTGTTGTTCACTCTTGTTCCCTCAATAATAATTATGGGACAGCAGATTCCGATTTTGTTACCCTTTCAACTTGTCTTAAAAACATACGGTTCACAGGAATACATAAACCATTTTTCTCCAAAAGCTGTTTCTCAAGTGCCTTTCTCCTCACCTATCCCTATTGGAATTGCCACCTCCCACTCTGCCTTTCAAGATATGAAGGGTTACGCAGGCCTATTTTACGCGTGAGTTGATCTGTTGAACAAATTGTCGTTTTTGTGTCTTCCGAATCCTGGGCCGTAATCTTGAGAGTTGACAACTATATACTCAGAGTTGGCAACTGTGTATTAGTACTGGTATTCAAGTTCAAGTTACTACCTTCAGTAAACGGTTCTGCAAACTGTCAGTACTGGCAAGAGTATAGATCTGACTGTATTTTAGAACAATATAATTACCTATATTAGAGATTAAATTATCATAATCTGAATCCTCTCCGCTGCTGCTGCTTGTGAAATTGTCCAATCATTCCTGTTATTGAATATTTGATTGTTGAACCATGACTATAGCTTTCATTTTCCGCTGCCGCCTGGTTAGGCTCATTGTGTATAGCTGTAATTTGGTTGTGGATGTGGTTCTTGGTGCTTTGTTTGCTACTCATGATTGACATTTTCGAAGAATTCTTGATCATGAAATATCACTCATATTTGGCTTGGCACCCATCCATTCTGGCCATTACCATCTCCTGACACCTCAACCCTGACCTTTACAATTCCCAAAAATAGGTAGAACAACACTAAACAATTAATTGTCTCAATGTAAGGTTATAAACAACCTACTTCTCTACACATCTACATTCTCAAATAACCCTCTATCTTTTCTTTTGGTGGTGTTTTTCAAGTTTCTACTGTGAAATTTCGGGTTGGATGTAGATTTTCATCAGGTTTGTTCTTCGCCGAGATGGCTGAGTGATATTTCATGACCGAGGAATGGCTCAGCCGCACTTTGAGGAGTTCTTCTATCTCCTTGGAGAATCAGGAGAGCCGGAGTCAGTGTCAGGTTAGTCTGATGCATATGAGATATGCTTTAGGGCGGACTCTTAAAGTTCTTGGTGACATTGTACAATCAGGTATTGATGTGACTGATTTTCAGAGGTGTATCATGGGAAAGACCGCTGTCTTATGGGGGTTTATATATTCAAAGAAATTCCCCTCTATTTTCTAGAGCTCCCACCAGCTTACTCTCTCATTTTCTCTACATCATATAACTATAATTTTGTCATGGCTTTTGCATCATAGAGGTATCATACAAGAAGGCGGGGGGTTTCTTTTTTTTTCCGGGGACATATCTGTCCCCAAACCGGGCTTCTACGGTCCATGGGATACCTTAAAATAGTGAGAAAATTGTACTATCTTGACACCGTGGTATCATCCTTGACTTAATACGCGCTGTTTTGTATGTTCTGGCCCATACGCAAGACGCTCCCCACTTGCCAAATGTTCGGTAGACAGGAAGACTTATAATAGGAATGTTCGTCTATGGGATTTTATTCTTTTTTATTTAACTCATCAAATTCGTCTATAGGATAGAAAAGAAGTGTTTTTCCTACATCCTTTTAATAAGCAGTCTATACCGCTAACGTTATTGAATAGGCTATCAGAACCATAATTAAATTTACTAAATCCATTCGGCGAGCTACAGGAAAGAACGTAGGTAGATGTAGTTTATTCGCTTACTGCTATTAAACTTCAAAAACACCTTGAGAGTTCTCCGGTTGCGAAGAATGATTGCCGGACATGTTGAACTGCTTATCTGTTAACATAAACATCATCTTTCTAGGCCCATCTACTGGACCAATAGGCAGAACGTTCAGTGTATAGGTACGCCTGGTGTATCGGTCAGGACACATGTATTTACTAACGGTGTCCTACCTGCACCCCGATACGTACTCCCGACAACCTCTTACTTCCTGCTCCAGAGGAATCGCCCAAAGCACGGAGACGATGTAGCCTGCAATGAACCTCACATATTGCAGAAGAATGTAGTCTTGGCAGGTGAGACGGCCCGTATCCCCCAGCTTACCAAACGCTACCACAACTCGACCTTCTCCATCTCCTTATCACACCAAAGAAATCGCCCTCATCCCTCTAGTCTTCTCTCAACCATGGCCGCCCCCCCTACAGGGGACGCCCCGTGCTCTTCAATACCGTCATCTCTGGTACCCCCGTCATCTCCGCCACTACCGCAGTCCTCTCTGCCACCTACATCGTCTCCAATGCCGGTGCCATCGTCTCCGCCAGCATCTGAATCTTCTGAAGGACCGACGTCGTCGCCGGTAACCCCGTCATCCCCACCTCTCCCGTCGTCCCCATCACTACCGCCGTCTTCTCAATTATGTTCATCCTCTCTATCAACTATATCCTCTCTCCCACTCATATCCTTGTCCTCGCTATCAGTTATATCCTCTCTACCACTGATATCGCTGTCCTCTCTACCACCACCATCATCACCACCACCACCATCCTCACCACCACCCCCGTCGTCTCCACCACCCCCGTCGTCTCCACCACTCCCGTCGTCTCCACCACTCCCGCCGTCTCCAATACGCCCATGTCCCGCGAAGCGCAAGCGCCAGCCCTCATCGTCCCCAATACCACCGTGGGCCCTGCCACCCCCATCGTCTCCAGTACCTCCGCGCCGCACAAAGCGCAAGCGGCAGCCCTCGTCATGAACACCGAAAAGATCTTACGAGCGAGCAGCAAGGGCTAGACAATTATGACCTCCCGCCTCTCCTCCGTCGACATGTATGCGAGGGCGATGGAACTGCTTGATAAGACGAGGTGTGGCTCGCTGCTAAGAATGGACGTATAAAGGTGTAGTAGGAGGAGGTGGGGGAGAGGTAGGCGCAGGGCGTCATGCCGTTGGAGGAGCTCCTGGAGGATCGATAGTAGATGTAAAACTTAATGCGGTTACTAAATATCAGGTTGGGGTGCAGGTGTTGCTTGTATAGCATAATCTTATCTGTTTGGCGCGTGTGAGCATATATTTGAACATAACTAGGAATGGAGAGAATCATGCTCTCTTGGCCCGTTATACGATTTTGAAATTCCCAATTCCCGGCTTCCTGCATGGTACCAATGGAAAGCTCTGTTACCTCCGTGAATACTGTAGTCGTGGTGAGCGTACTGCATGCAGCATAATTCGTTATCAAGCCAAACTCTCACAATGACCTGTCCTTCCAACCCCGGCCCCGCTGTCGTACTTATTTCTTCCGACGGCACGCACCATATGCCGCTATGCCGCTACGGAACCCGGAATAACTACGCGCTGGAGTAAGCTGTAAAGTAAATCTAGAACGAAGGTTCTGTCCACCCCCCTCCCCCGCTTCTCCTCTGGTGCTTGTATTTCCTTCCTCTTCGCTGGTAGAGCTTAGTACACAGGCAGCAATCGTGTAGAGGTGTCGTGCCAGCACTAGCATACTTGAAATACCCCCATCCATTCGCAGTGATGTGAATGAAGCGCAGGTAGCCATAACCCCCCTGCTTCTCTGCTACTGGCTGGACGGACACAATGGGGGTGGGGTGCATGTGTTTTGTTGTCGGAGGTGCGGACCGGGTGCTGGTATTTATGTACATAGGCCGCCGGGGAAGCTGGGTCAGCTTGCTCTAGGGGTGGTTTTGTTTTATTTGGGGGGCTGCATGTAGGTGTGTGTGTGTGTCGTTCGGTTTGGAAATTGCCTGTTGTTGTTCTGAATGTTGGCAGGGCGCTAGCGGGTATTTGATATGCAGAGTGGTGGGGAAGAAGGAAAGTCGCAATGAAAGGGTCCACTTCTAAATACACATTTCGTTTCCGAGGCTGGAAAGAAAATCCACGAGCTTCATAACAAACGAACTAAAGAAAAACAATAAAATAACTATAACTGTCGAATAAATCTTATTCGTTAATGTGAAGGGCGGGAATTATGGTTCTAAACTAAATGGCTATAAGTTACATGTTGCCGAAACCCAGAACCAAAGCCAGACCAGATCATTCATCCTTACTCCTTCTCCTTGCCCTTGCCCTTGTCGTCCTTATTCGCCCCAGCACTCTTCTTGTTCGGCATCTCTGAAACTTGCTGTTGTTCCTCCGTCTCCTCCATCTCCGCCAGCTCCTTCCGCTCCCCTGACTCTTCCGCCTCGGCAGTCTCGTTTCGCTTCCGTTTCTTGTCCTTCTTCAAAGCTGCTTCTCCCTCTTCTTCCCCTTGCGCGGCGTTTCTCGCAGCTGCCTCACTCTCAGCTGCTTCACTTGCACCCGCCTCCATTGCAGCCTCCCTCCTCTCTCGCTTTGCAGCCTTCTTTGTCCTCTTCCTTTCTTTCCGTGCCTGCGCCTCCTTCTCCTCTAGCTCGGCCTCCATTTCCGCGATCTTCCTATCCATCCTCTCCGCTCGCTCCAACTCCTTCTCCGCAATCTCGCTAGCAATCCTCTCAGCCTCCTCCATCTCCTTCCCCGCCATCTCCCTCTCCAGCCGCTCCGCGATCTCCACCTCCCTCCTTGCTATCTCCTCCTCCATCTCCACAATCCTCCTCGCCACCCTCTCCTCCACCCTCTGCGCCGAGCTCTCCCCCGTCCCCCTCACCCGCATCTCCTCCTCCTCCTCCCGCCCAAACCGCGCTCGCTCCTCCTCAACCTTCTCCTCAGATGCCAGATATTCCTCCTCCACCTTTGCCTGCTCCAGGTAGCGCTCCGCCCGCCGCATTATGGGCTGCTGTTGCCGAATCACCATCTGATACGCGACTGCGCGTCCCCTCAGCGCCCGTATTGTGGGGGTCATGACGCCGGGGAAGGGGTTGGTGCCCGTAAGGTTGTAGCCCAGGCGGTCCAGCTGCCTGCGGACATCGACCCAGCTGTCGCGCGCGTCGGTGATGATGCGTAGCATTTGGTCCCTGCTGTCTTGGAGGGCTTGGATGCGCGCGGCGCGGGAGGCTGGGCTGTTTGGATCGGGGTAGTCCATGATGGCGGGTTTGTGTGGTACTTTATCTGTGCCAGTGATTTTTGGTATGTTTTATTCGTTTTTTCTTGTTCTTCCGCGGTTGCTGTTGGTATGGTGGTGGGGGGGTAGATAGATAGTGGCGGTAATTGTGGGTAGATGTTGTGAGAGAGTGTGTGTGAGGGAGAGGCTAGCTTGGCACATTTCCAACATGTCGTTTGACCGAATAGCGTTTTGCTCTTCATATCTTGGCTTGATATATGCCGCCTAGCCCGAGTTGTTGTCTTCCGCCGAGCCCTAAGCTCAACAACACAACGCCGTTGGACAACTCAAACAGCAATGCCAAGGTGCTGGATTAATGCTGAGGTTCTTCTTCTCTACTTGTTGTGTAAGCCTGGTAAGAATACGAGATTGTAGAAATCTCACCAACAACGCAGAATGTGGATACACCCCCGAGCATCCATCGCCATGAGATTTACAGCCATCACGTGCAAAGCATTTCCACCCATCCGAGAGACATCCCGAAGACCGACACTGCATAGATAACTTTCCGGAGCTGGTGAAAGCCCGCGGCCTGGGCCCCCAAGGTCTACCATATTCACACACACATCCTTAACTCCATCATCAGCAAGTTGACTTTTTTCAGATGGGAGAACCACCTCACTTGACAACCTACCCCCACTCCCCAGCCACCAGGTACCGCAGACGATCAACGGGGGTACTCTTCACGTTCCTAGGGCGGTGTCGGACGCCACGCGGAGACTGTCGAGGATGTTCCACTGCGGCAAAGGATCGAGCCTGGTCAGCGTCCGCGGCGCAGACGGGCGTCATCTCACCTCCTGGAGACCACATAACCGCTCCTCGAGCGGCTGGGCTTCGTTATTGCTCTTCGTTGAGGGGGCCGCTTGGTTGTTCTGTGCGTATGGTGCGTGCAGGAATGGGTTTTGTTATCGGTGGGTACTGCCGTGCGGGGTGCGTGGTGTGGCGGTGGGTGGCGGACACTGTTGCTACAGCGGTGGAGGTTGTGACGAGGGGCATGCGGCGTGGTAGCTTGTCCTCGGCTGTGCTGTAGAAAGAGAGGGCGAGGGGCTGTAGGCAATGTTCCTCTCATTGCCGTGCTCTTTCTTATCCACTGTTTGTTCAATGTTTTGCTGTAGTCCTTAGAACATGCGGCTCCTTACAGGAGAGCAGCTCAACACGTCGCCGCTGAATACCATGTATAACAGCCATGACTCCTGACTGAATTGAGACGTTGCACTACATGGAGGGCATCTGGGTGCACATGCAATATGTATTTCGTAATATATATAGATACATAGAAGGTCGACCATGATTGAGTAAGCATGAGGGATAAATGATAATTATACATGAGAAAAGACTAAGACTGATGAAATTGAAGAAATAATGAATAGTATAAGGCGCCCCCCCCCCCCCCTGGAAACGGCTAACAGGGAATCAGCAACTCAACAGCGGCACTCACTGTTCTGCCCTACACATATGTCAGCGCCATCCGAAATCTTGCAAATTGAAGGTCCATTTACCTTTTCACCCCCCCTGGGCCATTGATAATGACACTACATAATAACGCCGCCTCCTCCGCAAGGATATCCTCAGCTGTTCTCTCCGTCCCCGTCGGCAGCATGGCCATCTGCCCCCGGATCACCTCCATCTCGACTCCCTGGGCCTCGTCTAGCCCAGACCCACACGCCAGCAGATGGAACACTTGCAAATACCTTTTCGCCAAAACCCTAATCTCGTTCTCCGCCTTTCCCTTCCTTCCTTGCGCTCCCTCCTGCAACATCTCTTTAACCAGCCTGACCTCCCCCAGCAGCTCCTCCAGGGCAGCTCTTCCACGGCGCCGATACTCGTCATCGCCCACCTCCCACTTCTCCCATCCACAGCCCTCCACTGCCTGCCTCCACATCGCCACCTCCTTCGCCACCATCCCCGCAGTCTCAAACTCAGCACTCGACTGCCCGTGGCGCTGTCCCCACGCCTGAACCCCCGCCTCAATCCCCCCCAGCCGCTCCAGCACGCTCCTCGCCCGCGCGGCATTCTTACGCCCGTGCTTCTTCTTCTGCACCGGAAACAGCCCCAGCTCCTTCACGAGCTCCGCCGTCACCTCCGCCTCCTGCACCGTGAAGCGCGCCTCCTTGAGCGTCATCTGGTCCTCCTCGGAGTAGACTGGCGCAAGCGCGTCCTCGAAGATTGTGACCTCCTTCTTGGCCGCGCGGAACGGCGCGGTGGCTTTTTTGCCGGGTGCCGGTGGGACGCGGCCGGGCTGCGGGAGCTCAGAGAGGTGGCCCCCGCCGTGGGCGGGGTGCCAGGTGGGTGCGGGGCGCTGGTAGGGCTGCTTGCGCCGCTGGCGGAGGGAGTAGGGGCTGACGTGGGGGGGGGGGGATGGCGGCTCCTGCTTGATGGCGGGCATTGTAGGGGTGGGATGGGGTGTCTAGAATGGATGCTGGTCCTGATGATTGGTAGGCGCGCGTTGAGGAGATGTACCTAGTGAGAGAGTACGCTGATTGCAGAAGCATATAATCTCTGTGGCCTCTGGGGGGGGGGCGTCCTATTTATACCCTGGAAGGGCCGTAGTATGGATGTGCCCCTCCGCATGGAATTGCTGGTTAGGGACGGTGCAGGGGCGGTGGTTATTCTATGGCCGACATAGAATGGCCGTGCGGGTGGGCGCATGTGGCGGAGGGCGGTGGCTGTGTGCGCTTTGTAGGGAAGCTGCCGCACCGGTGGAACGGTGCATGTGGGACTTGGTCGCTGTTTGGCTGGAGGACTGCGGGTGGCGCCACCGTGGGGGGGGCGTTTAATTCGCTGGCCCTATTCTAGTGGCGGATGTGGTGCTCACGTACTACGAGGGTTCCCCCACTGCTGTTGGGGTTGCATGGATGTTGAGAGCGATTGTAGTACAGCGGACTCTCGAGGTTGTCACTATACAGAATGAGGGTTAGGTTTTTAGATCGAGGCTGGAAAGAGAAATGGTCTAAATCATAAATTGACAGCGACTCTTAGGGTATAGACATGTGCCTCTTTAAAGATGGTTTCGTTCCTCCTTTCCAGGCTCTTTGTCATGTAACATTCCTGAAAGTGCTGGCCCTCCCCGCTTTCTGGGTCGCTCGCCACACCCAGATTTACTCTTGTTATAATGATACCCATACAGATCTTTACTAAATACCTAGTGATATCCTTAAAAACAGATCACTAAACCCCATACTAAAAATCTGGGACCGGCAGGTGTCATCCTTATACCGAGAATATCACTATATGCACTATCACTGTAACGAGCCTGCTGTATTGCGGCTCTTCAAGATGGCAGCGTCGCATCTTGTCCAACGCGAGAGCCCTCCAGCTAGTGCTTCGCCCATCTAAGCCATCGTCGAACCCCACGGCTGTCAAAAGTGGGCTACTAGTAGATTCCTACACCTGCCGCTGGTCAATGATTCCACATAGCTATCCCTTACGCTGTCGATGCTGACCCCCCCCCCCCCCCCGTAATAGAGGAACTAAATCTGTATGGGAGATCGATTATTTGATAGGAGAGATCACAAGATGCGCTATTAAAGCCACACCAAACCCGCTTTCTCCTGGGGGTCAGCATCTCCGCGACTGCTTGAGGGATAGGCCGCATGTGGTTATTCTTGCACGGGTGTGTACACTCATTGACGCCTTCATCCGACCCTCCGAACGGAAACACGCCCCGCACGCCTAGTTCACAATGCCACCGCTAGGCCGAGGCGTATCTTTGCGCGGGATCAAACACAACGGCAGCCATGTCTACCATGAGACTTCCTTTTCCACAAACTAGAGTACTACGCCCCCTCGTAGCTGGCACCCATACAGGCTAGCTTGCACCTTTTCCCCCGTCGGCGCCCGCGTTCTGGCATGCATGCCGCACTTGTGGCTTGGCATGCCACACTGCCGGGTAAGGGCTCGACTAGATATCGAGGAATCCGCTTAGCTGCGGGTGGGAGAGGGTGGTGTGGAGCTGCACGGATCCGTGACGCTTGGTACGTCAAGCCGCCTTGGCCCCCCCGACTTGCCACATGCGGATACGGGGGGGGGGGGGGATGGTGGATTGCTCGAGAATGTGTACACAAGCATTGGTATGTACATAACTTGCCGGATCCATATAGTCCAATACCGTCAGGTGTGGCAGAGACGTGTGTGCACTGGCGCATCGACGGTGATGGTGAAGGTGCTGTAGAACAAGCATGTACGATATATACAATATCGTGGCCCCCATCCATATATACGGAGGTGCTCGAAAAGCCTCATCTCCCTCGCTTACTATGCCCTAAATAACTTAAGCCACCTCCCCTCCTCTTCCCCACTTTCAGGACGGAGCATGAGTGGATCAGCATCACGCATTATCACTCGCCTTGCAAGACAGAAGCCAAGACCCTGGCGCTCGAGTGATACACTGTGAGTCTTGGTTGGTGGGGGTGGGCCAGGCCTTCGACAGCATAAGATTGCATGTTTGCTAACTATGGGTACGTATATTGTTCGAGTGCTAATACTGCGTGGTGATTTTATGTGTGGTGTGCTTTCGAGCGCAAGATACCGCTCTGGGTTGGTGCGGCGCTGGTTCGCTTACAACTATGTAGAACTAGAGGCTTGTGGAATGCTTTCTGATCGATGGGTTTTTTAAGGACACCCAACGGCGGCGGCCTCGGTTTTTTCGGGTTGAGGTAAATCCTTACATGTAGTTACTTATATCTCGGCCCCTCTCGATCGGAAAGCTAAGTGGTTATACAGTCGGCTTCTCCCCAAGTGTCCCGAGGTCTTGCATATGATCGATCTACTACATGTTTTTGTTCAACCCAACGTACAGGACGGTTTTCAGTACATCCATGTATCCCCCCCGGAACTTACTGAACGAGCAGAACGCAAGAACTACCATAAATGCATTTTAATGCTACGGTGTTCTAGCTGTATAAAAGGGTATTGTACTGGAGGAGACTGCTACTTGTCCATATCCGCCGATGGATTAGGTGTACTTAATCCTGGATCGGCTGAGATAGTGTGAGTTGTTGGGATTCTGTAGCTCGCCGGAAAGACACATAGAAAGGTCCGCTGGGGGGCATTAGTTTGGGGAACTCAACGGTAGCCGTCCATGTGGTAATCTATTGCTCGAGTTTTCTGAATTTCATCGTGGCTGGCAGCACAGAACCGGAAGTAGGTACTCTGGCTCCGGGCATGAAGAAAGTACAAATACTTATGTAATCTCTCCGACGCGTTGGTTGATTCAGCTAGTCTTTTGATTGGATAGCCTCACTCTTGACAGCATCATATTGTCATTGAATACCCTATCACTCCCGCCTGATGCTCCCAATAGCTGATGTAATTGGGTTCTATAATTACTCATATCTTGAGAGGACCTCAGCCTATATTATCGTATATCCTAGCCAATTGATTGGTCGTGCTTACCGTTTAGAGATTTTTAGCAGGCAGTTAATACATTTCAATGGCAGCTCATTCTCCTATAGAAGGTCCTACCTCCACACTTATCAAGATCCGGGGGAGTATATAAGATCTGTAATCCTAGTTAACCCACATTCTCTACTTCTCTCACCCACATTCTCTACTTCTCTCGCCTCCAAACCCACCGTCAGTATTCTATCCAAAACATCTTCTAACACTACAGCTTTTCCAACGAAACACTAACCAACTCAAAATTCACACACAATGGACAATTACGAATTTTCCGCCTCTCGCCTCTCCCTTCACGCGGCACAACTCGCCGAATTCTACATGTGGATGGGGAGACGCAGCAGTATCCTCATAGACTGCGGCAGACACGTCGGCCCGCGCAGCCGCCGAGTGCCGGCAAGCTATACCATGTCCGAGATTGCCAAATATACCAAGGTCCTCAGGGAATCCAATCTCGCTGAGCTGTTCAGCCGCAAGCTGGACCGCATGGCCAACAGCCTGATCCCGCGCTCGGACAACGGTGACGACCTTACAGAGCAGGGCCAGCAGACGCTGGGTGTCGTCAAGCACTACCACGTTCAGAAGGAGAGGCTGCAGAACGAAAGGGCGATTTTTGTGGGGCTTTTGGAGAACAAGTTTGGTATCTTCCAGAGAGGCGACCGGGCGAGGGAGGCGAGCGCCGAGTTGATCATGCTTTCCCAGGCGGCGTATACGCCCTATTCGTATGATGACCAGAAGGGGATGATGTATGAGAGATTCAGCAAGACGAAGACAAATTATACCCACTCTTCCAAGTCCTGGTATTTCCCCAGGACGGGGGTTTTAGCGTTTGAAACCTAGGCAAAGAGAGGATCGCTGATATGTTACGAGGTGCTAGCATTTCTACTCTGTCACAGTGGTGTTTTTTTTCTTCGCTTGTTGTGCCTGCTATTTGCTCTATCTTTCCTTGGTATTTCTCATGATTCTTTCCGGAGGTCATTTTTAATTATTTAAATCATTTCTGATGCGGTTTCCCTTTAGTATGCTTTGGTTATCAAGAATTTAAGTCTGTTAGTTTCCCGATAGGTTCCAGCTTCGTGAATCATAGTTTTCTGTGCATGTAGCTGTATCTGTGAATAACCTTAGAGTAAGCTATATTCCTATCAGACGAAAGGACACGCCTTTTGTATGAAAGTTTTAAATCCGATTTTACCAACAAGTGAAAATACATCTCTGACTAATCCGGGTTGAATCCTAAACTTTTTATTCGGCTCCGGGCAGAGCCAGCTGGTGGCTACCATCTCAACTATGAAATCTCCGGCCATCTTGTATGTTATTTCACAAGAATGATACGAAAAGATACCGGTGGCCGGTACCCCCCCCCCCCCCGGAATTACGACTGGTATGCTTATAATGAATGTAGTGGGACAACAGAAGCGTACTATTTTCCAGCAACACATCTTTGAATTAGGGTGGAGAACACCAGTTCGTAGAAAATATCAATGCGTCTGGAGCGGACCTATCGATGATTATCTCCATAGATGCTCATTCTAAGAGGGGAAGAGCCTCTCTTCCTTCTTATATATCCCTAGATATAATAAACAATGGCAATCATTGCATCAGCCAAGACTACTCAGGACTCTCTATACGCGTCCTTGCCCGACACTCCAGTTATACTCAGTGCCAAATTCCATCATATTTATGTAGGGAGGTATGTCCATGACACTTCAAGCCCCTTCATGCCAGAGAACACGCACTGCCAACATTTGCAGGCTCTGTTCCGTAATAGTTCGTAATCCGAGTGACAGTCTATGACGCTGATTCATAAACAGACTGTCCTTCGTTCCGAGATTCTCAGGTCCTGACATTCTTACTTCTCCAGCTTAAAGAAAGACATCGCTGCCTGGGTGAAACTATTATGGCCCGTGTGCTGCGGCGGGGTGAGAGAACCGGCTTCGCTCGGAAAACTTATTACCCGAGCGCACTTCGGCATCACCGAGCGTGCCCTATCATGTGGTAGCCAAATCACATAGAATTCTGGCAACGTGCATATAGAAGCCACATCGTCCTACAGGATACGTGTAGTTATAAACGCTGCAGAGTTGATACCACTATCACCCTCTCGCTCATCACTATCTGTTGGATCTCTCCTTATGCCCCGAGTTCTAGGCGACGCTGCGCGTGCTGGTATAAAGATGGCTTGCTATGTCGCATCATTGTCTATAGAGTTGGAGATAAAGAATACAAACTGGGGGAAGAAAGATAAAAGACGAAAACGCAGGCGACAAGGGGAAGAAAGCGGGAAATGTGTAGCCAGTCTTGGCATCTCCACATCTGTCATAGCCCACACAACATTAACATATACTAACACAAATCTCAGAATCCAGAATCATTCCTGGAACAATCACAAGCGCCCCTATCACCGGAACGCTCATCAACAAGAGAAAGAACAGTATTAGATGCGGCGGTAGTCTCTGGGATGGCATCAAGGTAGGGAGGGACCCCTGCCTTATTATTCTCCCAGATCCCTTCTACAACTACCTTAGAAATTCCCCCTCGCGGTCGTGGACGAATGGGTTAAGAAGAACTTCTGTCGCTATCATCAGAAAGAGGAATGGACAGTCACCAAGGAGGTCATGATCCATCACCGCTGAACTTGGTGAGTCAGTACATCACTAGACAAGGCAATGTTATGACTGCGACAATAACGAAGGCTGTTATAATATCCCCGAATATCTGTGATTATTTAGCAAGAAAAGCCTAATTACCCTAATAGCTATAGGAACGTTGGAAAGACGTCATGCGTGACTGTTGTGACTGTTGAGAACGGAAACCTTCCTTCCTACAGACCCACCAATACCTTTTTTGTGGCCCTCTTGAATCTTCACGCTCATGGTGGTGGAGATGTGCTCTCAGTCCCCCTAAGAAGAAATCAGCCATATATTCTCAACTGGTGTCCGAAGGAACGCTGCAATCTCTCGATGCGGGGTGGTTCGGAAGGCGGATAAACGAGGAGTTGAAGGTGAATAAGAGCGAAGAGAGGTGAAAAGGAGGGTAGAGAACAATAACCGAATACATCTGTAGCGAGCGCGTCTCCACCGACGCCGATCGAGTCGCCAAAATTCCGCATATATATATCCGCAGGTAAACTCGACGTCATACCCGGGGAGAGGAAGGAAGATCTTACGGTAGTTCTACTGAGGATTTATAGATTGAACTTCCCGAGCTCAGAGAGTTTATAATACCACTCGGTAGCGCCGGCGGCTTATAAAGGACCTCTACCTTCCCTGCGCGGCGCCTGTCATCCGCTCCGCTTCTCTGTGCCGCGGGAGCCAAGACTTGCTAGCGCTAGGCGCAGCTTCACCGCAGCCTATAACAATAGGTGCCTACAAAAATAGCATGAAGTCCTTAGGGAGAGCTAACTAGTACAGTATAAGATATTGGAAGGATAATTTAAGGAAACGGGGGATCACAACGGCTACCCTGGTTACACGTCCCGACTGTCTTCTCCGGTTGCGGCTATGGCGTTCTATGACTCCTTTCTGTCGCTGGTACCGTGGTTCTCGCCGGCAAGAACCGCCCTGGCAATAACAGCAGTGGAAGGGTGAAGGATTAGATTAGGTGCGGTTCCTATCCCGGGAGTTGGTGCTGCCTTAGGGTCTGGAGGGAATACAATTATGGATATAATTGTCTTTTCAGTTTCAGCGAGTGATATCTGATCTTGCGGAGTGCACGCCGCTGTTTATCTATCTTTAGGATTATACTATAGGGGGGGGGGGCAATATTACGATCGATATTCGCTGGAAATAGTCAGGTAGCTCAAGGGACCAATTACCTGCCGGCCGCTTAATACACTAGCTACATGACTTTGGATGGCTGCTAGCTTTTTACTTCGGCGAGTTGTCGGTGACGACGTTTCATTTTTTTATTTTCCCACTCCCTCTGTATCTAGGATGTTATTGATGTTATTGCAGGTGCTTTGGTCTGGTTGCGGATCGAAGTTATCTTATCGCATCTTATCTTGTCGATCCCTTGCTGATAAGAAGTGAAGTGAAGATCAGCTAAACCCACACACACGCCGAAAATATTCAAGCACCAACCAAACAAACCCCCACAGCAGTCTTCCAACATCTCATGATACACCGCTAAGTGCAGGAGAGCATCCACCTCCAAATCTTTTTGGCTGCATGAGCTCTTGCCTAACTTTTGCTCGTGCTTTGATCGGTAGACCCCGCGCGTAGAGACGCACGTACGTACCGTATCGATTCTGGTTCCAGACCGTTCTAAAACACCCAGACCACCGAGAGTTGGTCAGATCCACTTGGACGGTACCTGCGGCGCGCAACGCAAGGCAATACGACAGCTGCGTGCAGCATCCCGGCCCACTCTTCCAGTTCTATATATCCGGTCGAAGTGTAACAGCGGGTCTGAGTCGTCTCGTCTCCACTAGCCAGAGCCTGACGTAAAGTCCTTGCATGCAAGATGATAATATTAGCTGCGCACGAGCCCCCCGCTCCTTCGCCGCACCGGCAATGGACCAATGCTGCAAGCAAGATACACACGCAGTTCCAAGAACGGCTACCCAAGCGTTGTGCCGACTCTCGGCGGTAGTAGCCCTATGCGCAGGTTGTGCTTCTTGGCAGACGACGGAATAGGCTTAGAGGACTCGGGTGATACGAGATTTCAGATGGGTCGCGATGCTTATCCTTGTCCCTGTCCAGGACACCCCTGCCCCTGTCGTTGCTTCACCGGACGTGCGAAAGTGCTCCGGTCAGCAGAGCTAGAGATTAGCGAAAGTCTAGATCGAGATGGATGGAGATCTGGCAAGCCACAGCCGGAGGTTGTGGCGGTAACCCCCGTCGGAAGGCTTGCCATATGAAATGGAAATCCAAAGGGGGGTTTGGTCCTGCATTGATTCTCTGTGTTGTGTGCAGGAAGGTGTAGGTAGCTGAAGTCACACTATTTCGATCAGTTATTTGTTTGAACCTACTACTAAGATACAATCTGCACAATTTACGTAGCCTTGCCTTTAAGAATTGCAGGTGTAGTCTATGCCATCCCGTTTTATGGCGTGCGGACTAGAATCATACAATTGAGGGCTTCATTTCCCACGGTCGCAAGTATTACGATACTAAACCATCTAGTTGTAGCTGTCGGCCGATTCACCGATGATGCTCGAAAAGGCGTGCGGTCGAGTGATAGCTCATGCCCGCCGCGCGTTGCGTCGCACCCCCCCCACCTATGACTCCTGCTGTAGTCGGTTAAGCCGATGTGTTAGTTCCGAGACAGTATGAACTAACCCACTTTATCAATCGTCACCACTCCTGTCCTCTCTTTTTTTTAAAATTTAATTCGTTAATTACATGCAAAAATTCTTTATCTTCTTGTCCATCGGGCCGATAGATTAAGCTTCGTGAGATTGTTAGAGGCCTCGACAGGCAGAGCGGATAACACACCCTGGACTCATGCATCATTATCAATCTCATAAGCTCCTGCAGGGTTGGTCCATCCCAACCTCCGCTCGCTTAGCTCAACCGCCAAACACCACCAAAATAAACCCCCGGCTGCCGACATATCCGCTACGCGGAGCGAGTCATGCGCGAAGACCAGCCCCGAAGGCCGCCAAAGAAGGTGGATTGTAAACTTGTGGTGTGCGCCACATAGGCGCGTTTCGCGCCACGGAACCAGGCATTCTGGAACATGTCAAGTGGTGATGCGGCGAGATGGCGGTGCGCGCGCTGTTCCCGGTTAGCTGTGCCTAGTGCTGGGTATGTAGTGTTTGGACGAAACGCTCTCCTCGCAAGGCTGGTCCGCAGCCGGTGATCGCGGCTGATGGCAAAGTTGTGCCTTGGTCGAATGACTAGTCAATTACTAGGGGGGGGGGGGCGTGTAGCTTTGCCTCACGATATGCCGGGTTTGGGGGGGAGGAGTGTGGCTGGATGGGCTGTAGCTAGGGCGCTGGCTGGGTGGAGTCTGGTAGTGGCATCGGTGTTGGTGTCAATGACAGTATCAACCTGTATATAACCCCGCGCATCCTCCCCCAACAGCTACAACACCATCGAACAGCAAGCCTGACTTCCTTCACCAGTTCATTCCTTTCCTTCCTTTCTTCCATTCTTTCTCGTTTCCTTTTTTCTAGCAGCCGGTTCTGCTCTTTCCATTTCCGTTTCCATTTCGGTTTCCACTCCTTCTTCGTTTCTTTTTTCTAGCAGCCGGTTCTGCTCATTCCATATCCGTTTCCACTCCTTCCAGCTAATCACCCCCCCCCCCCCCCCACAAGCACCATGAAATTCACCGCAATCCTCACCACCGCCATCCTCCTGCTCTCTGCAGCAGCAGATGCATACCCGCAACCGGCGGCCGACGCCACCTCCCTCACCCTCAACTCCATCCCGCACTCCAAGCGTGACCCCGCTGCCACCACCCCCCGCCGCACCACAAAGGCAAGCACCAAGAGCACCACAAACAAAGTAAAGTCCGCCCCCAGCAAGAAAAAGCCCACCACCCTCAGCAAGAAAAAGACCTCCGCCGCAACCGTAACCACCACCAAGGGCAAGAAGCAGCCGGCGACGAAGCAGAAGGGCGCCGGCGCGGCCGGCTCGCAGGTATGCATGCTCCCGTCAGCGCGCGGCGGCAAGAAGGGCGGCCTGGGCAAGCGTGGGTGCGGCGAGCCCGCGGAGAAGGAGAAGCTGCTCAACTGCTCGCTGTGCCCGGGCCTCAGGAAGCGTGGCAAGGGCCAGCGCAACAAGAAGAAGAATGTGCTGGGAGACCTCATGGCCGCGCCGCTGGCGAAGGATAATGTTGATGATCTGGTTGACGAAACGGACTGTTGGCGGTGCGACCATGGTAAGCTTTTTTCTTTCTTTTTTTTTTTTTTCTTTTCTCGTTTTTTTTTCCCGCCCCCACGTATATAGCATAATTCCTTTCTGTGCTCGGTCCAGCCAGCCATATATATGTAGTATATAAATGCTTACCTCCACCCCCCCCCTCTTCCTCCAGGTGGCGAACATTTTATATTCACCGGCACGCAAGTGAAGAAGACGGCTGTCGATGCGCTCAAGCGCAACCTCAACCAAGACTTCATCACCTACACCCGCCCCAACAGGACGCCCAAGAGCTGGCCTCATCCGTACGGTAACGTGGAAAGGGCGCTGCCTGTGGCTTCTGGCGAGCTCCGCGAGTACATCACTTTCCCGCTGTACGTGGACGGCCTGTTCACTAATGGTGCTCCGGGTGAGTTTCGCGTTACCATTGGGCTCTCGACCACGCTGGTTCCCCAGACTGTCAACGTGGTGAGTTTTATTCATTCTTCTCCAGCTTGTTTGGTTTGCTTTGGTTTTTGGTTGTTGTGGCTCTTGAGCTAACTGGCGGGTGTGTGTGTGTAGATGAAGCATGTCGATACAGCGACAAACGACTATATAAGGATCCCGTCGGACAACGGTAGGAAATAAGCGGTGCTACGGTATATCGCGATAGGTGGATGTTTTTGGAGGCGGGGCGTGGGCGGTTTATTTGGTGGGAGCTTGATGTATATGTGGAGATGGAAAAATGGAGAACTTCGGGCCGGGAGTGATGAGATCTATAGACTATATATATGAAAATAGACATACACACATTGCATTCGTCCATTCCAGACAGTGACTCCTAGCTACATTGCACAGGCGGCGGTCTTGGGTCCCTTTCTCCGTCGTCTCAAGGCGCGGCGCCATCCTAAGGCAATCAATGCTACTGGCTCACCACACTCGAAAGTCAATTGTTGGTAATTGTGATGAATCCTATACAGACAGCAACAAAATACACTCGCCAAAATTAAAATAAAAAAAAAACCAAGCAAATAACCTACCATCTACCAACACCACCAGTGGAATGGGACAAGGCATTGTAAGGTACATGTAACTATGTATGTGCTTCCGCCCAGCCAGGACGCCAAGACAGCACGCGCCACAAATATGTGGCGGCACCTGATATCCCCACTACCCCTCCACTATCCCTGCGCCGCCGGGGCATCGATCTCTCAGAATTACGCTCCTGCTGGCTATAGTTTCTACGGGCTATTATCCGCAATGCATGTCGGCGAGGTGAAGTTGCGACACGATAAGATAAGCGGGGATATGTATAAGATGCGATAAGATAAGATGAACCAGCATCCACTCATCAGCCACACGATGTCTTATTAATCCCTGCCAGTGACACCACCCACCCACCCACCTGCTATCCCGCCGGCGTAACCGCCGTCGCCGCATGTATTCTAGCTGCTCACTGGCAGGGAGTGTTGTTTACTAATAATATGCGCCCGTCACCACACCACAGACGCACGTGCGTGTGCGGCGCGGATATGCTATGCGACAATGCGGGTAAATGTGTTGGACGCGCATAATCAAAAGCCTCACATCGCCGCAACCGGCGGTAATGCCGAGGGGTCCAATTGGGAATCTGGATAGGTGAGGGTAGGTGGGGTGTTGGGGGCGGCTGTGCCTTTGCAAGGAAATCTAGTTTCACTAGAGTTACAATTAGTGTGCATGTGGCGGATCCTTTTTTTTTTCGGCAGTGGGCCATATGATGCATGTGGCTGGGGAACACACGGTGGTAGGTAGGTGCGTCCGGGAGTATGAGTGAAAGTGCATGGTGAATTTTTGACTATTGGTCATTGGAATATGTTTATAGTAATGAAATAATTAAAAGAAATAAATAACCAGGCACTATCGTGTCAGGGCACTATGGTATCAGCTCCGTAGTTTAGCAGAGGCCTGTCGGAGCACCCGTTCCAGCAGCAGCGATCGTCAATCGCTAGAAAGTGCTTAGGAAATACTCGCGATATCTAGTCTTTGCCTAACCCTTATTCCGCACTACGAGAATTCTACTCTCGTGGAGACCATAACACACCAGCTGGCGCCTGAGTCAAAAACATCGCATATCACTCGTTCTTGGCTGAAATGGTGGTAAGACAGAACTGAGTCACAGTGTATCACTCATTCTTGGCGTGCGCTAGGTAGATCTGTTGATGTGCAGCGAGTAGTCATCGTGACAGCCGAGTTTCAACCACGCGCAACTCCTCTAGCAGAACCACCGGGATCGGAATCTATAGCATTCTCAGATTAGTAGTAACAGGTGGGAATACGTGCCATAGATCTCAATTTAGTGGTTCGAAAGATATGTATAAGTATGGCCGTCGACTCTTACACGCTCCCTCCACCTCCACCTCCATGGATCCACCCCCCACCCCTCCTCACCCTTCTGCCTCCTCGGGTTCTGGCCCCGAAACATGCTACTCCGATCCCCTCTTCTCTTCTGCATATCAGCTCTTTCGGTCTTGTAAACAGCATAGGCATCGTCCTCCACTCTCCTCATCCCCATTAACTGAGTAATATCTAGCCACATTGTGCTGATTAACCCCATTGTTAAGGTACTAATACATGCACTATCATTTGTTTCTATATGGTTTCAGTAAGTGGGAATGTACATGTATCTTTTCATAGCGTCCTCGTTGTTCTGTATGTTATAGCCTGGGCGGCTATCTTTCGATACCCAATTGTCTATAGATCCCACTGCGCGCATCCGTGGGTTTCCTCATTTTACGGGCGCAAAATGGCCCGAGCTCAGTATACATACTGTATACATACTGCTGGTTCTTAACAGCGTAAAGTGCTGGTTATATGTTTCATCCTGTAGTGCCCTTGTAGAGTTGTGGTCTGGATAGTCTTGTTCTGATATCTTCGCCGTGTCGCTTGTTTGCTGCGTAGATATAGCGCGTATACGCATCTGCTTTTTTATAATTATTAACGGTATTTGGGGAGAGGGTTAAGGTCAGTCGTCCTCTCATTCATTCCACGCCGGTACCGCATTACTACCGCAGCGCCTCCGGAACCCCCGCGAAAATGGCAAAGGTCTCCAAAGATACGGAAATATTCCCGCAAATGCTTTGAATCGCACTGGGTACATCTCCGCCCATTAATTCGTATTACGTCTAAGCAGCGGGGGCGACGATGTGATGGAACGCGGTGCCTAAGGGTGATGTTGAAAACGCTTTACCGAGGCATGTAAATGTAGGAGGCCTATATCAACAAGAATATATACCGAGCGACTGTTGTGGCGACTAACAAATTGACTACCTAGTCTAAGAGTACAGTAAATAGTCCTTATGGAAGAGCGCTCGATGGAGGGCTGAGTTAAGAATTCTGAAATGATTCAACTGTGGATAATATCGTACTTCATGCGTCAGAGAACACTTGGAATGTGTCAGAGAACACTTGGCGTTTGTGATGTTATATATAGGAATGCCCTGTTCGCCCTTACCTTCATCTCAGGTTCGTCGGTTGTCTTGTGTGTGACGGATCACTCTCCGCCATCGAAAAAGCAACCCAGGATAATGCGGTCGCGGCCACGCACTCCCAGACCCATAACGCAGCACAACCTTAGTCGGGCACCGCCTCCGCATCATGTCAGCATCTCTCCCTGAAGACTATCGCACCCTGATTTCATCCTGCGTGAGTATTTGGCGGCATGGAGGTCGGTGATCACTCAGGTGCAGTCACGCTTTCCCGTGATGTGATTGGTCAGTTCTGTCAGGCGGGTATGACGCATTCAATGACCACGTTCCAATTGGACGACAGCAAGGACTTGAATAGGCGTGCGATGTTTATATTTCTATCTCTTACTGAAAACAAACTCTTCACTCGAGCCTGAATAACCCTTAATATACCATCATTCTATATATGGCTGCGCGTCGGCCGTATTTGGAAGGAGTCATGCCAGAAGAACTCTAATGCACACAATGACCAGAATATCAAATTCCTGCGCTGAGGTGCCCAAGGAGCACTGATGCTGCAATTATATTCCTGCGTAGGATGCCCCATAGATTTTGGTAGAATTTCTTACCCTTACTGCCACTTGTATCCCCGCCGTATCACCCAGCGGTATATAACACTCAGCTCCCCCTAGACTCCACCATCCCCAACTCTGCATACTCAACCCTGCATACAGAACCTCCCATAGAAATCTATATAGCGATGGAAATCGAAATCGACTACTCTAACGCCGCTGCCGGTCTTCAGATGCACTTGGGCTCACTCACAGGCTCCCAGGTCGAACTCACTGCCGCCATCGAGCTCGTCCGCGCAAACAGGCCAGATGCCTCCCACAAGACGCGCGCTCAGGCGTTCGAGAAGAGTGTGACGAATGATCTGCAAGAGGTGATCAAGGATTTGGACGATTATAAGGCGTTCTTGGAGGGTAACCCGAGCGCGAAGAACGGAGAGTGTGAAACACTCGTAGCGGAGCTTTGGCAGGTGATAGCGAATCTCAACAGTGGTTTGGCTCAGCTGGAGGAGGTAGCTAGGACTAGATAGGTCGTGATGAGGAGGATACGGAGGGTTGCGATGGTTTTCGTTGTTCGTCCTTATTATGTTGGGCTTTGTGCTTGTAGTAGCTTTATCATTTTTAATGGCGTATGATTCATTGTTGAATCGTCTTTTAATAAAGTTGTTAAACCCGATATACATTCTCCCGATATACATTCTCCCTATAAGCATGACATCTCCCTCTTCGCCCAAGCCGGGGGTGCGTAAATACAACGCAGTACTATGATGGGTAGTCATATCTCCGACAGAAGAAATTCATGGTGGATGTTTATAATTTGGTGAAATATATGACCTTTCAGTCAAGCCACCCACCGCTATTGCATTGAACCTATAATCATAGGGACCATCTTAGTCATCATAGGTGAATACCTTATTGCTAAGCACCCGAGTATGCAACTGAAAAATGTTTGTTTAGTTTCAAACCACCCCCGATCAAGATGATTCATATAAAATTCTGGTTTTCTCTAGGATACCAGAAGCACTCACGTGCTCATCCTCATCGTAGGTTTTCTCACGTATCCGGTATGTGCGTCAATATCCCCGGAGTGTCCTAGAACCGAGGGGATGATCCGGGATCTGCTTTTATCAATGTAGAACAGTGCATGTATCTGATTGGTCACCCAATACGAGTGTAACAAGCAGTGGCGCTTCAAATCGAGTGACAACATATGAAGGGATATCATCCGCGCTTGTAATCTTATTATCTTCTTCAATAGAATATAAATCCTATGACTCTAGTTAGTTCGACAGTACGTGTAGTATTGGAGGGTTCCGGTATCTAGTTCTTGAGATGGAGAAGCTCGCCTGCTGTCACACGACTACTAGCATACTTGCAACCTTTCCCGTCATGCATGCTGCAATGCACAGTCTTGGCTGCTCTTTGGATTCGCAGAGTGATTATTCTCAGCGAGCTGATGTGAATATGAATACATGTAGCTCATGCTATGAAGCAATGTGTCGATTCGATGGTCAGAGTGATAACTACATGTACATGTATGATGACAATTGAAGTCGAAGCGAGAGTCTGCACTATACATCTACATGTGCAAGTACATGTAGTTTATCTCTTTTGGCCATGTATAGATGTAATCCTGACCTTTACCTGCGTTCCCTCCATTGAGCCCACTTGTCTCGATTTGTCATCGGACTGCATGCATGCATCTGGTCTAGGCGGTATGTGCCACAACGCTTCCCAGAACATCTAGACAACACAACTTCACATCCACTCCAAGTCATACTTCTCTCTAGAGCCTCCAATTACTCGCCTTTGTCGTCAAAGATGAGTTACACCGTTTGCCTATATCCCCACCCCGAAATCTCTTCAATCTCACCTGCATCGTTCTGTGAACCTAGCTGATGGTAGAACAGGTGTTCCCGGGAAGTACTACCGGAGCATACATTGCAGAATACGAACCTGGTCTCCGTGTCTACAATCGGATAGAGAGTCTCAGCAATAACTAATACATCTTCTATATAGATCGATGATGTTATTGAGCATGTATTTATTTATGGAGGAGTTCACAGTTGATCCCTACTTTTAACAATCATTGTCACATCGCTCGGGAGAGAGCCGAAAATCGGCGCGTTCGGTTGCTTCAAGACATGTCACAGCATGAGTGAATTGAGGATCAAAATGCAGTTCACAATGTTTTTTTTTTTTGTTTAACTCATTAATTGCATAGTTTACAATGTTAGGTGTTAATATCATAAACAGAAACGACCAAATAACTCAACCTCTCGGTTCACCAAACATTCATCAACGCCTCCTTCTACCCCCCAGGCTTCCCACCCTCAATACCGTATCCTCTATAAAGAGGGGCGGTAAATACCTTGGTCTCTCCCGATTCTCCCCCTCCTCTCCTTCAGCGGCCTTCAACGCATTCTCCAAATCTCTCAGCGCAATGGCAACATCCTCCCTTCTCGCCTCCAGCTTCGGCAAGTCGTTCGCCCACAACTCCCTCCTCGCCGCCCCCATCTGGACCTGTGCAAACACGTGGTGGTGTCGTGCTAGCCTCTTTTTCAGCTTCCCCGCAGCCTCCTCCAGCACCGCTGCCTGTTCAAACTCTGCTTCGCTCCAGTCGCGGTCGTCGGAGATCTTGACGAGCTGTGCTGCGTATCTGATGATAGTGTTGGCGGCATGGAGGTCGGTGATGACTGCGCTGCGCCAGGTAGCGTGGTCTGGGGGGGCATTGTATCGTGCGCTGAGTGTCGGTGGGGGGCGCGGTCGGGGTCTGTTCATGGTTGTGGAAGTAGTGAGGATCCTGTTGTTGGAATGTTCACGGTTGGATATGGTAGCGGTTGGTATATTCTGTTGGAGGGACACCGGCCACCATGACTCGGCTCTTAAAAAAGTTAGGTAATGGGGCGAATGCATCAATACTATATTTTGGTGCTGAGGTAACCTCTGTCTGTATGATTTCAGGAATCCATGTCAAACTTGCTATGGATACTGATATCTCCGATTGAAAGGGCCTCTATCACGCTCCACTCAGGTGTATAGAATCTTGCAGATGTACCAGCTTGAGATACTCACACTAGCGCTGAACGGATACACACTCGTTCTCTCCTGGGGTCGGGAAATACTTGCCTATCCGTCGAGAGACGGTGAGCGGGTGTTGGATCAGAAGCGATGCTCCATCTCACATCCAATTAACGCGATCAGAACCGACCAAGAAGTTTTTCCAGTTCCTGTGTAACTGTATTGTATATCTCAAAGTCAAAAATGCGATACTGTGCCTCAATTGCGCTCTCGGAATCAACATTCTACAGGAGCGGTTGGAAAATAAAAGCTGTGGGGACTTGGTTTATTGAATCTCTTTTCGCCGTTGTATTCGGGGTTGTCTACACGGTAGTCACCACCTGCAATCACTCGATATAACTCGGTCATTTCTTTTTTGTTTAATTCATTAATTATATGCAGCGATATTCCTCCTTTACGGGGTCATGGGCGGTACAGTGTGGCACCATAATGTCAATTCATATCAAAATATACTAATTAATGGAGATGTTGAGTATCTTTGACTAGTTTTATAGTCTTGTTTCTGTGACCGTGAATTCCCAGACTACAAATCAGGCGTGAAACGAAATGGTTTCGTGTAGTGGTGGGGACAAGAAAGAGAAAAGAAAAAAAAAAGAAAAAGGGAAAGACAAAACAATACAAAGTAGTAGAGGTCTATTCTCGAGAAACGCTAAGTTATAATGATAATTTATGATTGGAACCAAGTAGCTTGACCAACGACCTTAACCCAGCCTAACCGCCCTCTACCGCGCTAATACATACCAGATAGCTACTGACTCGCATTAGGGGGTGTTTATAAGATAGCTATCGCTCCATAGTTCTAACGCCCTCTGTGATGGCACTGCGGAAGTCAAGACATTGGTAGTCCTTTTATTGATGCGGAGGTTTTCTCACGGCGGGATACCGAGACAGAATCATAGTGTTAGAAAGAGAGGGATAGGGCGGGCTCAAAATTCGGATACCGCAACCATGCACCAAGAACCCACAGCGTGCTATCAGTTTATCAAAAACAACGCGTTCTACGGCGCACATGGGTTTGGTAAGAAGTAAAGCAACAGCAGTTTGTTCACACATTATCACTCGCAAACTTCAATCGCGAGTCTTGTGTTCCCTATATAATTTGTTATCAAGGTTCGGTCGGTTGCGCCTGAGCTCCCTTCCCCCTCCCCCAGTGGAATAGGCTCAGCGTATGTATCACACCCTTCACCGGCAGCATGGAGGACTGATACCTATCTAGCATGGAGTATCGCACATACCCGAGAAAAAAAGCTGGCTGTCTCTATTCTTCCCTCCGCCTTCTCTCCTTCCCCCTTTTGTTCCTTGTTGCTCCCCCGAACAATCCGTATCCGTATCTAGCCAAAAATCCAAACCCATGCAGCATCTGTCATCACGATCAGGAGATACCAAACATACTCGGAAAAGCGAGTATGAGCGCAACTTTCCACCTAGCTCCCCCCTGCGACCCCAAGCCAAGCTCCAGTACCAGACGTCGTCCTACGAGGTGGTACCCCCCCCCCCTTCCCCAGTCTCCCAGCCGTGCTGACTAGCTCTCCGTAGCCCATAGCGTAGTCTTAACCGTTGGTTCCAGCGGCGGATAGATGGACGAGAGGATGGGAGGAGTCGGGAGTCCATTAAACGGAACAACGCCGCCGCTTGCCTCGGGTGCATCGTGAGAACAGAACTCGTACGAACACGCGGGCGGAAAACGGGGATAGGCGAGAGAGAGGCGTGCTTTAGGGCTCTAGAGCGGTGCAGTGAGCATGGTTGCCTCTATGGTGGAGTGGGTGCTATTGGGGGCGGGTAGTATAGGGCGCGCGGGGTAGGCGGGGTAGGCTTACCACAGTCCAGCGAGCATTAGTGAGGGCTTATCGAAGTGCAGAGATGAGCCCTGAGTAGCCGTGTGCTAATGTGTCTGTGTCATTGATAGTGCGGCCGCAGTGGAGAGGCTTCTCTCAGTCTCGAAGTTCGGCCCTCTGTCGAGTGGGTGTTTGTTTGTGCGTGGCGCGATGAGGTCGTGAGGCTCTGCAGGTTGCATGCAACAAGAACAAGGATCAGGAGGCTCTGCGACTCACCCTGCAACCCCACCATCCCACTAACTAACACATCCGACTGACCGAACATCGTCAGAAACACCGAAATCATGCATGAAATGGCCAGCTTCACCAGTACATCGCCCTCGGTGTGAAAAAAAACTCGGCGCCCATGACGGGCGTCAAGGGCAGTTAGGGAGGACAAACTACCACATGTAAGAAAAAAATGGAGACGCGGGGAATCGAACCCCGGACCACCTCTATGCTAAAGAGGTATTATACCACTAAACCACATCCCCTTTGTTGCCATTGTATCTAACATCTTTTATAGCAAACACAGCAGTCCTCCACCCTTGAGAAATGACATCTAGCGAACCATGATGATGACTCTATGCTGCCCTCTCAAGCGATCTAGACTACCTTCATACTTTTCACTTTACCCCCAAAGCGCCAAAACTTCTCCGACTCTAGACAGGTTGTTTGTAATCTTTCTTAGAATTGTTCACTCATACAGCTAGACGATACTTTTATTGATGGCGGAGCATTTTTTTTTTCACTACATACTCGCGCTGCCGGATTAAGCCGCCCACCCAAAAAAAGTAATTGATCTGAATACTTCAAAACGGTGAGCTTTTATTGGCTCCTAAGTACTAGTTCACTTGCCACAGTTCTTTGAGAGGCTTCAAATCGGCTGCGCGAATGTATGTAGTAGTAGGTGCAGGGTGTTAACGGTATGTGTGAAGAAAGGAAATTTTATTCTTCCAACATACAAATTGTGTGGCTAAACCCGTTGCCATGCGTGGCGCTGTGGCGACGTGGCGCTGATGGTGAGGCTTAGTGCCACATGGGGGCGGATCAAATGAAGACGTGGCTTAAACTTAGCATACTGTATTATAAAGGGACGATCCCTCTTCCCTGTCACACATCCTATATCTAACATCCGAATGTCATAATCAGATTTCCTGTTTGCATTAGCAGAGAGAATAAGAGCCTAGCGATAAAGACCGAGCGAATCTATTACGAAAGCAGCCCCAAAGCGCCCATATAATTTCGGTCCAATTAATCGGCAAGCCCACCAAATCCTGGCCACAGGACATGCCTAAACAGAGACCAGTATGTATGTTCCTACCTGTGAATTGTAAAAAGAAAATTGCGCCATGAATAAACCATTCGCCGAAGCACTCCCTGTTCCTTTGACTTGGGTGCAGCCATAACCGAGCCAACTACGACCGTGGGTTAGGGTTATCCAGCTGGCGGGTGTGTCAATGGCTCAAGAGCACGCGGACGTATCCCCGTGTGCTCCCAGTGGTCTTTGAGAGCTGTGGCATGGTTACTATAGGCGGAAGTGGATGTGGGGTGGTTGCAGCGAAAATCCCTGGTTCGTGGGTGGCTCATAGACTATCACTCGGTCGTTCGCTATCCAAGGCAGGGATGGAAGCTTGGAAAGTAGTTGGCTGTATTACGGATTTTAAGGGCAGGGAGAGGAGAAGCCATGTATTCTTACTCCTACTAATATCCCTTTAGTTAATGTGCATATTGTGTATCACCAATCACCGTACACCATTTAGAGGGGGCACTTCCGAGCGCCGTATGATCATTTGGTATAAACTAACACCCTTTAATGTGTGTATCTTTCTTGCGTTTCCTGTAGCCGGAGTGTGCTGCTTGTAGGCACACTTTAACACTCAAATGGGTAAGGGTATAAGTCTTCGTAAATCTCTCTCACCTCGCCGCTAAGGCTTATGATATATAGAAAGCCGGAACGGACCGTTTTTCAGAGCTAACCACACGCACCTCTTGGCATTTGTGCAAGTAGTTAGTAACAACCTCTTAGCATTTGTGCAAGTAGTTAGTAGCAGCCTCTTAGTACGCTATTATAATTCCTAAAACAGGATTCAGTGGTGTAGTGGTATCACGGGCGCTTGCCATCAGCTCGATGATTTGCGCCCGACCCGGGTTCGATTCCCGGCTGATTCATACTATGTTGAGCGGGTGTGTGGTACTTCCTCCAATCAGGTGCACTATCGCTACAACTATATTTATTTTTGGGGCCCAGAGACTGAGGCTAATGGGTTAGAGGACGTACTGTGCGTGTAATGATTGAGTTTGGTAAAAAATCTTGTATTATTTCTCTACGATTCTCAACTGCAAGATACTCGTTCATCTAATCTATCTATCATAGCGCAATCAATCACAGTAAACTCTGGCAGATGCGGGTATGCTCTGTTCTCTGTTCTAATCTATAACCTTCCAAATTTCACTCCCTCTCCTTACTGACGAGTACAATGCCGCCTACCATCAAAACAGAAGTCCCCACAAATCTCACAACGCACCTGAGCTACACCCCCGTCACTTCCCATAACCATGTTCTGCAGCGCGACAGGTGTACCCTGGTCTTGGCGCACCAATACAACACCGCGACGGTGGGGTTGGAGTGGCGCAGGCACGGGAGCTAGGGGGGTAAGTACGAAGGTTTCGCTTAAGTGATGCCATAAAATCTCGGGGATGCGGCGTGAATTGCCTGTGGTGGCGCTGGGAGAGGTAGAGGTGGGGAAAAAGGCGCGATCGTTGGTGCGGCGAGGGGTGAGGGCCGGGGTGCGTGGCATGGGTGGGAGGGGAGACTCATCGATGGAGAGGCCGGGGGTGGGGGTTGTCGGTGTACATGCGGAATCTGCTGGTGGGGCGGGGGCGGGGGTGCCGATGGGAAGGGGGTTGTCGTTTGAGTCAAAGCGGCGAATCGGATTACCCATGATACTTCTGAGGTGCCTGTAGGCTTGTAGGATTAGTTTAGTTACGTTGCTGTAAGTAGGTTTATATGCGTGGATGTCTGGCTGAAGCGTTAGGTTGTAGAGCTGTGGAGTGACTTTATATAGTCACTATAGCGACGAGTTATAGGGTGTATATTGATTCATCTTGAGAAGATAGCGGTATATATCGTGCGCACGACTGACGGTTCTCCGTGTGGTGTTGCTTTTCAACCCTTCCTTTCAAGAATCAAGAGTAATGATTACCGGGACCGATTCATGGATTCTCACTTGGTTTCGAAGCCCGCGGGCTAGGTTGACTCTCGGCCGGTTACCGACATGAGATAAGGTCCGCAGTCTTGAGAAACAGAGATACACACATGTAGGTATGTATATACACTCCGGACACCGAAATCTCATGACTATAATTTATTGTGTTTTCGGGGGTGGCGCCAGCGATACCGACGCCTTGGCTAGCTAGGATTTGGCTCTATTAAGACTCCCCTCGATAAACCCGGTGTTTCGTTACCTAAATAAAAATGTAGACCAGATGGGGTGGTATATAACATCTTATCGAGGGGGCTACTGACCCAAATACAGACTGATTTATTTAAGCCTATCCCGAAATAGTATCCGATTTGACTTTGCGTCCATCGATATCGGCGGCTCATTCTGCGCATTGGGACTGTGTGTGGTAGTGCTAACTGAGGAGTATCGGATTGGTGTCTTTGGACCATTAACTATGGTGGTTTCCCAGAGGCAATGCAAGCTAGATGTTGAACCATCTGTACGGTACTGGTTCGTAGTCTGGTCATTGACTCCTAGCCACCCTGTCAAGGATAATCCCTGCCATATCCCTACCGCCAAGAGCGCCATCGTAACTGAACACAGATATTATCCATGGTTAGTTGATAAAGATTTAAGCCTCGCATAATATCAATCTTTGGTAGTATAGTGGTTAGTATACTCGCTTGTCATCTGATGAACCGCGAGTGACCGGGGTTCAATTCCCCGCCAGAGAGTTTACTTTTAAAAAAGGTGTTGAGTTCAACAGCTTGACATCGGACTTATATATTCAATTTTTTCCGGCGGAGGCTCCGCTAGTGTGATCTACGGGGCTACCCGAAGTGAGTGGTCTTGAGGCAGGTGCATTCGATAATCGAACGGCCTATCAAAGTAGGAATTTACTGTTTTGATAATTCATATAGGAAGTAAATATATATAACTCTATTATAAATACACAACTGCCTCGAGCATGTTTGCTTTGTGAACCCTTACGTCTTGAGATCTCTCGGGACAGAGGCCTCGCGTAATATTCGTGCCGCGCTGGGTTTGAGAAACATCACCGAGTAGTAATTGTGTTTGCTCTCGCGCGCAGATTTGGGCCGGGCACTGGGAGTCTCTATAATGCTATTTGTATTCTCGATCATAGAGCTGCGAGTGGAGGTCGCTTGGGTTGGTGTTGGCTGCGGGTTGTGATGATCTATGATCATACTATATCACTCGGTTTTCGGGGTTTGGGGGGCGGGTGGGCAGGTAGACTTAAGTTGGAATAAGCATTTCTCTGGCGTGTAGGCGTATAGTTTAGAAGTTGGATAGTTAAGTATGAATGGGTAGGGGAAGAGGATTTCAGGTCTTTTCAAGGTGGTTTGCGAGTGGGTTCTTGTATGCTCGGCTATCATTTCCATAGCGCCCACCATGCGCTCATCCGGAAAACAAAAAAATAACAACAAGCCTGATAGCCCAAGACCCGGAAAGAGAAGCCAAGCAGTATCCAAAGTAAAATCGGGAGACAAAGTAAATAAAAACCTGGTTGGCGCATTCCCGACCGTTGATCTGTTGAACAGAGGCTTCCGTACCTGAGATAGATGTAGTCAATGACATCATGAGGAGTAGAGCAAAAAGAGTTGGACGCACTGGGAATCGAACCCAGGACCGTCTCAATTTTCACTGCCTCGGAAGAGGCACTGCAAATGAGAAATTATACCCCTAAACCATACGCCCTTGTGATGTTGTGATTGCAACATATTTCACACTCTAAGCGCAGGCACCAGTGGAAGACTTGGCAGGCACTAGGGTCACACAGGGGTGGAAGAAGTTTTTTCCCTGACCCTGGTTACATTGTGAACAGCCAAGGAGGGCTACAAAACGTCACTCCTAAAAGGCGAAGATGAATTTTGGTGTATTTGAAAAATAAAATAAGAGCTCGCCCCTGCGAAGAAGCCTGGTCTCGGGTTATAGTTGCGAGGTGAACGTGTTCCTGGTCTAAAAGGTTTCGGGAGTCTTATAAGGCTAGTCCCTGTGTATAAGGGTCCCATAAATATAGGGTCGCTATAAGCATGGTTGCCCTCGTAACCCTTTATCACTCTTATTCGGGGGAAAGAGGATTATCCCAAGGAAACCCTTGTGGAGACGTCACCCTTGAAAAATGATTATAGATGGGTGATTGGAAGCTATTGAAGCTTATAATGGTTAGCAATGTTTAGTCTTGCACTCCGTTGTGGTGTAATGGTTAGCATCAGTCGCTCTCACCGACTAGATCGGTTTAATTCCCCGCAACGAAACTATCCCTTAGATATTTTTCATCTTTTGCTGGATACCAGAACTACGATGTTTTGAGACTTCCGACCTTGATCTCGTCTACCAGTGCAGGCAATAATCTTGCTTGCGACTTATAGACTTAGAGGCCATCTGGCGCATTTTCCGCGTCAGGCTTTGGCGATAGGTATCTCCCACTAATCTTAGGATATAACTTCTTCAAGGTTCTTCGGTCTACAAACCGAAGCAGTGTTGGCCTAAATCAAGTCATGTTTCTCATCCATGACACAACGCGGGTGTGGCGTCCCGGTGTATCAAAAAAAATGGTTCGTCTGCACTTTATAACAAGCTCGGCTGGTCTAGTGGTATGATTCTCGCTTAGGGTCACACCTTAAGTTGTATGCGAGAGGTCCCCGGTTCAAACCCGGGGTCGAGCCTATCTTTTGCCCCTCTTTATGGGGATATACTTTAACAGTATTGCGAGGTAGGAAACTGATCATATCGTGCCGAGAGTGACCATATATCAATCTTTGGTAGTATAGTGGTTAGTATACTCGCTTGTCATCTGACGATCCGCGAGTGACCGGGGTTCAATTCCCCGCCAGAGAGTTATTTTGATGTGGGTGGGAGTGAATTTTTTCTCTGGTTGTGGGGTGGGTTCGGGCGTGGTTGGTGGTTGGCGTTTTTGGCACCTTGCTCGAGTAAAGAAATCTTCGGATAATTCGTATTCGTTGACAAGCCTCTAAAGCTATCATTATCTGTGAGTTCTACGTAGTCGAGGTATCGGATGTGTATTGGTTTGCTCTCTTTACTAGCACAATATCCATTTGTTGACCGCTAAGTATTTTTCTCCGTGCGTGTATCGCATACTGAAACTATTGTCTTAAAGACTACTAAAGTCGAGCTCAGTTGTGTCGAAAGCGAGTTTAGTCGTAGGCGCTTATTCCGTAGGTGGTCTTTCGCCTAAATCACGCACCGAGAAATAGCGTGTTACGGGAAGTCGAGTGAGAAGGTATGATGGATGGACGGGTAACCGGAGACAAGCATAGAAAGGTATCGAGGTGGTGTGGGGGCGCCTGTGTGCGACCACACTGGTACTATACTATTGGGCGGCATGCTCCGAGAGTAGTGCTGACGGCTGCAGGCTGTTCTCCTTTGAGAAGGTGACCCCCGTAATAGTATGGTGCAGCCTGATAGCCGGCAATTGTGAGTCAAAGGGATTACGCGAGATAGAATGTCATAGATAGAATACGGGCCTCGGATAGGTTCCAATTATGTATAAATAGAGGGGCGGATTCCCGCGAGCTGAGGGGATTATTATTCTTATCCTCAGTATCAGCGAGCGGAGTCCGGTCTACAATATTACTTGTTTAAAAGCTACAGAACTATTGCTTAGCCGTGCCATATCTTTAAATATCCCATTACACTATATTGTACCTTATCCGACTCGCTTAAACCACGGTCGCATTTCGGTATCACTCTCGAAGATAAATCATTCCTAGTTCCAAAAAGACTTGAGTATATTGTGTGACGGATAGTCACCGTGCGCTTGTCTCCAAGAACACAGAAAGAAATATCTAGAGTTTGTACTTCATGCACCCTACCTGTTCCACTTCATTCATCGTTAAACGAGGAAGTGCGGAACACCTATACTGCGGGTACCTTGACTCCCAAGGTTTCTTCAAAGAAGCGAAGACCACTTGCCACTTTCAGGAATTCGATCCTGAAATACTCGAGCCCACAGAGCTCCCCCCCATCAAGGTCACTCTGACCCAGAAGTCCTACCAGCTAGCACACCCCGTACCTTGGTTCGTTCCCCACCCGTGGTGCAAGCGAACCCCAGACCTCCAAATCGAATCCCTACAAGATGTCTCACCAGCAGCTGCTACAATACGAGGAAGACTCCAATATGGAGGATGCGATCACCTTGCGCGATCACCGTACCTCCGTAGCGCAGACTCAGCGGAGACGCATCAGGAGGCAAGGGGATACGCCAGTAACTGCACTCTGGCCAGAACAATCCACCGCTCCCTCTCGCAGGCCCAGCAGGGACTACAGAGAGACCTCCCCTTACACTACACCCACTCGAGAGTCATCCACTACTCACAGGCTCTCCAGGATGGCAGAGGTCATGGAAGACAGCGAGGAAGACCTACCTCGCACCCCCATCTACCATACCGTGAGGAGGGAAGTACGGAGACAGGGAGGGGAAGTGGTCGCAGGGCTACACCAGGGAGTAGGAGAGTTAGAGGCGCGAACCCGCAATGTGCCGCAGATCGAGGCTATCCTCCAACAGCACAACGAGCACCTCAAGCAGGTCCAGACCGCCAACGATTCCCTCATCGCCGAGCTCACCCAGAAGTTCGAAGCCAGCGATGCGAGGCAGAACGAGCTGGCCCAGGCCCTCGAGCAGGTCAAGGACCAAGCCAGGCTGGAAGCGCAGGCCCAACTCGGCCAAATCCATACCCTCTTCGGACAGTTGTCCACCACCTCGGCCGCCCAGCAGGCACACCAGCAACAGAGAATAGACGCTCTGATTGCCCAGGTCCAAGCCGAAGCTGGAGACGGTGTCCATACCAGCGGTCAAGAGGCGATCACTACTGCCATCAATGCGCTTAAAGATGCGCGGGCCCAGGACCAGGAGGAACTGGAATCGAGGCTAAGGGAGGCCACCAGACAGGTAGAGCTGGCTAGGGAGCAATGGAAGGCTGCCGCAGGGGAGAAGGGAAAGGGTAAACAACCCAGGGTCGAGACCGCAAGAAGCCACGTGTCGGAATCCAGCCATTCCTCCGTCGTACCTCTAGAGCAGGCTGCGAAACCACCAGCTCCGACGGGCAGCAAGGGAGGAGCAGGAGGCGGAGGACGAGGAGGAAATGGAGGAGGAAGAAGAAGGGCCGGTCATGGTGACCCATCGGACAGCTCGGACTCCGGCGGTGAAGGCAGGGACCCAAAGGGCAGAGACATGGGGCAGGTCAGGCAGCAACGCCGACCCAAGACCCTCATCACTCACTCAACGGGCCCGACCTACAACGACGGACCAAAGCAGGCCAAGATCCCCTTCAATGGTGACCCGAAACAGGATGTACGGCATTGGATCGACCAGATGGAGACCTTGATGGAACTCCAACCAAAAGTCCAGTGGTCGGACAAGGTCAAGATCCTGTGGGCATCACTCGAACTCGCAGGTAGTGCGGCCAGCTTCTGGAAGAACTTCAAGGAACGACTCAGCGTAGAACCTGAGTTAGGAACCTGGGAGATGTTCAAACAGGAACTACGCATCCAATATGGAAACCGAACCAGTCAAGAGCAAGCCAAACAAAAAATGGACAAGCTCAGACAGACGGGAGCCATTGATGACTACCTGAATGAGATGCAGAACCTGGAGTGGGACGCTCAAGTAGGGCCAACCGTAATGAAATCGATGATTCTAACAGGAATAAACTCCTCGTTAGAAACTAGGCTGTCCGCGGCAATCGAGGAGCCCGAATACTTCCCTGAGTGGTTGACTTGGGTGCGAAGAGTGGGAAGGAAGGACGCGGATGTGAAGGCCAGGCATGAGATCCTAAGGGGAAGAGACGCCCCTAAGGCTCCACAAAAACCCGCTGCCAAACCCCCTCGTCGAAGCAGAGATAACCAGTCGGTAAAACGACAGGAGAATCAAAGCGAAAAACCAAAAGAAAGTCTGGGGGCCACGCAAGCTCAGAAGGACAAATGGCAAAAGGAAAGCAAGTGTTACCGCTGTGGTAGAGATAACCACATGGCGAGAGACTGCTTTGCCACTAGTCTGGTCACCCGAGCTACCTACCAAAAGGCGCAACCAAGCAGGAAAAGGGGAAGAACGAATGAAAAGGAAAGTCCTCCAGGAGAAAAGGACCAGGAAGAGGGGAGTAACAAAAGGGCGAAATTGGGGCCACAGAGCCAGGCGTTCAGGACAAGGATTACGAATTTAGAGGAATAAGGTTTTCATTTTGGGACTATAGGAGTTTTTTCATTTTGGGACTATAGGGGTTTTTTCATATGTATACACGGGGTTATCGAATAAAAAATATATACCTACAAGACAAAGGGACCAAGTGACCAGAAGACCAAAGAAATACTCAACTCTAAACATACGGAAAGAAGTAACTGGTAGGGCATGCACCAGAAGAGCGTAAGGCGCACTGGCAGCACTAGCCCGCACAGTGTTACCAAATCCTGTATGTCATGAGGCGACTATAGAAGGGCCGGCACTGGATTACCCCGCACTTGGGTATATAAACCCACCGATTCCCCCCTCTGAAAAACCATCAGAACATCAGAAAAAACATCTTCCTACAAACACGACTACTCAAAACCCACTCTACTATAAATCAACAATGTCTACCTCTTTCAAAGAAACCCGCCTCGAGATCGAAATCTCTTGGTCAGATCCTAAGTCACCTGCCTACGGCTCATGCATAACAAAGGCACTTGTCGATAGTGGGACCGAGGACTGGATTATGTCCTGGG
Organism: Morchella snyderi; assembly: GCA_024521645.1. Taxonomy (NCBI): domain Eukaryota; kingdom Fungi; phylum Ascomycota; class Pezizomycetes; order Pezizales; family Morchellaceae; genus Morchella; species Morchella snyderi. Next base: position 752,309 of record JAJJXB010000025.1, on the reverse strand, counting down.
ACTGTGTAAAGAAATACCAGATCCCCGTCCAACTACGAACACCCCCTCTCCGAATCAGACAAGCCGATGGGACTACCATGCCCAACTCGGGCACCCACGTTACATACCCCCTCTCCCTACGAATAGGCTCACACCTAGACAGGTCAGTAACCTGTGAAGTCGGAGACTTCGCAGCTGAAGACCTAGTCATTCCTCATCGATGGCTTCAGGAGCATCGCCCTACGGTACATTGGGGAGAAGATGCCATCTCCTTCAACAGTGCCTATTGCCAGTTAAGAGGGTGCCTTATCCTCGAGCGAGAAGACCCAGAAGAAGAAGACCAGGACGAGCTAGTAATAAGACTACTACGCAACGACCCCGTCACCTCCTACTCGCCCGAGCACCACCCGTTCTGGATGAGAAGTACCGGGGGCCAGTCGCTGGTCATACCCCCCGAGTACCGGGACTATGTAGACGTGTTCTCTGCTGAAGGGGCACAGAGTCTACCAGAGTTCTCGGAGTGGGATCATACGATACCACTAATGGAAGGAAAGCAACCACCATGGGGCCCCATCTACCCCCTATCTCTACCTGAGCAGGCGGCACTGAGGGAGTACCTCGACGAGATGCTAGCCTCTGGCAAGATCCGTCCCTCCTCAAGCCCCGCTGCAGCACCAATCCTCTTTGTCCCAAAAGCCAACGGAAAGCTGCGGCTATGCGTTGACTACAGAGGGCTTAACGCTCTGACGATCAAGAACCGTTACCCCCTCCCTCTCATGGACGAATTGGCGGACGCAACCAAGGGAGCTACCTTCTTTACTAAAATCGATTTGAAGAATGGGTACAACCTTGTGCGTATTAAGGAAGGAGAAGAATGGAAGACGGCTTTCCGTACCAAATATGGTCATTTCGAGTACAAGGTGATGCCTTTTGGGTTGACCAATGCCCCGGCGACATTCCAGGCTATGATCAACACCATCTTCAAGGATCTACTAGATGTAGGCGTCGTGGCCTACCTAGATGATATCTTGATCTACTCGAAAACCAAGGAAGAGCATGTTGCTCTAGTTCGGTGCGTATTGGGTCGGCTGCGTAAGCACCATCTCTATGGGAACCCGGAGAAGACGGTTTGGTTTGCAGAGGAGGTAGAATTCCTCGGCTTCCTACTGTCAGGAAAAGGAACCAGAGTATCCCCCACGAAAGTGAAGGCGATTCTCGAATGGCAGGCCCCAACCAAAGTCAGGGAACTACAAGTCTTCCTGGGCTTCGCCAACTTCCTACGACGGTTCGTTCACCGATATTCTGGGGTCTGCAAGGCTATGACAGACCTACTGAAAACGGGTACCAAGTGGAGATGGGCCAAAGAGCAGCAGGACGCTTTCGATGAGCTCAAGAAGAGATTCACGACCGCCCCAATACTTCGACACTATGACGGAAATCGCCAGGCAATACTTGAAACAGATGCCAGCGACTGGGCTGAAGCCGCAGTGCTCTCCCAGATTTTCGAGGATGGTTTGCTGCACCCTGTGGCTTACCATAGTCGCAAGTTCAATGAAGCTGAAGTGAACTACGAGATCTACGATAAGGAGATGCTCGCTATTGTATCCGCGCTCGTGACATGGCGACACTGGCTCGAAGGGACTAGTATCCCCATCGAGATACACTCTGATCATCAAAACCTCCAATATTTCACCACGACCAAGAAGTTGTCCAGAAGGCAGGCACGATGGGCCGAAAAGATAGCATCTTTTCGCTTTAAGATCCACTACCGCCCAGGCGAGAAGAACGGGAAGCCCGATGCACTTACCAGGCGCCCGGAGTTCGCTATGGAAGGGGGAGTAATCCGAGAACAACCCGTAAAACAGTTGTTAACGGAGGATCATTTCGCACGAAGGACCAGAATAGAACCTGGTCCGGAGACTATTGGCGAACCTGCTGAAGAATGGATCGATCTGGATCGATGGTGTGAGATACCAGGGGTGTCACTCCCACTGCAGGTTCTGCAGGACTGGTATGAAAAGGACGGGCAATGGGTAAGGAGTGTTATCATAACAGACACACTCCCTGTGAACAACCCAGATGACGGGTGGACCCGGAAAGCACTCACGTCTAACGCAGAGCCTTTGCCGGTATGGGACCCAGATACGAGGACGGCGACCCATAAAGGGCGCTGGGTAGTACCGGGTTATGCGGTCAAGCAGGTAATCGAGGATCACCACGATACGCCAGCCGCGGGGCACCTAGGGCGGGATAAAACCCTGGAATTGATTGACAGGAACTACTGGTGGCCGGGCATTACCAAGGATGTCAGTCACTACGTCAGCACTTGTGACATCTGTCAAAGAGCCAAGCAGCGTCGACGGCACCTGTCTCTTCCAAGTCCCCTAGAGTTAGCAGCCACACCTTGGACGGACATCTCAATGGATTTCGTAGTAGAAATGCCAAAGGAGAAGTCTGGATTCCGGAACGTCTTGGTAGTAGTAGATCGCTTCAGTAAAATGGCGCATTTCATACCAATGACGGGAATCTCGGCGGAACAGACGGCCAATGCCTTCGTTAAGGACATCTGGCGCTTCCATGGACTACCTCGAAGTATAGTATCTGATCGAGGCACCCAGTTCGTCTCGGCCTTCTGGGCCACCATCACGGAGAGACTAGGGATTAGGAGACGGATGTCAACCTCCTTTCACCCCCAGACCGATGGACAGACGGAACGTACCAACCAGCACCTAGAGTCCTACCTACGGGCCTTCACGGCATGGACTGGTAAGAAGTGGAAGGAGCTGTTACCGATTTGCGAGTTCTCCTACAACAACTCGAAGCACTCGTCGATAGGACAATCCCCGTTCTATTGCAACTACGGTTTTCATCCTCGGATGGATTGGCCTACAGAGGCAGAGTTGGAGAAGCTCGACGGGCAAGGCAATGCCTACCTCGACGATCTCTTGTCGGCTCACGAGTTGGCAAGGGAAACCCTACAGAAGACGTTCGATAGAATGGCGTCTCGAACAGGACCGGCGGTACAACAGTTCAGCATTGGACAGAAGGTACTGCTGGATACTCGGAACCTAGGAGGCTATGGGAAATGGTCGGATAAGTTCACCGGACCCTTCCCAGTCTCAGCGGCGATTGGCAGTCGGGCATACAGGTTAGACCTACCGGTAGAATGGAAGGTTCATAATGTATTCCACGAGATGCTGCTCCGCCCCTACCGAGAAGATGCAGACCCCGCAAGGCAACAGAACACCAGGAAACGGATAGCGACACCTGAACCTCAAGAAGCCTTAGCGGATAGCAACATCCAACCCACGACAAACACTCGTCCCCACACTCGGAGTCAGGCACCCATAATTGGAGCCAGACTATCCCATAAGCGACGGAAGCTCAAGAGGGACTAGCCTCGATACCTTTCCCTTACCTATAGCTTTTCCCCCAGGGTTTTTACTATAGGAAGGTTTTTAACGGTCGAGGGCGACGTCTAGGAAGGGGGAGTAGTGTTACGGGAAGTCGAGTGAGAAGGTATGATGGATGGACGGGTAACCGGAGACAAGCATAGAAAGGTATCGAGGTGGTGTGGGGGCGCCTGTGTGCGACCACACTGGTACTATACTATTGGGCGGCATGCTCCGAGAGTAGTGCTGACGGCTGCAGGCTGTTCTCCTTTGAGAAGGTGACCCCCGTAATAGTATGGTGCAGCCTGATAGCCGGCAATTGTGAGTCAAAGGGATTACGCGAGATAGAATGTCATAGATAGAATACGGGCCTCGGATAGGTTCCAATTATGTATAAATAGAGGGGCGGATTCCCGCGAGCTGAGGGGATTATTATTCTTATCCTCAGTATCAGCGAGCGGAGTCCGGTCTACAATATTACTTGTTTAAAAGCTACAGAACTATTGCTTAGCCGTGCCATATCTTTAAATATCCCATTACATAGCGCCAATGTGGTAGCCTGTTATCGAGTGGGAGTAGTAGAGTACGAGCGTGTATGGTTAATAGGCCGTGTGGTAGGAGGAAGGAGCCTGAAATAGGTTAGGGGAACACGTTGGGACACTTGTCACTGCTTGTACTTGGAGTAGCGATGTTTTAGGGAGAGGCTTCTCCCGGAGAGAATCATCATCAATATAAACAACATCAAGAATATAATAATGCACTTCAGGCAGGATGCAGTATAGATACATGTATGATAAGAGTTCAGATATTTTTTAGGAAGCTGGCGCAATTATCCCATAGTAGGATGAAAGTTGTCAAACTTGCGACCTGGACCGTGCACGACTGTACGAAGGTTATCTTGCTTTTTATGGGACAGAGCCAATCAAGGATTAATAAGAATTACCACACTTGGCTAGTGAAGGCTGAAAAAGGGAGATCGCAAGTTTGACAAGTTTCATCCTACCATGGGGTACATACCACTCCTGGTTGGCATATTTCGTTGGTGGAGTGCTGTTTAGGTTCACCGGAGATTGAGAACAGGATGTCTCCTCAGTTCAGGAATTCATAGTTTCGGGGGTCGTGGACCAGACTTCCGCAGGAAGTCAACCTTCGAGTATAGTATGCGTGATGTGGGTTGAGATCGACCGCTCGGATCTCTCAGATGTACATGTGTGAGAAGGGGTACAGAGATTTATTCCCCAGAGAAAAACATCGGATATATATAGTTATCCCAATCCTACGGCGCCGAACCAAAACCCATAGAATAACACGGGAATCTATCGGATGCTCTCACGGCATTACTACAGAAACCCTCAAAGTGGGAAGGTTGGTGCTCTATACTGCTGGGGGCAAAGCCGAAGGAAACGACACTAGAGGCATATAACATACCCCCTCAACCTCAATCACCGGAAGTCACTATACAAAGCAACTATTAAGCATAAATATAGTGACCTTGGTGAACAATATCCCAGCTAATCCCAAGGTTGATATAGGCCGCCGGGGGATATGCTCTTCAGCGAAAAGGTATAGGGCTTCACAGAGTATATTCGTTACTGTGTGTCAGAATTTAAGGGAAGATAAGCCCTGAACTGTTGCTTATGGTTCTTCTGAAAGGTATGATGTATAAGAAGAGGTCAGACAATAAGTTCGGTGGAGCTGGGGTCGGTGAAAAACCTCAAAATCAGTGAGAGTAAAAGATAATCCCTCCGACCAGAGTCGAACTGGTGACCAACCGGTAAGCAAGCAATTACAGCCGGGTGTGATACCAACTACACCACAGAGGGTTGATTAACGGGGTTATAACGGGTAGAATTGAGTCAAAATATGGGATGGTGGGCCTTGGCGGACATGGGGTGAGAACGGGAGGTGAGAACGGGGGTCTTGGCGGTGGAGTTTGGGGGGGCTACAAGACAGAATAGTGTATGGTGATATTTTGGTTCTGAAATCGGTCTGGAGGATGTGCTTGAGTTCGGTGTGTTCCTTTGAGGTTTTGTATGTTTAGCTTGGCGTTGGAGTCGGGTGTATTAGACATCTTGAACAATTGCAACGCAAAAATTGGCACAGTTCAAAATCAACTCTCCAGGTTATTCAAGATAGGCACCCTTTTAAGAGTGTATTTATGCTTCTCTTTGGCTTTCATTTCCCGGAGATCCAGAGTCCAGCGTTTTCTGCAAAGGAGGCGCAAGTAGGTGTACTAATAATCGTTCTAAGGTTCTTGTGTGAACTCTCGCTTTTGTACCTGGAGCTTTTTGAATAAGATATGTAAGAGTTCACGCTCATGCCAATCTAGGCCTCAGGAGGTATTAGTTTGCCCCGGTGACGGGATTAAAGACGACTGCTTGCAGTTAACCAGCTTTAGCTCACCTCTGGAGTATTTTCACCGACCTTAGGGTAGTCAAAATTGTCTACATGCATAGCATGGGAATGAATTGCAATTATAGCCATCATGAACATGATGAGACTGTGTGCGTATTTGCCAGATATATGTAACGGTTCGTTTAGGAATTTCGACTTTTCCGGAAGTGTTATTTGTTATGGTTCTGGGGGTCTGCTCGAAGTGCCAAATCGCCCTATTGTAGGCCACACTTACTACTCCATGTAGCTGATGAGGAGAAGGTTTTGAAGTGGTGGTTTCGGGATTTCGAGAGGCGATAAAATACCAAGCTTAACACTGGAGAAGAGTACCATCAGTTCACGTTCTTCGAAAGTACAGGTCTCACGACACCTCGGTGATACAGGGAGAGTCTCTACAAGAAAAGAATGTGTAAATGCCATTCTAGACTTCCGCATTTATTTGTTATCGGCATCAATGTATTCCCTTTCTGCAACAACCTCCATCTGAGACTGTGATCGCCAAGAGATTATAGTAAGCTAGGAGCTGTAATACCAGGGTTATAGGCAGGAGGTCAAGCGCAGCAGACACCTCGCCTCTAATCCAGAAGATACTATTCTGCTGGCACAAACTACGGCATTGCTAGCGAGATGCACGACGGGGTTGTAGGTTTATATGTATTTGATGTTGTGTACGAGGAAGAGTGAACCTACGAGTAGGCCAATAAACTCAAGCTGTCTCTGGCCCTTGATATATATCCCATTCTGCTAGAATCATTAGCTGCGGTTGTAGAACAAATATCACTACTGTGGCTTTACTAGCTGCCCTCATCCTTGAGTTTGCCCTTTATGCTGCTGTTGATCTTGCTGACGTTTCACTTGTGCCAATGGGGGAAGGTTTCGGAGGTCCCTCAAAGAGCAGTCGAAACCGCCCTCCAAGCACTGGTTGATGGTGCTGTGGTTACGCTTAGTGCTGAGAACTCCCCACCGTTATATATTGAGTCTGTTGCCCTTGCTGGTGCTGCTGCCCCTGCTGGTGTCGTTGCTAGGCCTATGTGAGGGGGAATAGATAACTTGGCCCCATTGTTGTGATTGGAACCGTCCCTCGAGCACGGGGTGCTGTTAAATGGCCGTCATTCAGCCAGAAAGATCACATGCCTACTACTCTGGAGCTAAAATTAGTATGCATTTTCATCGATAGAACCCTCCTGTTGTTTAGTCTGTCGGCGGTATCACGCGGACCGAGCTAGCAGTTGCGGCAAAGGGGAGGGTCCCCACCATATAGTACTTTCAAGACACTAGCTGCCGAAATAAAAAGTCCAGAGGGTTTTAACTTACGTATACGTTGGAATGGTACCCCGATATCCTGACCACTACCTAAGTGAGGCTCAATGTACGGATAAGAGAGCACATCCCCAACCAGCTCGGCGAGCGATATCACTCTTCAATCTCTTTTCGTCAACGAGATCCGATATCTGAAGGAAGTGCGCGAGCAGACCGTGCGCTTACTTGAGAAGACGTAATAATATAAATGTACATAGTTGTCAACCCTAACCCACAAACATTCCGTGGCCCCCCACTTTCTTTTTCAATTATACGCAGCCTCCCGGTTGTGACAATATCAAAGCCCCAGAACTTCCCGCTAACTTACTCCATCTCCCATAAAATAAAATAAACAAAATGACAAAATCAACAACCGGTATAGTGAAAACAGTGGCTCTTGGCACATTTCCTTTTCAACTGGCAGGATAGGTGTTGCTTCCGTCTTCGTCTAGTCTAGCTCTCCGCATTGTTTTATTAAATGGGAATGATAGGGGGTAACGTCAGTTGGTGAAGGATATGTGGGGTTTCAAAGAATAGTATAATTCGGTAAGCAAAAAATCAGCTCGTTGAGGATAGGATTTATGGGTTTCGTTCGTCTTGCCAACCAAAGATCGCTTGCCGACCACCAAGGTAATAGGAGAACAACTGAGTGGATCCATAGAGAAAACGATATTTCACTAGGCCTACTTCACGGGGGCCTAACAACAGTTATGCCTTGGGGGGGAAACACTGCCGAGATCCCCCATCTCTGAATTTGAATACCGACAAAGTGAACAAATACTTAGCAAGAAAGATAAAGAAACATAAAGACAGAAAGAAAAGTGAGGGTAGAGATAACTGCCTCCATTTCAGATCCATGAGTGTGAAGAGGTAAACTCGTGTTAGGTTTAGCAGCCAAATTATGTATTATTGTTACATTATCGTCACAATAGAATCCTATATTTAAATGCAGCTGCGGATATTTGGGAAATGGCTATTTTTTTGTTTAACTCGATTCCATGTGTTTCATGGTTATGTGAGATGCAGGAAACATATTGCCTGGTGCGTGTCCGATCAAGAAAATGCTAACCGCTATAATCTAGCTGGACATATATGTCATCATCCAGAAAACAAGCGGAATCCAGTATACACGATTAAAATTTTAAACCCCACAGAACTATACCCGAGCGTTGTTGGCCAATTATCTAATACTACTTGCGGTGCTCGGGCGAGTAGCCAATATCAGTGACACTTCTGTGTGTTTAAATTTGCAATATTCTAAACCAGATTACGCTCGTTTGATCAATGATCATATTCGAAAACTCGATTCATGGAGAGACCTTTTCGTATTTAAACACTAGATTTAGGTATGTACGATCTCGGCCTTCTGTACCAATGAAGTTACTGTTATATACTCTATTGTCATACACAAATAGAATCATGTGTGATATAGAAAGAGTCAAGCTAAAAATTATCGTGGATTGAATTCTTTAGGTATCGTCAGCTGCGTTGCGCAGTTGTGTACTTTAGATATAATTTCTATTACATTCAGACGTATGCGCCTTTCTACGAGCCTTTGATGTGTAACAACCACCCCATAGTAAGTGTATTCACAAGCGAGCAATAACATACCCAGCTTCGCCCAACAGAAGACAGCGTCCTTCGCTAACATTATCGAATCGGTTTACAAGTCTTCGTATGGACGTTGATCTGGGCCCTTGTCCGGCGCATGGGGAGCACGAGCATGAACAAGGCTAGCTGACACCACCGATATACTGCACACTACGAATTAGCACAACAAAGATGTTCTTTCAGCCCAGATGATACTTCCGCATGTCCAGTCTACTTGATGATGCTGGTTAAAAGCTCCGGATTGTGATTTACCTTGCTCACATTCGCCGTGGCCGGCATGAAGCAGCGGGGAAAATTGCTGACCGAATTATATTCATCGCACTTAGGCTTTTTCCTACACCTATGGTCAACATAAAGAATGCTAAAAGAGTTATTGGGTACCATAATCGAAGTTAGCAAGGTACAAGTGAATTAAACAAGAAACGAAAAAAAGGGAACGAGTACAAATAGTTTAGGAACGAGTGAGATCTGATGATTCTCTTTCCCGGGGCTAGTTGGTGGGATCATAATCGAGAGTGGGGGAGGCGTTAATCGCTCATTAACTTTAGTTGGTGACTTGGGTAGGTCGGGCCTGTACCAATGAGGTTTATAGGGCTGATGGTGCCTGCCTTAATCAAGGTCCGGGGGTGTGTGCAAGAGAAATGCAAAGCCAACAGCGACCTGTAAAGCACAGGGGATGCTATCATCGTTGCCTCTTCCGAAAGGAGGCTTACTGTTTAAACTGTTGATGTGTATCTCAAGCCGTGGCTACCGGCTCAGCCCCCCGGGGAGGATCTCCCTTTCGATATTACACTGCATTCGATCGCGGACCCAGACTTATCTCGGGCGGTACGGCTACTTAGCCACTTGGTTACTCTCTTCACTCAATTTTTCTTTCTTTTGTCGACTTGTAGTGGTCAGGGGGGTTTTCTTGTCGTCTACCTTGTAAGAGGACGTGCGGTTGGTAGCATACCACAGTTACTATAACGGGAAGATCGGGCGGCGGGTATAGGGGACAGGTAGAGTTCACGCCATAGGTTTATACCTCCATGCGATATTCATGTACAGCGGTGGGTAATAAGTCATCGGATGACCCAGCCACGATTTTGCCTGCAAACGCGCGTTTTGGTGGCGTTCCGTCCGATGACTTATTACCCACCGCTGTACTAGAATCAATTGAAACTATGATCTAAAAAAAAAAAAAAAAAAAAAAAATCTCAAGCCGTGGCTTAATTAAATCAAGTTGTATCTTCGATCTATGCTGACATGCGATGAATTACGTCATAGTTTTGAGTTCGGATTCCACAAGGTGCAAAGTACCAATTGGCTCCTCAGGGGGACTTTAACTCGACTTCCCATGTCGCACATATGGGAATGCATAGATCTCGCAACAATAAGTTTTGTTCTATCGCCTCGTACCGGGTCTAGCGTAATAACCGAAGCAAATAGCGCTAGAGGCAACGTACACGTGACTGTAGAAAAGGTGAGACAAGTAGCTGACGTACGCTAGCCTGATGAGGGCGGAACTTGCAGGGGTTTATAGAATGGGTAATGTAAAAGAGGGAAATATGTGGGATACTTAAGTAGCTCTCCGTTGTCAACACCCAATCCACTTCTCGCTCTCCGTCAACCACGCACCCTCTCCTCCTACTCCCCAACTCACACACTCTCTCCCCTCTGCTATCAATCCTCCTTCTATTTCTACTCCATCAGACATCTCTTCATACTTTGATCCCAGCAGATGATCATCACCAGAGAACCTAGCAGCTTTCATCTTGAACCAGCTTGAGCTCTCTACTTGCAAACTCCGAACCAAAACCCCAACCACTACTCTCACACCGTTCTTAACCAAGTTCCTTCACTGCAAATCTCCAACCACAACCTTGCACCTCCCCCCAAGGTAGAGCCTTCTTAAAAGCATACCGAGTCTTACTTTGTACATCACATAGCAAGGCCTCCCACTTGCTGTCACCTACCATCTTCCCTCATTGAGCATAGCAGAACACAATGTCTCCCCGCGGCCGCAGACCGCCCACTACCCCTGGTGAGGTACCTCTACACCGCCTGCAACGTCAGCGCGGTGCTGGGAGAAAACCATCTGAATTGGCCATACCATTTATCATCGTGGGTGGTCATGGCTCACCTGTCACACGCCGTACCTCATCACCTCCCCCAGACTGGCCCAGTGACATGGAGGAGCTGCCAACTCCAATAGCACAAGCTACTCCTAGAACACAGTATCGTCTACGTAAGTCATTCATTACATCTTCCTTTGGTCTCATAGTCGGTAATAACGTCATTGGTTGCTTAGCTACGTCTTATCTCGGCGATGTCTCACGCCCTCGTTCGTCGTCGGCTCCTCCCTCGGCGGGCTCGCGGTCAAGGAACATGTACTACGCAGAAGATGCTGAAATCACACTGGTTGCCGGTGACCAATCGGATGACGTATCTTCGCTCACACTTGTAGGAGAGTCATCGTTTTCCGAATATGACTCTGATAATTCGGATAACTCCAATGATGAGGAATACAGTGATGATGATGATGAGGATGAAGAGAACGAATATTATGAAGAGGACGATGATGAAGACATGGTGGTCTACTATGTGGAGAGCCCCATCCAAGAAGAAGATGCGAGAAGGGAGAGGACATTCGAAGTAGAGGTAAAATTCCTGTTTCTCCTAATAATGTAAAGCCTGCACCTGGATTAACTTATAATCTTTATCTTTTATTAGATTCCGGAACACGGATACTTGCAAGAACAACAGGAGGAAGAAGAAGAGGGACATATCGAATATGCCGACGAGAATGAGATCAAAGAAGAAGAAATGGATGACCAGGGCGAATTTCGTTTTTCGGTGGTGAGTGCGGCCAAATCTTATGGAGCTGTAATTTACCTGTGACACGTAAACGTCTTACTAACTACACGTAGAAACATGAGGCACCGGACTCTGGCCAAACACCATTCCCTGGTACCCCACCACCACATGGGGCTCAGTTGAGTAGAAGAAGTCCAATCACTGTAGAGGATGGTGAACGGTTTTTAGATTCACAAGGTTGGTACTTTCACGTCGTGATCAGCATATCAGCATATCCCCTTCGAAGTTCGGGTGTCGATCACGTATCGAAGCTAACGTGCAGAAGTGTACGAAGCCTCACCCACTCCTCACGGGAATTCTCAGTGGCTTGACCGTCCGTTGGAATTAACTCCTGGAACAGACTTTTTTGAGGGCAAGGAGCAATGGTCGTCTGATTGGGAGGGTCGGGCGCTAGGATCGCCACTTAGTCGCATGAGAAACCGCCGAGCTGGGATTGGAGGATCAGAGATGGAGCACCAGTCAGCCACTTATGCTGAGTGTGACGACCACGAACTGGAACCATATACACCTGAACCCGAGATGGCTGGGCCGAATACGGTCGTAGGGTATGACGATGGAGAACTTGTGACCTATACACCGGAACCAGAGGTGGACCAAAACATTGAGTATGACGATCGCGGGCTTGAAGGATATGCGCATGGACTAATGTTTTATAGGTTGGATATAGGTATCGCGTATGAAGGGGGTGAACTGGAGCCATACACACCTGAACTACAGGCGGATAGACAGAATATAACTACCGTTCACGACGAAGAAAGCCTTGAAAATCATACGTCCGTAGCTGATACAATTGTCCAACAGAGCGGCGTTCTCCCTTCTCTTGGGCACACTGCAATAAATCCTAGGGAGCACGAGGGCACCGAAATAAATAACGGTAACTATAATCATCCACACGTTGCTCCTCCTCACATGAATGAGCTATGCATGGACTCGGTCGGAGTTGACCAGAATGATTTACATGAACTACCTGCCGGGGTTGATAGCGGAGTCGGGATTTGCTACGGAGGTGGTGACAATAATCATCACATGCATGATGATGATAATGACAGAATGTACGCGTTTGAACCCATGACAGGTTCAAGACGCCGAACAACCCTTAAAGGACGAAATGTAAGCCAGACTGGGAGTCCCAACGGTTTCAATATGCCGCTCCCTCCTCCATCCGAATTCGACAGTAGCGACGAACGTCCATTATCACCCAGCATCTCTCGTCCATCAAGATGTGACACCAACTACAGATCTCAATTTTCAGCCATGACCAGCGACCGCGCAAATGCTATTATGGCATTCCCCCCTTTTTCCAATGTTAACAGCGATGACGAATGTCCGTTCTCACCCATGCAAATTGACTGCACAATTACTGCCCACTCTCGGCCTCCGCCTGCTAGCAATTTTGGGCGATCCTTGCAACAGCCATTGTTGCCTACACAGCGTCCAACGCCCGATAATAAGGCGAGGCATGCGATCACTCAGAATCTGAGTGATGATCCCGATCTCCCCTCACCTCTCCCGGCAATGCGATGGAGTAAATTGTTATACAAAGGTCAGAGTATACTCCCGACAATGGTGGATGATCATCAGGAAGGAATGGATCAACAATCGTCATGCGATGGAGATAATGAGCAATCTGAAGACGGATTCGGTAGCCCAATATCGTCCGTTTCATACCCGCCCACTATCAACCCTCTTGACTCAACTATCAATGGCATTCAAGGTGGCAACCTGAACGACTTGAATTCCTTTCTCAGGGCGAAACAAGGACAACGCGGAGGGGACAATAGCGCAGTGGAAGCCAGGGTAGACACTACTACTAGACGGCTCTTCGCGCTTGTGAACACTCCTCCCGGTATCCCGCAGAACGCAGGGCATCCTCAAGCACGACCATCATGGCTGAAGTCAATTGCACATCCTGAGGAACTCCTGGAGGTAAAGCCATCGACTCCTGCACACTCTGATCTCGGAACGTCCATCCCATCATTCAGGATCGTGAAGAAAAAAGGTAAAGAGATTCCACTGATAAGGCCTATAATCACAAATCAACACCGAGTGAGGAAGGTCCGTTCCCGTGAGGCAAAGTCGGCCCCCAGGAGCCGCGCAGATGGTTTACATAAGACTATTTTTGGGTTTAGCCCAATTGTTCAGAGATATTTTGAAGACAGGAAAAAAGAGGTGGAGCTTGCAGCTAGAGGTGCCTCAGGGAAGTTGGAGGCCCCATGGTTGAAAAGAGTTGAAACTCCTCGTCCGAAGCCTTGGTACTTGAAGACCTGCATCGATGATATCCCAGAGCATATCCCCCGCCATGTCCGAGTTCATGTTCTAAAGACTGGAAACTCTGAGCATACGAGCACTGCGCCTGAAAAACAGAATAAGAAACGCCGCGCATCATGGGATTCTCGCGATGATAGCCCTAAGAAACAGCGCGGTGATGTGTGCCACCTCGACGACTGCCTCCAGAATTCCCACGACACGTTGAACAAGCTCATGAAGAGACGCAAATACAAATCACCTGGCATTTTCAAGAGTACGGATCGTTTTCTTGATGGAACTCCCGTGCACCCTGTTGATACATCTCATCGTCTTGACTGCTTCCTTGCGGTTGCGACTGGAAAGGTGATCTGGTTCCCGGCGAAGGAACAAGAAAGCGCATGGGAGCACTGTGGACAGGAGGCAGTATTTGGGGAGTACGGCCTAGTTTCAGAGATGGGATTGGGTGATGAGGCAAGGGGACTTTGGGCCGGGAAGCCAGAAAATAAGGGGAATTAGAGCTGGCACCGCGTAGATTTCGCTACCTCTGAGCGTGCTGAGACAAAACAGTATCATTTTATCATAGTGTATAGGTGCTGTCTTTGGAAGCCTTGGGTATATTACTAGTTAACAAAAGATCTTTATCATGAATAAATACTGCTACAAATAAACCGTTTGGGTTTTATTTAATACTTGAGCTAGAGTTTGTGATCGTCCCTCTATCGTGATTCAACCTAGGGGGCGGCTTGATGTTGTCATCTTTTATCACGCAAAGCCTCATCTCTATTCCTTGTATCCGCTCTATCCTTTCCCGTTATTCAGTTCCCACCGTCCTTGCAGCTAGGCACTACTACCGGTAGCTACTAAGCAGGCCACAAAGTAAGAGATTATGGTTGAAATACCGTTCCCAAGTAAGAATAAAAAATTGAAACGCTTTATACTGCCATAGAGCTCCAACGAGATATTCGGGCGGCTCAGCTTGTAAGCTTTTCACACCTATTTGGCATACCCTGAATTATTACCCGTATAAATACAGGAAGTAGCTTAATATGGGTTCCGGAGGTGTTGGGTGCTTTCCTCCTTGTTTCCCATGACTAGGCAAGTTATAGGCCTAGGTCAACTTTGACATTATAGTACTACCGTGGTTGATCATATATCTTAGGATTAAGCGACGGGGAAGTATGATTAGAAATCTTACTACGTGTAAACGTATATCTGAGATGTACCTACTTGTGTGTATATAGACGACTGTGATTCGATGAGAACCTCTTGATTAAAGAATGGATGCTGAGAGGATTGATTGTATTGATGAACCAGAAAACCAAGAGTATTGGAATCCTCGAGAATCGATTTAATTCTGTTTGAAGATTTTTTCTCTACTCTCGCATTGATTCTAGCCTTGTATTGCAATATTTCAGCCATGATCCTTTTGTAGCTCGTGGGCAGGAGTGCGGCAGGAATGTGGCCTTTGGGGAGGACACTTTCGGACATGGTCTTGGGTTTTCTTGGAATGGAGCTTCCACTTCTTCCTATAGTTCTAGAGGCTTGGCGAAGTACCTAGATGACTGACGCATGTACTAAGTTCGTTCGGGGAGAGTTTTCAAAAAACACGCTCGTTGGCAGGTTGTACGGTCGTCCGCTGATCTACGTCATGTAGAATCACTCGGTCTTGGCACATATGGTTCTACATTGACAACGCACTGGAGCCGCTCCTGGGAATGGAACTACCGCTGGAAACAACACAACAATCATGTTCTATTTTCCTCAAAGCTCATGCCTCACAATGAAAGCTCGATGGAGTAGGCGGCAGCCTTCACCTCTAGAGCTAACGCTGGCATGAAGGTTCAAAGCTACGATTCCCGACAGTAAGCGGTTAAGACGTGCGCTCTCATCCCATCTTCTAACTAATAGTTACACAAATGTTCTAGCTTTTTTAATCTAATTCCCTCTTAGCCAGCCTTTAACCAGTTCAGCTACCTCTGTGCTCTTTAGCAGATTGCTATTTAGTGCACTCTCTCTTCGTGTCTTGCTTAGATAGTGCAATCAACACCCAAATTACGCCGTCTCTAGCGTCAGCAATACAATGCCCACCGGCGACTCTATCGACGCGCTCTCCAACCAGTTCCCACCCCTCTCCAGAGCTCCAACACTCTCCGACCGATGACGGCAGAAGGTCCGCTTGGTATTCCGGCAACAATCCACCCCCACGCACCTGCGCCCGTGCATCAGAGCCTTCACTGCTACCGAGAAAACAACATTTGTCATTTGTCAGGTTTAACTCTATTGTTCACACTACCGCACACGCGGGAGCTACGATTACGGGTAATGAGTTTGACATTGATTGGGAGATATGCCGCAGGCCGCGAATAGGGGGTGGCCGGCGGTCTTAGAGTGTAGTCCGAGGGGGACGGATTCAATATGGTGTGCGAGGTGTGCGCAGGATGCTGTTTGCCTACGGTGCAGCTTTGTGTTGTTTAGGGTGCAGGTGGAAAGTGGTGGTGGAGGTGAGGGATGGTTGGACGCGATCATGAACTGCAACTAGAGTCAGGTCTCAAGGCTGGGGAAAGTCAAAAGGTTGATATAGGATCTATCAGATGGATTCTCGGTATTGGAGATGGCAAGGGTATGGTGGGCTTACTGCAGTGGAGCAAATATGAAGCGGCGAAAGACATAGTAGGCGTTCCGGTCATGGTAGACTATGTGGTATCTCTTGGGAATAATTATTTACTTTGTAGAAGCCCAGATTCACTGTCACAGCGCTTGTAATGTTAGGCACGAGGCGGGCGGTGGGTTCAATCTCGAGGATAGGCTCTACTCGAACAGGCTTGTGCTCGACACTACTCGGAGCCAAAGCTCGAACACTTTCCTGAAGTCATACAAGAGTTACCGGGAACTGGATCACTCTTTCCTGCCCTCTATAGCCTGATGATATTGAGAAGAAATAGATATTGGGTAGTTTAATTTAGCTAAAAGTTATATATATATATATATTTACTCTTGGAGGGGAGAGAGATTTTTTTATATAGAGATTAAAAACACATTGCAACAAACAGGGAGGGATGCGTGTTCAGTTAAATTTGCGAGCTGTGAGTTCAGCTATTTTAGCTATAATGAGTAGGGTTAGGGTTACACTCAGCATCGCTGTCAGTGTTCGAACAAACAATGCGACCTGCCTGGCCCATTGACAGAGAAAGCTTAGATTGTGCTCGTTCTCTAGAGATGCAAAGAGTTCTTTGGAACGAGGAAGTGAGGAACGTTTTGGAAGAGCCCATAGCGGTCGTCGGTTTGGAAACACCATCATTCATCCAAAGCAAGAAAAGGAAATGGTTGCTTTTACTGATTTTAAATGCTTGAGCGCCCACATCAACAAGTTTTATTTCTATGTTCAGTAACGTTAATCCCAAGGCAGGAGTGCATAGTATAAAAAGGGGAAACTCTGCTAAAATAACAAGAGCTCCACCGCATTAATGAATTAAAAAGGCAACAAAGAAGCTCTACCGCCTTCGGGGAAGGGGAAAAAGAAAGAGAACGAGCGTTGAATAGGACTACATGCAAAGGGCAACATGGTCTAACAAAGGCGTCTTCTATGACCTTTGTCCTGAGAGTACCGCATGGCGTGGTTGAGATATTGCAACAAATGCTTGCGGAGACAAACAAGGACCATGTGGATCGAATGGAATATTCAAAAATCGCTGTAAGTACTCGCGCCAGTACGTTCTCGACCGATGTCGATGTCCTCCACTCGCTCAGGTATTCTCCCACGTCTAACACCGCTGTCTCCGCAAATCTCAGTTCCTCCATGAGCGCATTCAATACATCCTATCTCTCCCCACTCGAGCTCTCTCTGCTCTCGAGCTAGACACTCCCCATCTCCGCCACTCTCAGCTGCTCCTTCTGGGCCTGCAGCAGCTGGGTTATCATGTCAATCATCCTTTCCCGCGGGTCCCAGAATGGTCCCATGTCGAGATTTGCTCACACCAATGCCTCTATCTCTCCTCTTGGAATCCGTGCGCCATGAGTAGTATCCCGACCTGCTTCTCTACTTTACGGATCTCGCTACATAGGACTATGAGCATGGCCGCTATGTAGTCTTGGGCGTCGAGTAAGACTTCCAGACTGGCAAGGGTAGCTGTCGTCTCGAGGCCATAGAGGGTAGGGTCCAATTCTGCTGTGCGATATATACCAGATGTCTGCCATGCCCGAGGTGCTCGATTTCGGATTCAAGTGTGGCAAGCTTGTCTTTATACTGATAATACATGTTGTGAAGGTGAGTGAGGTTGTGACCGGTAGAGGCTAGATCCCCGAGCGTACTGCTAGTGACAAGGAGGTCCATTCTGGTTTGTGGTTTGAGGGTGACCACCGTAATGCCGGTGCCACTGGTGATTGTTGAAGCGTTTCGAACCTAGCTCAAGCGGGGGTTTGAGTATATTGAACCACCACCCCTTGTTTTCCCTACTTCAGAAATTGCTGTCTCTGCAGAGTTGGGCTAAGTTCTTTCAGGGGTTGCAATCCTCTCCAGGTTACAGGAAACGGCAAGTCAAGAAATTTAAAACGCAGTGGGCAGAGTCTCTCTTATACATATTGAAGACCCCAAATCCTTCCTGGGGTGAGGTTATGGGTGAGGGTTCCCCCTAGGCCAACCAATATGCATTTTAGGCCAACAACTTGGTCATGCAATCATCTCCCAGTTGCAGTAATTGGTAGCTAGGAGGATGTTATGACGGAGTCCCAGCCCTCAGGCAATCATCGAGGTATTGCAACTGCATTCAATTGCTACTCTGCCTCATCTTAGTTTTTATGCGTTTCGTTGCGTGCATGAGCATGTGGGGAGCAGGAATACCGGGGACAGAGCATCCCCACACCAGGTCGGCGAGTGGGCTGGCTAGCTATCCAGCTACCTTGTTATGGTAGGCTGGACCGGCGATTTTGCTCATTTGCGCGCGGTGCGCTGGGGAGTGGCTTTGAAGTCTCGAGGATTGGTGTTGAATAGCTATGTAGCTGGCTCACTATATATCAGCTCAGCAGGGGCGCACTGGCGGTATTGGAGCATCCGTGCGCACCGGATTCGGGTTGGAGGGAGGAAGGCTTGAAGTCTCGCGCGCACCGTGCCCGAATAGCACACCGACGGTTTTGGAACATCGTTCCGTTGCCTCTCGCCGCCTTTGCAATGCTGTCCTGGGATGGATTGAGATCGGGGGGAAGGAGGGGACGTGGAGTTTTCATGTCACCTACTTGTATAGTGGAAGGAGAGTGGATATACATTAGCAAGCAGGAATATGGGGTATCTAGCTCTCTGTGCTTCTGCCTCCGCTTGCACAGTGTCGTCTATCAATTGACCCCGCAGGCTTCCACGGTCCCTATGATCACGGACGCTCGGCACTTCTCCTCCTTAAGTAGGCAGACTTCTCTTGTTTTTCGCCAAATGACTTTCCTTGAGATCCTAGACAGTGTTATAAAAGGCACAACATTCTCACTCTCTTCGCTGTAGCGACTGGTGGCAGGACTTCAATATTGTTCGCCTTGCCCAGCTCCGGTATCGAGAGTGAGAGAGAAACCCTTTTGCACCGACGCCCAAAATGTTGCTAAGCTATAAATACCCAACCTGACATCCACCAACCAGCAACCTCACACCCACATCTCCAACACCCAAATTTGCTCATTCGTTCAATATCCATTTCTTTGTAACAATTCCAAAGGTAGGTGTAGAGCGCCATTGAACGGCCTTTTTCCTCTTTCGTTCTCCATAGGACACTACTGAGTTTGAAATAGTTTATCTATAAGAATTATATACGAGATATATACTAACAAGTATTTCAGTGATATTTCTCCCCAAGATGTCTACAGACTGGGAAGTCGCAAATACACCCCGTCTCGGTTCTACCCAGCGCTATTCCTGGATGAATTTCCGCGGTATCTGGAGACGCTCTGTCGTACCTTACGACCGCAGTGCTCTTCCTCGTCCTAGTGAGTAAATATCGCTATCCCCGGCAACAACCAACATTCACCCCCTCCCCCAAATATATCACAAAAAGATACTAATGTGGAAAATAAAATGTAGCTACCCAGGAGCTCCCGAACATTCCTGGCGGCCGCACTGAACGCTTCCAGCCCGTGTTCCACTCCGACGCATTCCTCCGCGTGTTCACGGTCATCCAAGACCACTTTGACTGTTCCTGGTTCAGCGTCTACGCGCGGGGCACCCCGCCCGGCCACGTCGAAACAGATTGGGTCTCCGTCATCCGCTTCGTGGGCGACCCGAGCCCAGACTACGTCGTCGACCTCTCCGATTCGGATTGCTCCGAGGGCGGCGACCAAGACACAAAGTGCCTTCTCTGCACCCGCCGCCAGCGCATCGACTTTGTGGGCTGCACACATGGAATGTGCACGTCGTGCATCAAGAGCGTGTACTGGTCGAGGTGTGTGCATGTCGACCACTGGCCCGAAGGATTTCCCTGCCCGTGGTGCAGGCGCGATGTGGTGGAAGTGCAACTTTCGTCCGAGGAGGTCGAAAGGGTGCCGACGTATATCCTGTATGTCAGTGCGCGGGCGATCAGGAGGTTGGGGGATGCGAAGATTTATAGGATCTTTCCGGCGCAGATGAGGGAATGGGCCGTGGAGAGGTTTGTGCCCTCTTTCTTTCTTTCTCTTCTTCTTTTAGTGAATTGTGGTTTTGTATGGGTGCTGATTTTGATGTAGTGCCTTTAAGTTTTCGCTTCCAAACCATCGGTATATGTTTGAGGATACCTCTGTGCAGGAGTAGGGCCGGGGCAGTCTTCATACCGTGGGAGGAACCAAGGCAGAGGTCCAGAATCGGGCGGAGATAATAAAGATTTACAAGAAGCAAAAGGTATGGAATGTCGTTACAACATGGAAGGTTATTATAGGGTGAAGGTTGTTATAGGATCGTGCAAATCGTTCTAGGATTGAGGGAACTGATATACGATGGAGGGGAATTGTAGGATAGGGAAGGTTGTGCAGATAAGGGGCATCAAGAGATCTGTGTACTCCATTGCTATCGGGTTTGGTAATCGTGTGTTCAACGATGTCATAAGTAGCTACAAAATTGAGTAAAGCTACGTGTTATTGTTTTTTCAAATTGTTGGCGTACTGTGATTTTATGGTATATTCTTCTCATATATCTCTCGAAGCTTTCTCCTTGCGCCTTGAGTTGCCAATAATGTGGTCCACGAGCCGGCTCGAGTCGAGCAGTGGCATAGGCTTTAGCCGGCTCAGGCCTTTGGAGGGGTGGGCTCGTAAGGCTCGAGCTTTTGAGGAAGGTTCGTGAAATTGCTCGAGCCTGAGCGTTTAAAGGGCCAATGATCGAAAATCGAAAAAAGCAGGTATTGCGGGTTCCCATTAGTAAGCGTAAATTGGTCATTGACATGGCAACGCCATCCGCGTCTTAACGTGGACAGTTTGTAGAGCAATCAAACACCCTCTCCATGTATGAAAATAGTTTAATAATGAATTTAATGTACATTAATATTTGGTATACCATCCTTCAGCATCAATTACTACCTGAACACAATGAACCATTGACTTTACCAAGGACCCAAAAACCTCATGTTTAAACAATTCACAATGATGCATGATAGCGACTTGAATCTTTTTTCTTACATTGAATCTTTGTTTTTCATAGAGAATAGGATATAGCTTATTCAATTGTTCCTTTATTAGGGCCCAAATATTCTCCATCGGATTGATATCTGAATAGTAAAGGGGTAAAGATTTAAGGGAAATACACCTCTCTTGTAGCCATCCACCTCCTAAGTGGTGAATGTATCCTCACATTATCAACAATAAAATATATCTCCTCTCCTCTATTCTCTCTCTGAATATTGCCGCAAATATCTGGAAAGTATTATTCCTTTACAGTAATGAGACTTCTGTGCATAACTTCTCCCATATGAGATTATGTATCAGGATAGACAGATAGGAACAACGCATATTTGTACACCGTCATATACTTATGTTACGGGCCGACTCGGAGGACACGAGAAACGGGTTCGGGGGTTCTCGGTTAGAGAACGGTAGAAGCTGAGTCAGGATCACGCGGATGAAATCTCTTCACCTCGTGCGGGGTCAGGGTCAGGGTTCGGGAGTATCGGGCTTGATACCGATAGATACTAAACGAGAATTCCTAACGAAAGAAGATCGCAGGACACAAACAAAAACAGGTTCAGGAGTTCCACGTTAAGCGGAACGGAGGCGATACTAAGGTAGGGACCAAGGGGCACAACCGAGGGGTTATACGACTTGGGTTCGTAGAGGAATAATGGCTTCGCCTGGTATGATATGCCAGGTGGAACCGTTGCGCGAAAGAACCAAACCAAATATATTCGTATATAACAAGAAGTTCGGATAAGGAGAAAAGTAAGAAAGAACAAAGGGAAATCACAGCCATATATATATATCCTTTCCGAACCCCAATGACTCATCCGTGTAACAGAAACCCATAGAAAGAAAACCCAGACGTGTACGAAAACCCGAAAGAAACTTAACCAACGAGAACCCGAGTACTAATCCTTCTCCTTCCCGAACTTTCCCTTGAGCCTTGGCACGCCGTTACAACTTAGTACTCATCTGACCCACTTTGTGTTCATTCATTCTAGCCATAGGCTCCAAATTCCTATTCAGCAACTGCTCTCCACGTTATCGGGTAATACATTTTCACAGTTTCCCCCTCCCCCTCTCCATAGTAACCGCATTCTGCCATATACATGTACTCTTCCACAGTAACCGCATTCTGCCATATACATGTACTCTTCCACGTTAACAATGTCCAAGTCCAGTTTCTAAAATTCAATCTAGTTGTAGACTGGCTACCCTCTTGTATGGATAAGTTCTGTCTCTTTTTCCCACTTTTTAATTTTTTTTCCATTCAGGCAATGTCGTACAGTCATGATTGAAATCCTTGGGGTAATTGCATGACATATTTTTGCGTAGGTTTGCTGATTGTCTCTCAGTGCCAGTTTTCAAATTTCAGGATCTTGATTTGATAAGGTCTTCATATGAGCTACATTTACAGGTAGGTAACCTTCATTCTGTTCTCTGAAGCCGGCTTTTTGGTTTGCAACTATAGTTGATAGTGTAATAGAAATGTTGTGAGAAATTTCTTTGAATGGTACATCCTGAATCCGTATGTCTACAATCTTGCCTCTCTGATAGGGTGAGGGTGGGCTGTCAGGACAGGATGATATCAAGGACAATTTCTTCACTTCAAGTGTTAACTATGTTGGGCTGGTATCTTAAATCGTTTTCTGTAGAGGTGTTCATGGACGGGGCATGTTGCAATGTCAATCATACTTACTTGTAGAAACCCACGAAACATTCCATGTAACAAGTCAGATATTAGAACTTGAATAACTATTAAACTATATTAGCTAGGAATAAGAAAATAAGCTAAATTAAAGATAATATAGTGACAAAAGCGGTACTAGAATGTATATGTTCGGTAGGGAAAGGCCTATCATCAACGAACTGTAGGAAGATCGCCCTCCTACGCAATTAGGGGATGCTTACTTACGAATCTAATATCTTAACCCCAATATCAGCAATTACAGAAATGAACACTTTATTGAACTCCGCCCTTGGATGGACTACAGGCTACTTGATATCAACAAACAAACACATTACATCCTTTGGGCAAAAGCCAAAGCTCCAATACTTGACATCCACCTCCAATACCTTAAATGCAAATTCACAATCAGAATGATACAAGCACACCCATCCTCCAACCCAGTAATAGGGAGCACCAACTACAAATTCTTCAAACCATCAAATGGGAGATGCTACTAACACAGCAACCCCTCAAAGGCAAACTCAACCTCTAAGAAATCTAACTTAAGGGCACTGAATGGCATAGCCCAAACGCCAAGTGAACACCTCTGATCCCTGATAGCAAAGATCATTGATGAAGGCATCCCCCTGAGAAGATTACCCTCCGTGCAAAACAACAACTCCAAGGTTGCCACCACGATTCAACCCCAGCCTACTACACCTGCCCCCTTGAGACCAAACTTTCTGTCATTTAGCCACCCGAATAAGTTCATCACAAACTGAATCCACCAAATGGGAACAGGTAAAACCTAACTTCTTGCCCAACACTCCCAAATCAGCCTCCGCCACTAATCCAAGTGCCAAAAACAACGCCATAAAGACTAGACCCCCCATGATGCAATCCTGGAATCCATAACCAAAGAGAACCTGCTGCCAAAGATCCTACAGGACACCAACTCATTATAAGAAGTTTGGAATGACTACACCCTAACGCTACACTGTGGAGCATACTAGTATATCACTAAAAGCAAAACAGACTACCCCATCAGCTGGAGCCGCTTAGTACTCAATTTGAGTTCAGGTACCATGTCATCCTTTAGCCCCATTTCATTCTCCTCTCAGTAATCCGCTTCAAACATGTGCCCAATGCCCACTACTTACGCATCCTACAGTATCCTTGCTGGGGCGAGACGGCAATAGGTAAGGACAAGAAAATGCAGTCAGCCTTTCCCCCAAATTATTCACTGTTATCTTATTATTCAATTGTTGTTATATTTATGTGTTTTTAATTGGAAATCCGTTTTGTTACTTCTTTGGGGGCGAGCGTTAGGTCAAGACAGGGGAATAATTTCTTTACACCATAGTATATAACTGTATCCAATCATGGTGTATTTAGCAACAAAAATTGAAATGAAGTGGAAAAAGAAAGAATTGAATATCTATATAAAGCGAAGTTGTATTGGGCAAGTAGGACCTGATTACGGACAATGAATGCCTTATTTTTTATCTGTTTATATGTGCGAAGATTCAATCTCTTCCTCTTTGTCCCCTATTCCTTCACTCTCACATATTAATAATTCACAATCATAAAGTTCCATGTTTGTAAACAAACCGTCAGTAATGCCAGTAGACAGGTTTTGCAACAAAGTGCGTACTAGGACAGGGGTGAAAAATACGGTTCGCTCGAGTTTGGCAAAAGTGAATACTTTGACGAGGGTTTGCAAAAAGTGTAGAGTAGTGAAGCCACTAAATTAAGTTTGCGCTAGTGAAATATAAAAAAATTATGTTCTTTGACTTCACAGTCCATCAACATCTCACACATGCAGTCTTCTCGGTCCCTACCCCTTCCACCTATAGGTGTTTTTTATAATCAATGTGTAAGTATCTAATTCCTGTTACAAGCACTATTGCTAATATCTATACAGCTAGTGGAAAGTTTTCGGAACTCTGCCGAGACGAACGCCAAGAGTTCCGCCCTTCATACACAATCTACCAGCTCCGAAGCTGTCCAGAGTCTTGAATACATTGCTACTTTTTGGAACTCTGCCGAGATACACGCCGAGATGCGCCCCAATGTTCCTCCTTTACAGATACAGCAATCCGCGACACAGCTATCTACTCTTCGGAACCTCACAACCTTCCGGAACTCTGTTGAGACACACGCCGAGATGCGTGCCGAGAGTATTAATCCTCACCCAGCTGTTATCCAGAATGCGGGCTTTCAGAACTCCAATGTGTTCCGGAATTCTGCCGAGACATGTGCCAATATATGCGCCGATACATGCGCCGAGCAACCCGGAAAGAATTCTGCTTTTGTAAGGCAGTTAGAGGTGCACTCAGGCGAACCACCTGTGCCTGTCGTTGATCTTTTGAATGCCTTGATAGCAAAGCAGACAACAGCTTCAGACTTGATTCCTGCTCGAGCATTAGGATTAGATGACTTGTCCAACCCGGGAATTATCTCTAACTTGATTGGGTATCTTGACTCTCAAGCACCCCGCCAGACAAATAGCAGGAAGATGCGGGTGGAAATTGCAAAAGCAGATGACAAGGCTGAGCACGTGAAGCTTTGTCATGAACACTTTGATGTTTATGCAACCAACGGAGCCAAGTCAAAATTTTTTGACTTGATGAGGATCAAGTTTTGGGTCGCAACAGGTGGTAGATTGGATGTGAATGTAAAGGGTTACATGGAACGATGGGAGGATAAGAGGAGGCAGGAGATAGCGGAAGACATGGTAAAGAGTGGGGTAGCAAGGGTTTATGGGGAATGGGAGGTGGCGATTGATATGTGGATTGCAGTATGACGGCCCGACCGCCCCCACCTGCTATGCCGTTGAGAATGTTGCGGAATCGAGTCGTTAGGTGAAGGATCGTGATCGCGTCGGATAGGGTGGATAGGTTAGGAAGGTGCTTGGAGGATACACTCAGCGCTAGGCGCTTCGGGTTAGGATTGCGGAAGGAAAGGATCGGGATCGGTTATGGGAATTATGTTCGGTTGCGTGGTATGAGTCATTGGGGATTAGTAAGTGTAGGATTTCTTTGGATATATATTAGGGCTCTCCCTCACTTCGTCTATGTTTCTCTTCTCTTCTTCTTTCCTTATGCAACATCTTCATTTGTATTCAGTTTAATTCATTTGGTCTCACCTGGTATATCATACTAGGCGGAGCCATTCCTCGTTTCGGTTAAAATTATATCAAGTTCGATCGGTATCCGAGCCTGATCTCCTGTCCAAGTCCTCGAATATATCCCGAGTCGATCCTCGTCTCGGTATTGCTTAGTTTAGTTCTAGAACCTCGCCCCATTAGATGCAGCCGTTGATGATTTGAAAACAGCGAGGGGATTGCAGAGAGATAATAGAAGCTCAGAGGCCGCTGCTGCTGAAGAGGAGAAAAACAAATTGGAGGAAGTTAGAGAGCATATGGCAAAGACCCTAGCTGGTAAGAAAAGTGAAAGGGAGGAAAGCGGTGAAGGCAATGGCGGAATCTTGGAATTGGTTAAGGCGATGCGCAATAGGAATTGAATGTAAATAAACTACTCATGTAAATACTCTTCTATTGACGGGGGTAAACAATCAAAGTAAAAGGATGTGTTCGAGCCATAATAACAGGTATGACAGTTTGTTAAGAAAACAGCTGTGAGATAATATGCGGCTACAGGTGAAAGTCCCATCTTCATCCCCATTTTATGCTCGACATAAACAAAATACTGCAGTACCTTCCCAAACGACCACTCAACACATATTCGTAGCCGGGACATTTCAGTATTAAATGTCTTTTGGCTGTGTGTCAACGGAACACCAGGCAGAGCCTTATATGTATCCATTATACCTCGTTGCCGGCGATAAGCACCATCACCATGTAGGAACACCTCTTCCCTGTTGAGATTGACAGAGTGAATATTCAAAACTGCTTGCAACCCAGAGAGCCCCCGTATACCCGAATCACTATTCCGTCATTCAAATGGTCCAGCAATACTTTGTATCATCCCATCTGGTGTTGTTACACCTTGAAATTGCATCGTATGCAATTTTTTATAACCCGTATAAAACCAAGCTTGATTTGCGACTGTGGGTGTTGGACGGCAAATTATACGATGTGTACCATGATAACGGCCCGACCGCCCCCACCTGCTAAGCCGTCAAGAACGTTGCAGAATCGAGTCGTTAGGTGAAGGACCGGATCGCGCCGGTTAGGACTAATGAGTTAGAAATGTGTTCGGAAGATAAGGTCAGCGCTAGGCGGTTCGGGTTAGGATGGCGGAAGGAAAGGATCGGGATCGGTTATGGGAATAGGTGTGGGTCGCGGGTGTGAGTCATTTGGGATTAGTCATCGTGGGATTTCTTTGGATATAAATTAAGGCTCTCCCTCGCTTCGTCTATGTTTCTCTTCTCTTCTTCTTTCCTTACACAACGTCTTCATTTGTATTCAGATTAATTTATTTTCGTTCTCACCTGGTATCTCATTCCAGGCGGAGCCTTTCCTCGTTTCGGTTTAATGTATATTCCGTTCGATCGGTATTAATCCCGATCTCCCGTCTCAGTCCTCGAACGTATCCTGAATCGATTTTCGTATCGGTACTGTTTCTTTAATTCCAGAACCCCGCCCCGTTAGAACCATCAATAAAACCCCATACCTTGCCCCCTGGGCAATCTTTTGTTTCAATGGCAGTGCAGTATCAGGTAAGAGCAGCTGGCGTAAGCTGACTACAATTCCAAAACAATTTCGCCTAGTAACAATCATAGATATGGATGCAAACATCGTGAAAAATGATGCTGAGATAGGATTTGCAGTGCCCGAATATCTCCAGCGCCTGTTTGAGCTGAGAAGGGTAGGATAATCTATAGAGCGTGATTGCAA
The DNA here is from genome assembly GCA_024521645.1 of Morchella snyderi. Taxonomy (NCBI): domain Eukaryota; kingdom Fungi; phylum Ascomycota; class Pezizomycetes; order Pezizales; family Morchellaceae; genus Morchella; species Morchella snyderi. The sequence continues at coordinate 724,393 of JAJJXB010000025.1, read as the reverse complement.
GCGCAGTTGTTGGTGCTGCATGGTACCATGATCTGTATTTTTCTGGTATTTTAAGCAGTCTCGCTAACTGATTGATTTGATATTTATTGAACCTCAAAAGCTCTATACAACAAATATCTGTCCGAGTTCCTATACTGAAATTTGAGCAAGTATATGTGAGTTGGGGTTGTTGAGGCGGTATGCTATTTAATTGTCCCAAATGGCAAAGCGAAAGAAATTTTATTCTCCGAATTTCTCGTGTAACCATCCCTTCTCTAAAGGCAATTCCGGCCTCCTCTTCAGTAGAGATTGAAACAATCGATATCAACAGCTGAACTGTTCTCAATTCAACAGCGGTGTCCATTTTAAGATGTAGGGGAAACGGCAAAACGAAACGGCAAAACGAAATGAGAGCGCTGAACAGTTCTAAGATTTCTCCAGCAGAATCGCCAGTTGGGAAACACAGTCTACAGAAATCCATTCATGAGGTCCAACTGGCCTACATAGCTTTTGTTTACCTTGTGTACTTCATATTTAATGTTACGCTAAATCTGCATTAAATTAATGCAGATTTAGCTTGCATTTTCCTCGAGCTTTCCTAAATTTGTAAAAAGTTTTCATTATCCCTACAATTACTGTGGTAACGGCACTAAATGGTAATGCGCGCTCCGTTGCAAAATGTTATGGCGTTGTGGCGGGTACTAGAAGAATATGTTGTGGCGTGAAGAGAAGTGTGGTGGCAACGGTCGGAGGGTGAGTCATAAAGGTTTCTATGTGTTTCCATTAGGTTCGGTTATGAGTCAGACTCGGACAGGGGTTATTCGGTTATATAAAGGGTCCTGTCTGCACTCTACGTCTTGTTTCTCTTCCTTTCCTTTTCTCTTCACGCAACCTCTTGCATTTAAGGAATATTATTAGTTTTATTCCTCTATTGTTTAACGTCTACGATCTCTTGGTCCGATCGGCCAAGAGTGTTCCAAGATACTTCGCTTGCTTAGGGTCTACCCCTAAGCCTCCTGTTTAGATTGTGTTCCTTGGATCTCTACGTCTTTGTCTACAGACCCCACGTAACACAAAACCTGTCTAGTGAACTGCAACATCCTGTTAACATTGTAATCCACTTCTTATTGATTATATTACCGGCTAGTGAGAATATTTGTTCACAAGATAGGCTGCTAATTGGTGCATCAGTAAAAAATGAAGCGCTGATATGTAATTAATTATCAACAGGGTGCTAATTGCACTAATCCAGCCTCCTTGTTCTCGGTGTTGCTTCTACCAGCTAATCTCTGAGATTACCAGCCATTTTTTGCTAATCCAGGTCATCCGAAGTATGGTACGTGGGGTAGCTAGTCCTGATTAGGTAAAGCATTGGCGAATGATATCAAATTTGACGTATTATATCCCAAAGATCCCTACCCCCATGCCTACCTTACATTCTACCTTCTACCTACCTCGCTTCTTAGCTCACCTCCGACCTCCTACGTACCTCGCCTGCTACTTCACCTCCTACTTTAATGCCTGCCTCCTACCAAACACCTGTCTCGACAGCTACCTTCTGCCCACATTGACGTCTCGATACGTATTACCTACCTGTTATGGCGTCGTAACAGGTAATAGAACAATGTGTTTTGGCGTGAAGAGAAGTGTGGTGGCAATGGTCAGAGGATAAGTAATATGGGTTTCTATGTGTTTCCATTAGGTTCGGTTAGGTTATGAGTCAGACTCGGACAGGGGTTATTCGGTTATATAACGCGTCCTGTCTGCACCCTACGTCTTGTTTCTCCTCCTTTTCTTTTCTCTTCACGCAACATCTTGTATTCCCTCGAGCTCCCTACCGCCCTCGAGATGCCCTCCTCGTCTATAAACGGATACCATGAGTTCTAGTTTGGCCTACAGGTAGCTAGTTCCCCGTTATGACTCGAGTCTCCCTCTCTCTTTCTGCCATTTTCACCGAGTTGATGCCTTCGGGATTGCGTCCATCACTCACCAAACCTCGCCAAAATGACGGCCACCGCCAGACGGTCATTACCCCCTTTTTTCGGCAGCTCATCGCACGAGCACCACACACATCGGGTTCGCACACTGTCCGTAATCTCTAGTCAGAGAGAACCTACGGCCTAATCGCTCGACAGCCCGCGAAGTTAGCGACCGTACGGTCGTGAACCTATTGTCAAATTTTTTACCCGAGGTCACCACGTGACCTTACCCCTCTTTTCGGCCTTAACTATGCAACCCAATCTCAAACGAGGCGGCCCAATCCCCTCACCACTCACACACTACTCCCCGAGACCACCCCTCAACACACGGTCGGCACTTCCGATTACGACCACCATATACCTACTGAGTTGGCAGCCCCAACTTCTCAATGTAACGGCCTGCCAAGACCCAAGGAGAAGTTCGGGAAGGAGAAGGATTAGTAATTGGGTTTTCGTTGGTTAAGTTTCTTTCGGGTTTTCGTACACGTGTGGGTTTTCTTTCTATGGGTTTCTGTTACACGGATGAGTCATTGGGTTTGAAAAAGAATATTTATATGGCCGTGAATTCCCTTTGTTCTTTCTCACTTTTCTCATTATCCGAACTTCCTGTTATATACGAATATATTTTGGTTTTGTCTTTTCGCGTAACGGTTTAACCTGGCATATCATACGAGGCGAAGCCATTATACCTCTACGAACTCTAGTCGTATAACCTCTCGGTTGTGCCCCTTGGTCCCTGTCTTAGTATCGTTTTTGTTCCGCTTAACGTGGAACTCCTGAACCTGTGTTTGTTTATTTCTTTCGATATTCTATCGTTACAAATCCTCATTTAGTATCTATCGGTATCAAGCCCGATAACCCCAAACCCTCACCCTGACCCTGTACGAGGTGAAAAGATTTCACCCACATAACCCTGACCCAGCTTCTACCGTTCTCTAACCGAGAACTCCCGAACCCGTTGCTTGAGTCCTCCGAGTCGGCCCGTAACACCTAATTTTTAACTTGGCGGCCCGCTCCCCTCACCACACCTACACTGGTCCCCCGAGACCACCCCTCAATACAACAGTCGACACTGTCGAATGCAACCACCACATACTACCGAGTTGGCAGCCCCAACTCCCCATTTTTAACCGAGGCGGCATGTTCCCCTCACCCAAACCAAACCGGTCCCCCAAAACCACCCTCAACACAACACAGTCGGCACTTTCGATTGTGACCACCATATATACACTGTTATGGCGTCTTGGCAGGTATTAGAATAATGTGTTGTGGAGTGAAGAGAAGTGTAGTGGCAACGGTCAGAGGATGAGTCATCCGGGTTTCTATATGTTTCCATTAGGTTCGGTTATGAGTCAGACTCGGACAGGGATTATTCGGTTATATAAAGGGTTCTGTCTGCACTCTACGTCTTGTTTCTCTTCCTCTCCTTTTCTCTTCACGCAACCTCTTGTATTTAAGGAATATTATTAGTTTCACCCCTCCATAGTCCAACGTCTACGATCTCTTGGTCTCAATAGCCAAGAGAGTTCCAAGATACTTCGCTTGCTTAGATTCTACCGCTAAGCCTCCTGTTTAGATTGTGTTCCTTGGACCCTCACGCCTTCGTCTATTGTCTCCACGTAACACTAGCTCTATATTTTGACCCCTGTCCTGACACCGCTGCAGACACCAAATTGAAGCCCTAATCAGCGCGAAATCGATCCCCGAATCAGTACTAAATTGATGCCCAAATCGAAACCCGAATTGACACTAAATCAGGGTAGGCGGGCAGTCGGGCAGGCGGGCCTGCATTCGGGCAGGCAGGCACAAACTCGGGCAAGCAGGCAGGGACTTGGGTAGGCCGGCACTCACGCAGTCACCATCAAGCAACGTGGTAGGCAGCTAGATGCACCATGATTAGCAGCTAGGTGCACCGTGGTAGGCAGTCAGTTGGGCGTACAGATGGACCCAGGAGCGCCAGGTGGTTAGTGTACTTAGTGTAGATAGTATATATAGTAATACACAATGATTCACAGCATATGAAAAACTACTGGTGAGGTAACAAAATGTGAGCTAATTTATTTCGTTTGCAGAGCAGAATATTTTTCGGATTTGCTGGTGGAACAGAATTTATTTCATATTTGGCTGGAAGAGGAGAAAAAATAGGGCTGCTCCATGGAGACAAAATTCCTCCGGGTGCTCAGTGGGCTTTATTGTTTCCATGGAGCCCACGGATCAAAAAGATTTTTTGTTGATGTGTAGAAAGATAATTCTTCACCATTTTTTATAAAAATGGAAATAACCGTCTGCTCGAAAGTCACTGCTATATTAGGTTGACCTTCTGGTCCTCCGTCTTTCCCACCAAATATTGCATAATCTCCTTATGTGTTCGATGTTCATTGGGTGATTCTAGAGCTGCAGAAATTAAGCATCTGCTACTGGCAGTGCCTCTACCATAAGGCTTCTACAGAAACTCGGAAGATTAAGAAATTTGAAAGCCAAAATGAACATCAATGAAATCATCATCAATATCCAAACAATCCATTGGATACTCTGCTATTTGAAACATCTTATTTAATCCATGATACTTTGATTGTATTACAGGAAATGGAGTGAGAAAGCATGAGGAATGGAAGGACGGTCAACCAGAGATAAGGATAGAAAGGTATCGAGGTAGTGTTGTTACATGGGGTCCGTAGACAAAGACGTAGAGATCCAAGCAACACAATATAAACAGGAGGCTTAGAGGTAGACTCTAAGCAAGCGAAGTATCTTGGAGCACTCTTGGCCGATCGGACCAAGAGATCGTGGACGTTAGACTATGGAGGAATAAAACGAATAATATTCCTTACATACAAGAGGTTGCGTGAAGAGAAAAGGAAAGGAAGAGAAACAAGACGTAGAGTGCAGACAGGACCCTTTATATAACCGAACAACCCCTGTCCGAGTCTGACTCATCACCGAACCTAATAGAAACACATAGAAACCCATATGACTCACTCTCCGACCGTTGCCACCACACTTCTCTTCACGCCACAACACATTATTCTAATACCTGCCATGACGCCATAACAGATCACGTCCCCCTCCGAGGCCTAACTCCTGGTAGGCATAGGCTTATTTGGATACCGCGTATGAAAGTCTTGAACCAAGTCAAGCGAGTGTTCGAGGTCCTCAGGTGGTTGCCAGGAAGGTTCGGGGTATCCGGCATATTGAACTAAGTATTCCAACCGACCTCGTCGCTTCCTAGAATCCACGATCCTTCCAACTTCCCATTCCTCCTGTCCTTCAATCTCCACTGGGGGTGGAGGCAGTTGCTGTTGCCCTGGCACAGGATCACTTGCGGCTGGGGATAATAACGAGACATGAAAGACAGGATGAATCTTCATGGTACGTGGTAGGCTCAATTCGTACGCATAGGGGCTGACGATCCTTTTGATAGAGTAAGGTCCGATCCGTTTCCAGTCAAGTTTCTTCGATGGCCGTTTGGTAATAGTGTTCCGTGTTGCGAGGAATACTTTATCCCCTAGTGTATATCGAGGTGCGGGTAACCGGTTGGCATTAGCATTGTCCTCCGCTATCTTCTGCGCCCGAAACATTTCGTCCTTTAAGAATTTGAAGATGGCTTTCATATCCCTTGCGATTCCATTCGCCTGATCTTCCGCCGTGGTCTTCCCATGCTGTAGGGGGCCAAAGGTCATTCGTGGGTGTCTTCCGGTATTGGCGAAGAATGGTGAGACTTGGGTGGTTTCCGAGGAATGGTTGTTGGCTGCAAACTCCGCCATCGGTAGCATGGGTAGCCAGTCATCTTGTTGGTAGGAAACATAGCTCCGAAGGTACTGCTCCATAACTGCGTTGAACCGTTCCGTTTGACCGTCAGTTTGTGGGTGGAAGGCTGTCGAGTATCGGGGCGAAATCTCTAAGCGATCGCATAAGGTTTGCCAGAATTCCGCGGTGAATTGGGTTCCCCGATCCGACACTATCGTTTCTGGTAGTCCGTGCAGTTTCCAAACGTGTTCCAAATAGAGTTTGGCCGTTTCCTGAGCATCGACCTCCTTGGTGGTTGGTATAAGATGTCTCATTTTTGTTAACCGATCGACTACCATTAGAATCGCGTTGCATCCCCCACTCTCCGGAAGGTCTGTGACGAAGTCCATAGAAACATCTGTCCATGGTCCATCTGGGATGGGCATAGGTCGTAGTACCCCGTATGGCGCGTTCCTGGTTGTTTTGCTTCGAGTGCACACTTCGCAGTTCCGAACGTATTGGTCAACATACTTTCTCATTTGTGGCCAATAGTATTCCTGGCTCAATAGTTCTAATGTTTTGGCCCTGCCTGGGTGTCCGGCTGATGGTTTGTCGTGATGTTCCCGAAGTAACCGTAAGCGAAGGTCACTTTCCTCTGGTACGTATAATGCCCCTCGGTATAACAGTCGACCGTTTTCGTCCTCCGAGCATTCGGCCAAGGATATCTTCTTTGAATGTTTAACCCCATTCCGTAGTAGAGCCACGATTTTGTTTGGAAAACTATCAATCTGGTAAGCATTTGAAAATAATTCCTCCACAGTGGACATTCCTTCAGCGGATTCATTTGTCAAAGAACCCGCGAACAAACTTAGCTTTGTGTCCAAATTCTTGCTTTTCAAAACCACCTGGCTTTGGTGGGCCAGTCTTTCATCCCCTTCTTTAGGGAGGTCTCCTGGCCTCCTAGTTAAAGCATCCGGTTTTCCTCCTTGCTTTCCTGGGCGAAATTGGATAACAAAATCAAAACGTGATAGGAATTCCGACCAACGTGCTTGACGACGATTTAATAGCTTAGTTGACATAAAGTATTCCAAATTCCTATGATCCGTTAGAACTTTGATTGGGAATCTGGATCCTTCAAGGTTGTGTCGCCAGGCTTCGAAACATCGGATGATCGCTAGTAGTTCCTTGTCGTAGATCTCGTAATTGCATTCTGCCGGCGAGTGTCTCTTGTTGAAGAATGCTACCGGATGTAAGATCTCTTCATCGTCACGTTGTGAGAGTACCCCCCCTGAGACATAATCGGATGCATCAGTCTCGACCGTGATTTCCCGTTCTGGATCGAAGTGTCGTAGTATCGGTGCCGTTGTGAATGCTATTTTGAGGTTTTTGAAAGCTTCGTCTGCCTTTTCCGACCATTCGAATTTGACTCCCTTCTTCAACCATTCTTGTTTGGTTGCATCCTTGGTCAGAATCGTCAGTGGTGTGACTATCTTGGAGAATCCATCAATGAATCGTCGATAAAAGTTAGCGAACCCGATGAATTCCTGTACCCCTTTTACACTCTCCGGTGTTTCCCAATTCAATACCGCTGATATTTTCTCTGGATCCATTTCGATACCTTCCGGTGATAATATAAGGCCCAAATATTTAGTCTTTTGAACATAAAACTCGCATTTCTCTGGTCGGAGGTGGGCCTTGTTGGCGTATAGTAACTCGAGTATCTTTCGAACATGGACTTTATGCTCTTCCAACGTTTCCGAGTAGATCAGGATATCGTCCAAGTAAGCGGTAACGAATTGGTCCAGATGAGGACGGAGAATGTCGTTGATCCACCGTTGAAACGTAGCGGGAGCATTGGTGAGTCCAAACGGCATGACTTCGTACTCGTAGTGACCGTAACGTGTCCGGAATGCCGTTTTCCATTCGTCCCCTTCAGCTATCCGGATCTGATTGTATCCCCACCGTAAGTCGAGCTTTGTGTAGTATTTGGCCTTCGACAACCTCGCCCACGTTTCTTCCATTAACGGGAGAGGGTATCGATCCTTCACCGTAATTTCATTTAGTCCCCGATAGTCCACACAAAGTCGTAATGTTCCGTCACTTTTCTTAACAAAGATGATTGGTGCTCCAGCAGGTGAAGTACTATTTCGGATTACTCCTCGGGGAAGGTTTTCTTTGATGTATTCCCATAACGCCTTGAGCTCCACTTGCGTCATGCTATACATGGGTTTGAACGGTGGTTGTTTATCCCCTTGTAGTACTATGTGGTGGTCGTAATGAAGTCTGTGTGGGGGTAGTATCGACGCATCGGCTTCTTCAAATAGTGGTAGTAGGTCGTGGTTTTCGGATGGGACAATCTTACGAATGTCGATTGGTGTCTGATCCAAGGCTGAGATGTGGATTAAGTGTGCGCCCGTGTCCAGCTGTCGAACGATTCTTTGGATATGAGCTGGAGCTTGGTTGAGTCCGGAAAGATCCAACAGGTTCCATTCCGGTGCGGGTATTGAAATTCCTCGAGCCACAATAGGTTTTTTGTCGATAGAGCAGTGTTCGCAGCAAGCCGGTGAGTCGAAGATTAGTTTGTTCTTCTTAGGTCTTAGCTTGACATCATGTCTTCGCATCCATGGTATCCCCATCACAATAGGATACGATCCCAACTTCGTAACAAAGCATGGTGCTTCTTCGCGATGTCCATGTATGTCGAGATCAAGGGTAACAAAGTGAGTAATTTTGCCCGATTGAATAGGTCGTCCATCTATCACATCAACTCGTCGTGGTATCTTTAGGGGTGTCATTGTGAGGTGGTGGTGGCGTGCAAAGGATTCATCTACAAACGCGTATCCTGATGCTCCGGTATCAATGAGAGCAAAAGTGGGTACAAAAGTATTTTTATTCTGAGAAACCGAGCAGGTTACTACAAATTGATTCCCATCCATTTCCTCCTCTGATACCGAACAAGTAGAGATACGCATTCTAGAAAAATCCTCAAAGGGTCCCTGGGTTATGCCACTTAAGCCAGGGACAAATCTTTTGCCGACTCATTGTCCGAGTCATCTCTTTCTTCCACCTTGATTGCCGCCCCCCTCATGGTATACCTTCTTTGACCTCCACCCTGTCCCCTAGCCTGGGGACAATTCCTCACCAGATGCCCGACCCCCCCACAATAAAAACATCTTCCTTCCGCCAAGCGAGCATTTCTTTCCGTAGCAGTGGGGCGACGCCGGCCCCCCGAGAGATCCATAGGTACATCACCACCTGGTGCGTGGGATGGATGAGTAGGCGCAGGCGATGCCTGGTTCGCTGGGGCGGGAGTAGGAGTAGGCACATAGGGGCGCGACGGGGACACCACAGCAGGTACTGTGCGTTGGGCGACAGGGTTACTGCTGCTGGTGGTAAATGTGTTTCGCTTATTCAGCCTCGCCTTAATCGCCCGTTGCCTATTGTCCAGCCGTTGTAGGAGTGTCGCGCAGCCGTCAACCGTATTGGGAGTCTCGTGATGTACCATGGCCTCCATGAGCTCAGTGCTGATTCCTTCCAAGAGGCACTCCACCCTAGTGACCTCGTCAAACCCAGACTCCGAAGCGTGTCGTTGGAACTCGGCGAAGTAATCGGAGAAGGTACGGTTACGTTGGCGCATGTCCCTTAATGCTCTGCGAAAGGTATAGACCCGGTCGGGATCCCCAAAAGCAGTGTCCAGGATCTCATAAAACCGTTCCATGGATGGCAGATTGATGCCTTCGTTTGTGGTGTAGGAGAGGAACTGACTAGCTGCAATATCTTCAAGACGACCGAAGGCATACGACAGTTTCGACTGTAGAGTTGGGAAGCGATCGGCATTCCCCAGGAGTTTGATCTTCATTTGTTGTTTAAATAGGTGTAACCGAGCCCTGTCCTGGTCGCCTCGAAAGACAGCAGGGTCGGAGAGTTTCTCGGAGCGATGGGTAGTATTCGAAGTGGTGGCACCAGTGATTGGGGCTGTTGCTGCATTCGGCAGGGGTTCCAGTGGGATGGCCTGCTGCTGTTGAGCCTGTTGGGCTGCAGCCAGGTCCCTTTCGAAGGCATGCCTTGCCTCCTCTCCTTGTGCGTAGGCAGCTTCGAGGTCTTGGGCATATTGAGCCAACGCTGCCCGACTGCGTTCCAGCAAGCCATATCTTTGGGCGCTCGCGCGTTCCGGCTCGAATGACGCGTATTGTTCAAAGAAGGTTTGGAGTTGTTGATTTAACTCCTCGTAGTCTATGAGGGTCGACATGGTAGGCGTTGGTCTAAAGATTGTGTTGGTTGGCGTTGGAGACGCAACCTAATGTTACATGGGGTCCGTAGACAAAGACGTAGAGATCCAAGCAACACAATATAAACAGGAGGCTTAGAGGTAGACTCTAAGCAAGCGAAGTATCTTGGAGCACTCTTGGCCGATCGGACCAAGAGATCGTGGACGTTAGACTATGGAGGAATAAAACGAATAATATTCCTTACATACAAGAGGTTGCGTGAAGAGAAAAGGAAAGGAAGAGAAACAAGACGTAGAGTGCAGACAGGACCCTTTATATAACCGAACAACCCCTGTCCGAGTCTGACTCATCACCGAACCTAATAGAAACACATAGAAACCCATATGACTCACTCTCCGACCGTTGCCACCACACTTCTCTTCACGCCACAACACATTATTCTAATACCTGCCATGACGCCATAACAAGTGTGGGGCAGTCCGTGTACGACCACACCTATATTATAATATTGGGCAGCACGCTCGGGAAGCATTTCTTATCGCTGCATGCTGTTCTACTTTGAGAAGGAGGTCAACGCAATAGTATGGTACAGCCTTATAGCCGGCAATTGTGAGTCAAAGGGGTTAGGTGATATAGAAAGGACTAGATAGAAAGTAGGCCGTGATACTGGTTTCTCAATGTAAAAATTGAGGGGCAGATTCCCGTGAGCTGAGGGGAGAATTCTCATCATCAGCGAGTGGAGTCCAGTCCAGTAAATTATATCGTTTAAGAACTACAGAACTATCGTTTACCATTGCCATATCTTTGATATTCCATAAAGGATTGATATACACTATGAACTTGAAGCTTAGCTGTTGCTTTCCATCCATTATTCCAAACATCTCACGGGGTGGGGTTCTAGAACTAAACAAACAGTACCGAGACGAGAATCGACTCAGGATATGTTCGAGGACTGGGACAGGTGATCGGGCTTGGGTACCAATCGGACAGAATATAATTTGAACTGAAATGAGGAATGGCTCCGCCTGGAATGATATACCAGGTGAGACCAAATTAAATTAATCTGAAATCAAATGAAGACGTTGTGTAAGGAATGAAGAAGAGAAGAGAAACATAGACGAAGCGAGGGAGAGCTATAATATATATCCAAAGAAATCCCATGATGACTAATCCCAAATGACTCACACCCGCGATCCACACCTATTCCCATAACCTATCCCGATCCTTTCCTTCCGCAATCCTAACCTGAAGCGCCTAGCGCTGACCTTATCTTCCGAACACCTTCCTAACTCATCCATCCTAACCGACGCGCTCCGATCCTTCACCTAACGACTCGATTCCGCAACGTTCTCGACGGCTTAGCAACTGGGGGCGGTCGGGCCGTTATAAAACAACATAGTTCAACGTCCTCATTTTCATACAAGGTTATAAGATAAAAGTAATTGCTTGACACAAGTAATTATTTGATTTGTGTCAATAGACATTTAATACCTTTCAACTCTCTTTATATGCGTTGTTCAGAATCTTATGTTTACTAGTTTCATCTTTCTCTGTCAAAATCAATGATTTCATTGAGTTAATATAGGAGGCAGGTAAAAAAACAAAGTTCAAAAAAAGAGCCAGATATTTGATTGCTGATAACTTTTTATTACTTTAACAAAGATATTTCAAGTAACAACTATGCATTCAATAAGGTTTCTCTATTCTATTGTTACCCTGAATCCAATCGGACCAAACCTTTTCTTAAATTCCATCTGCCTATTCAATGTAAGGAATAAGCGGAAAGAAGTTTCAAAAATAGCATATGTTCAGTTCCAATTGATTGGTATTAGTAATTTAGCTGTTATGTATTTGCTGTTTGTTATCAACTAACTGAACTCACATGTCTAATACTGCCCTTGTAGATTCAATCTTGTTTACAGGCAATTCTGCCTCTAACAGTTCCCAGAGAAAATTTGAAGCAGGAATTGTTGAGATGATTTTCCGGAATATTTTCAACACCGCCAATGGTGGTACATAATTCTCAACTTCGGCATCTGCTTGAACCAGTACAATTTCAGGTTTAATATCTTCATCTTTTAATGACTGCAATATGTTTTGTGCAAACAGGTTGAAACTGTATGGCTTTTTTTTTATTTCTTTTTTTTTTTTAATCAAGTGCATTGATTCTAGGTACAAGCATCGCATAAAGTATAACCTATGGCGTAAAGACCTATCCCCAATGCCAGTTCCCTCAGATATAGTAACTATGGTATGCTACCAACCGCACTCCTCTTACAAGGTTGATGACTAAGGAAACCCCCACCTAAGAAAAAATGAAAAAAAAGTTCCGGATAACACAAATGAAAAGGCAAACATCTGACAGTGGCATCATGCCGGGTGCCCGCAGTGGGACTTTGGGTGTGCGTGTGGCCTCAAAATAAGAGGTGGAGGAGGAAAGGGGGGCCTGTATGAAATGCCCCCAGCGTTCTTGTGAATGAAGACAAGAACGGGTAGGATGAAGTTGACGAAGGTTCTCCAGGCGATCGTGCGAAATGTCACTCCTTTTTATGTGACCCGAGTCATGGGAGGAAAAGGATCGGTGCGACTAATCTTTGGTGGTGAAGCCAAAGAAAAGTCTTTATTAGAGAGGATACCCCGCTCTTGTCAAGTCTTGGCGGTGTTGACGAGGAGTTGTCAGAGGATTAGAGGGATGTGAAACTGTATGGCTTACATGCAATCTTTCTATATTAATTTATTCAATCGTCCAACAACAATTTAAATAATTGGAACATGGCCTCTTTTATTCTTGTATTGTTTGCTGAGATACAATTGATCGAGTTGTTAATTCCTTACTCAAATAGAACCCTTTGGGTAATGCTGAAAAGATTCTCACAGTATGACAGTAGGACTCAAGTTAACGTTGAAATCAGAAAATAACATGATGAGAATTGTAGTCGCTATCTATTCAGTTTGCAATTACACCTAAATAAAGTATTTTGTTGCCAAATGTCCAATCATTCAGCGTGAGATTGAAACGAGCATTCGTAAATGCACAATAATACAATTGTTATTTTATAACCGGAAACCATTCCTCATGAATATTTGTAATATAAGGTGCAAGTGTTTAATGAGATAAAATAGCAACATTTGAATTGAAATATTTCAGTAAACTGTTGAAACCCTTCGATTTCACTATTCGGAAGGGGGGTTGGTGTCGACTTAAAATCTGCTGAAAGCTTCTACAATTGGTGTTCAGTAAAGAATTCGCCAGATGCTCGGATTCCGGTAGATTTTAGTTCAATATTCCATAGATTGCTATTGGTTTGGGACCTCTTCTTGTTTTGATCTAAAATTCCCTCCTCCCCCTCAACAGAAGTAGGAAGGGCACAATGGTGCTTCTCAAAATGCCCTCAATAGTGATTGGATGTCGTATAACTGAAGTTAAATGGGCTCCAAAACTGGTTACTGGCAGAACAGTAACAACATCGGACCTCATAATATGTATAGAGAGGGATATGGTCTACCTAATGTTGATAGATGTTTGAGACGGATTCACTGTTGCTTGCAATCATAGGTACTTTGCTTTTTATTAAAAGATGCGGTTGGTAAAGGTAGGATGAAGAAACAGTTAGAATAATGGTGAGCTTGGTCTGTACTTGTCTATGAATTGTCAGTAATATTTAAGAGATGATGCTCTGGTTAATATAAGCCTTACCCCATATACCTGTCAGCTTCTTCAACAATACTCGTTTGTTATCTGTATCCTCCATTCCGGGTGTGAATAGTTGTTCAGAAAGTGTTCAATTCTAAGATAGAAAGAATACTCATTACTCTTATTATCTGACCCCGCTCCATTGAATTCAGGGCTGAACACTATGCTTAGATGTCTTTAATTCCTTTTTCGGTCATGGTATATCACTCGATATTCGTAAATAGCTCGAGCCTAAGCTCGAGCTATTCCTTCTTGCGCTCGAGCTGGCTTAGGCTCGTCCCACGTAAAGGCTCTTGAGTCGGTCCAGCTCATGGACCACACTAGTTGCCCAGTTATATCTAGATATCCTGTCTCTATACCAACATAATGCGGTGGTCGGGAGAAACATATCCTGGTGCATTTCTCGATCAATTGACTGTGCGACTTTTCTCTATCGCTTATCAAGCCCCTTTTACACTAGGTGTATTCCTACCTCGTGCGCCAATCCATCCGTCGCATCTATAGGATTAAGATAAAATAACACCCAAGCCGTCAACAATAACACTAGGGTCTTTATACTCACAGTCAGTGATTCGATGTGGGCAATCTGTGTTGCCTAGTTAATTTACCGCGGTTTTTCGGTGTCCCGTTCTGGGGACCACCACTACGCCCTCCACAGCATCGAACAACCCTTTTAGTCTTACCACACTCTGATTGTATTCATCGACCATCTGTTCTTGATTAATCACGAGATGCGTTATCGCTTTTTTTCTTTCACCGGTGTGACTTTTATAAATTAAATGCGCTCTAATCACAGAATATTTAAAATCACTCGTGGAGTATAGGTAGTTATGCTGATGATATATACGTAGCTTCATGTGTTAACACTCGATGCATAAACTATCACTCGGTGTCTTAGTGTCGCTGAGGAAGCCTTAGCGCATCCCCGGTGGCTGTGCTCGCGCGGCTGAGGGAAAAATATGTTGTGTGTGGTTTTATACTTCTCGATTATACTAGCTGTTTTACGATATAAGAACTCACCTAGATGTGGAGAGTGTGATTATTTGTAGTGGGTGCGCGGAGCGACTGACCGAAAGGACAGGACAGATTATGATCTAGAGGTTGCGATCGCCACGACGACGTGGAGTTCCGCTTCTAGCACTTTGAGTTCCGAATTTCGTAATCTCAAAGATCTGTGCGAAAGACCAAATGTAGACCTATCGTAAGTTCGTCGGGGGGCCCCAGTACAACGATGGGTAATAAGTCATCGGACGGAATAACACCAAAATACGCGTTTGCGGGTAAAATTGTGGCTAGGTCGTCCGATGACTTATTACCCACCGCCGTAATTGGTTAGACCGACAGGCTACCGCCGGATTTGCCAGGTTGAGGTTTTCGTGACCAATCGAATCGCGATTAATATACGTTTTCCATAGAACACACTTTTCCCCACGCTCTGTATCGCTATCAAACTTTCTGAAAAATAAAATTAAAAGAAGACAAAAGCACCACAAGGTAGTCTTTGGAACATGTCTTAGTGTAGAGTTATGTATAATCCTATTCGATAGGATAGTCGCCCCGCGCAAAATTACCAATAAATCTCAGTTATTTCCTCTCTCACCGGCCTGGCTATATAGAGCGCATGGGGTACAATTCCAATGAACTAGTGCTACGTAGTTATAATTGGGATTGGGGCATCGTGGCACAATGCTATGAGAGATACTTGGTGTCTTCATGGACTTGTCTATGAGGCTGAAGTAGATACATATAGGAAGAAAAAGGGAGTCTCTCCCGCTTGTATCTTCTCGGGATTTCCGGAGTGTTCTCCTGACATATGTCATCGAGATTAATTTTAATCAGGAGTCTGGGTTGGTCTGCACTTTCCTTCTATCGCCATCCTTCGCTAACCTAGAAACCCTCTACAAATCTTGCGCAATCTCGAGACAAGAACAAATAAGGTTTTTCTTGCGGGGCTTGGGTCTAACAGAGCTCCGCACATGACCGCTCTGCCCCCTTCTCAGTGGTCTCCTTGGGCTCTTTTTGAATGGCCCTCATATCCCTGAGCTTGTGAGTACTTTGGGAATGGGGGGGTGTGAAGCTACTTTCCTATATGAGGATCAGTGGAAGGAGAAGTGCCGTCGATATTAGTTCAGATCCATACGTATAGTCTTATGAGTAAGTCTGACCCACCATCTCACGGGTTTTACGTGCGGTATCCATTCAACTTTCGTTTCACGCCACCGATTAACGCAGGGTACGCAACTAGGAAAAAATTTACAAGAAGAAGTGGAGAGTTTATTTAGTTCAAAGGCCCCGGAGAGGGGCAGAATAGTTCCATCACGAAAGTATACTCCACATCTGGGCAATTTTCCGAAGCACAACCTCCGATGATCACTGGCCTATAAGCACCTCTCCCCCCCCCCCTCAGGGTCCCCGGGTAGGTGTTAAGTACCTGACTGGGAATGTGGAACCTTCATGGACTGGATAAAGGCCCGATGCTGCTCGCACACACTCTCATGATTCTCCAAGTAGATCAGCTTGAAGAATTTCTTCCCGCAGACACAGCTGCCTGCTCTTCTATCCTCATGGGACACTAGATGGTTGGCGCGGTCACTCTCCCTGGGGTATACCTTTGAACACTTAGGGCATGGGTATCCTTTTTTCGTGTGCACCCTGAGATGATTGGTGTGCGCTTGTCTGGTGGTGAAGAGCCTATCACAGTCCGTGCATTTCCATTCTCTTGAAACCGGTGGCCGAGGTACTGGAACACGTTTGATCAAGTGCGATCTAAGATGGTTTACTAGCGCCCCTTTGCCCGTGAATGAGTGGGGGCATTGGGTACAGTGATGGAGGCCTCGTATGTGCGGGGGAATGACATTCCCGCGGGTGTCTAAGCGAGTGGCATTTGCGCTGTTACTCCCGCGTGCTAGGAGTGTTGCTGTGTCGACGCGTCCTGAACTATTCATTGGACTCTCTTGCTTGTTCGGGTCGTCAAGAGCCACCTCAAAGCTAACCTGCGTGATCTTTGCTGCTATGGAGCCAACACCATCCACATTACGATCTATCCCAGCTGCAGGCCCATGGAGCGCATCCTGCTGCTTCATTTGCTCCTGGAATTCAACGAATGGTGTCTGGGGAATCAAGTCTGAAGGAATGCTTGAGCCTGGTTCGACGTCGCCAGCAAGCACACCGACAGCAGGAGGGGACTCGCAGGCAGAGAAGGGTGGAGCGGCACGAGCTTCACTTTTGCGTTTCCGTGCTGCTGCCCTTGTCAATCGGGGAGAGGATGAACCGTGGATATTCATGTGCCAGATGAGCCTCTTCGCAAATGGAAATGTTAGACCGCAGATGGTACAGGTGAACCGTTTACTTCTATCAATAGGATCGGTTGGGGTTTCTCTGAAACAACTGGGTACATGCGTCGCCGGACCGGAAAGTGAATCTTGAGGATGCTCTTGCGTATCTGAGGTCGATGTTAGCATCTCATAGATAGTGAGACGGAGTTCTTATTCCACACTTACCCGCATTGCAGGCCTCAGGGTGTGGAATTAGGTGAGTTGTCCTTTCGGCGGTGAGCTTGGAACGACCTCCAATAAGCTCAGCAGCAGTGCACTGCTCAGCAGATTCGAGCATCAATTGAAATGTAATTGCGAGCCTGAGGTTTTTGATTGCGGGCAAACGTGCAGCAAAGGTCGGTAGATCAGACTGGAGTTGTAAGTCGCTGCTGCGAGAGCTTGTTATGTTAGTACTTGTTGAACCCTCCCAAGCACTTGATATGAAGATGGATAGTACTTACTCGTTGCCGTGATTGAGGAACTGCTGTATTCGAGTGTCAAGTCTACGAGAAACTAGGAACGGGGAATGCATGCCGGTCTCTTGCACCATCATGTTGTTATGGTCAGATGCCTGCGCAGTTGGATGCAGCAAGGCACCGAGAGGGCTATCGCTCATCCGATCGAGGCTAAACCTGCAAATCCATGACCTATATTCCCCAATACTGGCTGGTCCGATGGGAGACAGCGCTGGGGCTGCTTTGACCCCGCCCGTCGCGAACACGGAAAACATTAAGGGGTACTGGGTAGGTAGGTCGAAGGCCTCACAATCGAAAGCGAAATTACAACTACCCAGAGATGGATAATCCCTGGTGTCTTGTGGCCGGTCGCCTTGGTGGAAGTGTCGGGGGTCTGTAATGTTGTAACGGACTTCTTTTGTGGATATTTTTAGGGGAAGAGGGGTAGCCATACGGGGCCGTGCATCTGAATAGGCGTGTGGTCTATGATGAAAAGTTTAGCCATGACACCGCTAAACTGCTTAGTCTGAGATTTAGCCAGTATTCTGGCTAATTCTACTGGGTACTGGAGGGGACCGATTGCTAGCCTGGAACGGCGGTGAAAGGAAGAGATTTCAAGACATTTCTCAGGTTTATCTCAGGTTTGCTTTGCTTGTATTTTACGTAGTCCGTGGCATTATTCTTAGTGGTGTCTCATTCTGTGGTGTCAAGAAATACCTAACTTCCCTTACCCAGGCTTTGTTCTGTTATTATGTGCTCTGTGTTCAGGTACAACTTGCGACTGCGCAAGACGCCTCTGCGTACAATTATTGAATTAAAGAAAAAGAGAACAGGACTGCGCAGGATGTCTTTTACGGGAAAATGTAGTGTTTCTTGGTATCCTCCACTGTTCGCCGTAACGACTATTCTAGCACTAGAATCGTTTTCTGTGGTTAACCGAGTTATTAGAGATTCACTGCCGTTAGAGATTCTCACTACTCTGGGGACGCTTAGACATAAAACTCGGGTTTCTCGTGCTTGAATACTCTCCTTGCTGCATGTATTTCTTCACTATGACAAAACACTTACCTGCACAGACGGTAAATCAGCCGGATCGCCCCGAACCACACTACTAGAACTGTTCTACATTCTCCGAACTTCTCTATATAGGTCTAAAAGACTTTTCCAAGATCTTTAATGTGCGCGGGGGTCAATGGGCCGCATTTTGGAGTATTATTTAATTCCTTACTTAGAGCAATCGGGGATGCATGCCTGATCGGTCTATCATTTATACCTCAGCTACTAGCAAAATATTAAAACCCTATCTATTGAGGTATTTGCGGTGAAGGTGCGGCGTAGAAGTCCTCTGATTTATATACAAATCATCCTAATTATTTTTGAAGCTTTTCGGGAATCACTCTCTACCGAATGTTAGTAGATTTAACGTGGAGGAATTGGAAATGGGTAGGTAATCAAGTTCACGAGGGGCTTAATTGGCGATATACTATCTGGAAACAGGAGTAAGTACACGTAGTGTCTCAGGGGTTACCTAGAATGTTGTCATTCGATATGTTCCAGTTAGGAACCTTTCCTAAATATATCTCGAGAGAAATATTCAACCTCTTGCAATCTCTTCTGTTTGCACCTTTCGCGACCAATCATATTTATCAAGGTAGACATATTGAAATAAATGAATTTATCTCACTGATACAGAATCAATAATTGAAGAGCAATCGCTTGAGTCCTTTATTCCGACGTGTTCAACTTAGTGTTACTATATGTTGAATTTGTATGTTGCGTGGGATAGTGTTCTTGGCATCTGTTTCACTCCTACCGGAAGGGGTAAACATTCGACCAGTGGGGTCGGGGGCATAATATACCGACGTCCTGTCAGACGCTGCACAGGAGGCAAAACCGGGGCTCTCTTTAGCAGGGATGCTTGTGAGTTATTCCCTGTTCTTCGAGGGATGTAAAGTATCAGGAAACGGTATTGGCCGGAGGATCAGAGGAAAATGGGTACTGGTGACTCTTGAAACGAGAACTGATGATTTGGTAAGATGTACTTCTGACATGCAAACTCGTACATATGCAGTCATTAGATTCGGTAGTAAGTAACTACAAGTACCCTTGCCTCTCTTATCTAGCTAGATGTAAATTCGCACATGTGGGGGGAGCAAGAAAGAGATACGTTTATAATCATATTTCCTTGCGGGATATTGACCTCTATCTACTGCTGTGGATAATGTCCAAAGGTAGCAGAGCTCTGTTTCATATCTAAAGAAAACACGGCGTAGGTGCCAATCTCGAAATGTAGGCTGTGGATCATATATATGTACCTTTTTTGCATACGCGGAGCAGAGCTATGAAGCATGTGAGATATAGCTCCAAGAGAAGTGGGATATTGGATTGTAATGTCAGATATAACGTAAACGTTCTTTACCATGCAAGGCAGTATAATCAGAGTCCTAGCCTCACATTTGGTGGATATTTAACGAAACAACTAAACCTATGCTCTTCGAAATTTTCTAGCTCAATAACATTATTATCGATAACATGGGGATTGTTGCATTTATACATAATTTTAAATCCATGAGCTCGTAGATTCTCCCGTTCTTTGGAATTTTAGGAGTACCATAAAACCCGAACCTGGATGGTAACAGGCCAATGCTCAGCTACTAAATAACCCCGGCGTTTCATACGGCGTACTGAGAATGACTAAGGGAGGTTGGTTTGTACTATGCTGAGAAATATTGATCACAGCGACACTTGTACACGAGCAATTTGAGTGGTTCTATAAGCGACGGATGTGTATGTGAACCATCTATTCAGTACCTCGGACCTACCTCGGAAGTCCATATCGATCTAAAAACGAGATCACTCTTATAGAAATGGGCCATAATCCAAGAAACGCACTTATTTTATTTCAACTCATCTAATCGATCCTATCTCTCCTCAATATGATTCCACCGAACACCCGCTCTTTACCTGTAGCCACTGCTCCCGTTACCGCCGCTGCGTGTAGGGTTATCTCAATCCTACTCACCTCGAAGACCTACCACGACAAGCCTCCAATTCCCCGATCTCTCGATCGATAAGCGCGATGTTCATCTCCATACAGCGTATATCAACCCTTAACCTGCCCATAAATTTGAGGATCTGCGGCCACACCCTACAGTCACCCATGATCTCGCCGGGGAATATATCCTTAGCGCGAGCGCGCAAGTCACGTTCGGAGAGGTGGATGGCAGAGACGAGGGCGCTGTCGATGGAATTATAGGCAGTGTTATGGAGGGTGAGGGTTTCGCGGAGGAGGGAAAGGTCAGTGCGAAGGGCGGCGAGAATAGCGGAGGTGGACATAGTTGTGTGAGTGTGTGCGTAGGGTATTTAAATTGTGCTATTGGTTATTGATTGTAGTTTTTCGTGTGTAGTGTTTGAATGTGGCTGCAGGGGTAGGTGTTCTGCTGTATTTAGTGGGGTTGCGTGAGAGTCTGTGTATGTGATCTTCACCTGGGGGGGGGGGGGGCGGCGGCGGTGGCACTATATATAGGGATCGAAACAAACCTTTTCAGAAGTGCCTGTATAAGAGCCTGACCCTTGGAGTTCATTCAAAATTTCAAGTTCCAAATTAGATAAATATCTCAGATTTTCCCAAGATGGATTATGAAACCGATGGTCTTATTCCAGGACACTATCGGGCCGCCTACGCACTCTTCGGCTTTTAGCGGGGCAAGACAGAGGTGCGTAAGTGCGGCCACCAAGATGTGAGAGGATGTATATGTAACTCAAGGAATCTCCCCGCACTGTATTCCTCCTCCTGCAACACGAAATCCCAACCCTCTTCCTCTCAACCCATTCCATCTCCGCACATACTTCAGGAAACTTCTAATCGCCATCGAAAAAGGTCCTCTTCATCGCCCAGAATCATCTCTAAAATCATCCTAAACCATCAGTCCATCAAGATAAAGTCTTTCCATACCAAATTATCACACTTTCCGCCAAAGTGCTTTTCGTGGTATCGACAGCGGACAGAATTATATCTCGTTGTGGTAGCACTCAGGATCATCATTCATCTTCAATTCCATAAATCCGTGGTAAGAATCCTCCTTTCTTCCGATGCACTTCAGACAACCATCCCTCCTGCCACAATCTCTGCCTTCCGAGCCATTTTGTCATTGAGAAAGTGTGCCATCTTGCTAAGTCCTCCAATAGCCCCTGCCCGGTAGTCATCTCTGACAACCGTCCGTTCCACTATTTTCTACCCCTAGCACACCCCTCCATTATCTATCTTCCAGCTCTATCCCTATTAGTTATCTCATCTCAGTACCCCGCTATCCCGGAATACGATCACTCTTCCCACTTGCCCCAACCGAGGATCAAGGGTTTCAATGCCTGCTTATCATTCTCGTAATCCACGTGGAAACTCTCCGGACGGTGATGAGGGAGAAGCGGTTGTTGTTTGGCCCGATAATCTGCGTGCTATGCAAGAGGGGGAATATGTTCATCCTTGTAGGTGTCGTCTATCTTGATAGTCTTCTTGGTAAACTAATATGACTCCACAGACTTCGCCGTTGCCCGTGCCGGGGCTAACACCCAAGTACAACAGGCTGAGGGGGGAGATGCTCCAGCTCAAGTACTCGAAAGTGGTCAGGCCGGGGAGACCCGGGACGAGAATAGAAATGGTCAAAATAGAGGCAGCCAGAACTCTGGAGGACATGATGAAGCGGATCAGGTATACGCTGCTCCGGGTCCTGACACGTTGATGGAATGCATCCTTCGCTGGGATGCCGAGTCTCGGAGACAGCAGGACGCGGAACCGACACTCCCCCCCTTTGGTGATGAGGAAGCCCAACTAGGAATGCCGCCTCGAAGGAGAGGACTGAGTGCTGCACATATCGCAATCTACAGTTCACGACCTCCAACCCCTCATCCATTATTTGAAGGTCCCTCATACCCCGAAAATGTCTCCCCAAATACGGGTCCTAGTACTCCGCCAAACCAGGGGATTATCTCCGGCGATACTGTTCCGCATGCCCCTCGCCGGCATATCCCGAGCCCCCCAGATACCCCCCGTGCTGATTCTCCTGCTCCATCTTCAGGACCCTCAGAATGCGAGCCAGACCCTGCTTGTGGAGTCTGCTACCGTCGGTCGGTTGATATACGACTAGTCGGCTGCAGCCATGGGCTGTGCGCGACATGTACCCGGAGAACCTACTTCGCATCACAGAAACATTCTAATCACTGGCCGTCGGGGATCGACTGCCCGTTCTGCCGCAGGCTTGTGCAGATTGTCAAGCCTGAGAACGAAGGCGGAAGGTTGAGAAGGTTGCCGCTGTGGGTGGTGAGGTGGAGTGTGAAAGGGAGGAGACGTGTTATGAGGGCACATCCGAGAACTGTTGAGCCAGAACAGATGAGAGGATGGGTTGGATTCATGTATGCTCCCGATCATTGTTGTATGTGTGTGTGTTCAATGCTGATTATATGTAGGCAGAATGCAATAATGGAACGACGTTATCCTCCCCTTAAGGACCACGGGGCTGCAAGCACTGTCGTAGTTGCAGCCCCTGCTCCATCCGCGGAACAACCTCACCCAAACAGCGAGGCTGCCTCTGAAGGCAAAAGCTAAAGCCGTAATAGTTTTCTCGTAGGAGGAATCTGGAACGGGAGGTAGCTGATACATCAATCCTATACCTATATGTCCTTTGACTGCCTTGTTTTTTTTACTGCAGCTGAATATTTTGCTCTGGCGCTCTTTGAACAAAGTCTACCACTTAGCTCCCATTCCTGTCTTATTTGTATAGTTGTTTCCCTTGGGTGCTTGTTCCCCTTGGATACTTGCTCCCCTCTGGTACTTGTTTCCCTCTAACCATTCTTTGGCTTGGCTGATTGTTTCGTTTCAGCGCTATTTTTCCTTGACACGTTCCTTTTCCCTTGCATAGCTTTTTCTCTTCCTAGGGGTCGTTCGACAGCTTTTTCTCTTTCACAGATGTTTTCATTGAGTCAGATGTTTCCCATTGATAAATGTTCCTTGAGTGGATAGCGCAGAGCATGATGGCTAGGTTCAGGTATTTGTTCAGCTCAGTCAGATATTGATTTTGCTCTGATGTCGTTGCCTGCGGTGGCCGGTTGAAATTCGCTGTATCATTAACAATAAATATTAGTCATATTATTAACAAATTTCATGGAGTATGCTATGGTGCACACCTAACTATCTTGGCGCCGCGCTGCCTTTCCGATCCTGGCATGTAGTACCTTTATCCTAGGTGAACTATATTGGTCATGACTCGTGTACCCACGAGAGGAGGGATTACGCCGAGTTCCGAATCAGAATACTCCCGATCAGAGGTTTATGAATGGCATACGCTATCAGGTGTTCCCTCTGGCACTATGCAATCTCTAGCTGGCGACATTCGAATATTAGAGCACTTCTACCTTTGTTCCTACCCAATACCGTTAGCACTACCTCATCAAGGAAACCTAATCCATGGAGAGCTCCCAACCTATGGGACTGTCAATCTCACCTATTCATGTGCATCCTTTTGCGAGGACTGCGATAGCACATCATCGAGTGAATGGCCTAGTGCCTTTACTCTGAACGCTGCCGAGGCTGTACTGGAGATGTTGAGTGTTGACATATCAAGATATTGATATGTGGTCTTCCGGCAACGAAGAACACGTATACTTCAGGCACTGAGCAGCGTCTTACATGGTTTCACTCTCCTTCTCCAACTGATCGAGAGCCAAAGATTCAAGATAGGAAGGAGAACCTTCTTGAAATGTTCCAGCCATATCCAGGAGACTCAGCCATTTTTCCTGAACAAGGAAACAAGGAGGTGAATGAAATGGCCGGTAATGCAGAGGTAGAGCTCACAAAGTACTCAACAAAAGAGCAACGTCATCCCACGTTCCTCAGCGTCATCCCTCCACTAAGGGATCGAGCAGATCTATCATGACCTCGGGAGACAGTGTCGACCGACAGGAGCAAACCTTCGGAGGTTTTTTACCATTTACTGCCGCGTTATACCAGTGTCAGAATTATATCTTAACTCACTACCTGAAGGAAATGGACTACCTTCTAAAGCACTAGCCACCTCGATACTATCCCCATTTTCATTTGAAGCTTCTCATAAGGTATGCAATATCATAGGGTGGTGCAAATTCCGTTGCCTTTCTCCTGCACACTACTGCATAGGTGGTGGGAGTCCAGGTGTTGGTACTTATAGGGGTGTGATTGATTCGTGTCCTTCTACCGGTGACCGATACGTATCAAGAGACACTTCATTCTTTTATGGCCTCCAACGTTTCCTCTCTACTAATATATCCAACAGATATCCGTTTCTATACCCCTCCAGGACACGCAATACAGTGTAGTGGCACTGGTTTTCCTATTCTGAAATTCTGCCGATAATGAACGCTTTAATTAGTCCAGATGAAATGAGCGAAACAAGTAATAATTTGACACCGATCAACATACCAACAACCCACCCTACTTCCCCGGCACCCAGAGCTTGTGAAACCCCCCGAACACAGCAGTGCTGGAGAGATGTTCAAATACCGCAACCTTGAGTATAGATTATGAAAACTCTAACGAGTAAATGGATGGCGGGTAAGGAGCAAACTGGCAAAAAAAATGGTTGATAGAAAATGGTATAACAAGACGAAGTTACGATTGTGACATTCCAAAGTTCCAAGCATCCTTGTTGACAGCTGACGTTGGAATTCAAACCGCCGCTAGCCATATCCAGGTCACGGCGGAAGTAACCGAAGCTTGGCGGACAGGGATAACGTTGTAGATTCCACCGAACATGCTGAACCTTTATATTGGGATTTCGGATGTACATGTAGTTTGAAGAGTGGAGACATATTCTCTATATTTACACTGACCAAGGAACAGTATTAGCTCACTCATTTATATTCGGGTGAGGTTTCAAATAATTTCAGATCATTTCACGCAGCTCCCGAAAGAAACATATCTGCGTGGAGAGATACTGCAGCGGACGAAGCTATTATCCGCCATAGTATCAGCACGATCTAGCTCCAATATTCCCTTTAAAACTGTAATGCCTTTGGTAACCGTCACTTGGGCGCATCCTGTTTCATGGTATCCCTTTTTGCGAAAGGCTCGAGTGAGTTTAAATATTCGAAAGCAGACTCAAATAGCCCCTTCACGAGCGCCGGAGGGGTTTGAATGGCTTGAGCCCTCGAGGAGGACTCCGAAATATATATCCTTTCTAATATGGGCATGGAAACTACTTGTAGCATCTATTAAAAAGAAATAGACACTGGTAAGTCGGACCTTTTTTCTTCATGTATATGACAAGGTGTGCTGTGTCAGTTTCATGCTTTTACTTAAACGATCCCAGCTGCAGTGCAAGATGGAAAACCAGATTTCGATCATGGACAATGAACAGTCACCACCTATCGAACTGCCCAAGTGTAAAAGAAAAAAGGTCATTCGCGTGACATCTCCACTCTCCCACCCCCGGTACTGCAAAGCCAACCATCTAGTGATATTTGATAAGAATTATAGCCACAACCTTCCTCCACCCACGACTAGCCTCTGCCATATTTCTCGTTACCCTTCTCGGAAGGGCCATCCGTATCAAAATCGAGCCTGATCATTGGCCTTGGTACCAAGGATGAGGTTTAGCCACACTGACCCAAGAAAGGAAATTAGCCATATGTTCAAGTCAAAGAATTACCAAACCAAGGCATATACTCAACTCAATTAGTTACCACACCAAGGTGCAGGTTGATCGTTCACCTCCTCCACTACATCTCAATCGATATTCACCGCTCTCCCACACCCTCCTCACCCAGGCCCAACAAAGGCCGCAAGAAATACAATGGATCACCCATCGAACTATCACGCGCAATTGCTCTCATCCCGCACCAACAATCTCTCGTCCGGAGAAATGAGGCGTGCGTACCACCAAACCATGGCGATATTCCACCACCGCGCTGCCCTAGTAGCTATGGGGGAGCAACTCATATCCCATCGCGGTCTCTCTGAGACGGTGGAGCAAAACATCGACTCGTCGTTCCACGGGCAGGGGCTGTCTGGACAGGTTCTACCTCTGGTTGCTGCGGCGTATGTGGGTGGGGGTGAAATAGCGCCAACTGGGGAGTGCGGTGTCGAGGGGGAGTTAGTTACGGTTAATGTGGAAGAGTGGATCATTGACCCCCGGCTCCGTACTAGCGCTTGCACCTTGGAAAATCCATCTGCGGGGGGAGATAATTTCCACTCTACCAGCTCCAGTGGCTGTATAGATGGAATTGTACCTGTAGGCGAGATACAGAACTATTTCAGTGTTTGGCAGGAAGACCTCTCCAGCCTTCTGGAGAATACTGAGCAGCAGTGGCAGTGTTTGGGTAGTAGTGCGGGTATGTGTTCTGGCGGATACTACACATTGACTATAGCTAGATGTCTATATGTGCTGACTGGATATGTATGTGTGTGCGATGCTAACGATATATATATAAATCTTAGACGATACCGCGGCAGTAGATACCGCCCCAGATAAAGCTGTTGGAGCACACCGCGGTAGCGGCGCCGCTGCCGCCACAGCGCTTGTCTCGGATGACACAAGCACCTCTGTCGGCGCGGAGGGTGTTGTAGCGGTAGTCAAGAAGCGCCGTGTGCGCCGCAAGAAGGTCCCCACCTTGGCAGGGAGCTCAGCATCGGAGCAGCCTAGTGCATCTAACCCCAAAGTTAGGAAAGCGGCGCGAAGTGGGAAGCCTTTGGCGAGGCCTCGAGAGGCAGCTGTGCCTGTCGTGGTTCAGTCTACTGCCCAACCCGAGCCCGCCGCCACCTCTCATGTGTCCTCAGAACCAGCGCCCGCTGTCCCCCCCGTGACAGTTCTCTTCCCGCACAAGCCGCGCGGGAAGCGCACTAAATGTCTGGCCTGGTACCGGCAGAGCGCCTCGGCCACCGCAACCACCGCCACCAGCCCGCCCGGCGACAGCAGTCCACCCACCGAGCCCACCCGGAGCGCCGCGGGAGCATATCGGTGCGATGCCTGCCAGAGTCAGTGGCCGTGTCGCTCGGCGCTGCTCAGGCATTCGTATACGCATACGAAGCACTTGAGCTATCCGTGTGTGTGCGGGAAGGTGTTTAGTCGCTGGGATACGCTGCGGGTGCATTGCAGGAGGGTTGGGTGTGTTGTTGTTCCTAGAGGAGAGGGTGGGGTGTAGGTAGGGTGGCGATTTGCTGGGTGGTTGTAGGTACAGGTGCTAAACTGAGAACTTGGCCCGGTGGGAGGTGAAGATTTGGCGGCGGTAGGTGATATTCTGTCTCCTCTCGGATAGCGGGGGAGGATAATAAGGCCTGATAATGTCATGGTGAGATCAGTGCGAAAGGTGTTGAAAATGTCGTTGTATATATTTAACTACCTGGGCCTTGATATCGTCAAATTCGACTGTACTAGATCTCTTAATTCACCGAACAAACTAATAACTGGAGAAAGAACTTTCTTACACTGCTCTTTAGTGCACATTTACCGCGCGCCATGGCCTAAATTAGGTACTCTTTCGAGGTGAGGGGGTTGGAGGGGCAGTGGGGAGTCATTTGATCTTGCTCGCGCAAACTGCACTATAGAAACCACTGCGGAAAAAAAAGAAAAAAAGAAAGGTTAAAAGGAAGAAGGGACAGTAAAATCCCGAAATCAACCCAAGCGCACACTCCCAACCTAAGCAATCTCGAGAACACAACCATGAAGAATGCTGGAACCTATACCAGCATCGGCACCTCTAACATTCTGAAAAGTTCTCCCGACCATGCATTCGTTACCACACGGCTATCCTCGGCACTACATATGTACATCTACGCACATGGACTGCGATTTAAAACCCAACCACCCAATCATTACCCTCCTCGCTAGCTCTAGCCCTGCGCATTATGTAATCCACATTGTGGCTCCATAGGTCGCCGCGCGCTGAAAGCAGAATTTCTAAACACTCGGGATACGTCCAACAACGGGCGTATCGCGGGGCTTTGGGATGGTTGGAGGATGTGGGGATTTCGACGCGGCCGCGAGGAGGCGGGGTTTTGTGGGGTTTTAAGGGGATGTGGTGGGAGAGGATGGATATGGATTGAATGGATTGGAGGTACTCTGGCTTCTACGGGCGATTTCTAAATTTTTAACAAAATGTCCCGGCTGCTCCGCCAGTGCAGGTAGCTGTTTGCGGACGGTTCAGGTGAGCTTACGGCGTGCATCTGTTTGGCATATCGCAGCAAACATAAAGCCCATGGATCGATTGTGTGTGTGGGAGGCTGCATGAGCTAACTTTCAGATGTTGATATGTCCGGAAATCCTCCCAATGTAGGCCTTGCCATTTAGCTTCGTCTTGTGGGCGTGAGTGACGGGCATTTTATTAATTTTTCCCTCGTTTTCGAATTCTTCATAGTAAAATGATTATTTTAACATTTGTATGGCTCTGGAAACAGGTGTGGGAGGTGTTCCAAGACTGAAAGGCCTCCTATCGGTTTTATTACTTTATAAATAGCCTATTGGTGAAAACTGGAGAGTTGACTATTTCCTGGTTTATTCTTGAATCTGGAAGTGGTTAAGATTGTTCTGATACATTGCCCTGCAGAGTGAGCCCATAGGTCTTGTAGCGAGCGAACCCGGCACACGAAAAAGAGTAACCTCGTCCTTGGCACTAGATACTCGACCCATATTCCTTCTCGAACAACCCACTCCAAAAACTTCTCATCCCACTTCTAACCCAACATCTCTACCAGCACACAACCAACACCGAAAAACATCACCACAAAATCTCCAAAATGCCTCCAGACACCCTCGCCACCCACAAGGCCGCCGTCAAAGCCCACCTCGCCACGCTCAAAACTATGATCGATGCCCACCACGCTGACTACAACAAGGCGGCCAACGATGTCAACGAAATCTACGACCAGTACCCAGATGCGCGTGGGAACTACAAAGGCCCTCACATCGCTGGAAGAAATGAGATGCGCTTTGACCTCTCGGGCGAGGAGTTCTTGCGCAGCGTGCGTGTGGCGTTCTTGAGGAGCTGCATGGAGTGGCATGGGAGGAGCATTCGGGCGCTGGAGAAGAGGTTGGGTGATGTGAATATGATGGAGGAGGCGAGGGTGCTGTTTGGGGAGGCTGAGATGACGGAGGAGAAAGAGGAGGGGGAGGAGGGGGAGGAGGGGGAGGAGGGGGAGGAATGGGTCCAGGTTGAGCTGGAGGATAATATGGTGAGCCAGAAGGAGATGGTGGAGGAGGAGGGGGAGCGGAAGGAGATTGTTATGGAGGAAGCAAAATAAGTCTTCAGTACCTGGTGACCACGGTGGAGCTTCGTTGTGGTTAAGAAGGTTTAGCTAGCTAGATCAATATCAATGATCAAAGCATAAAGGAAATAGAAATACTGTCTTGTGACAAGAAATAAAGCCGTGCAATTTGACCCACCAGTTCCTTTAATTTTCTGTACGGAAGGTGACAAGGAACTAATTGTATGAAGGCATGCAGAACGCGTTTCTTTGATGACGGAAACGCTGTAACAGATTTTCCGATGTCGGAGGCTCACTGATAAGTGTACATTTTCTCTTTCGGGAGGTTGCTTTATTTAACATTCTCCCGTTATTTTCCTTCAGAATGTTGCTTTATTCATTTATCTCACTTTATCTCACGGCATTCTGATTGTCTACAAACAAAAGGCCGTGGGATTTGTCGACCAATGCTCTTTTTTATTTAATTACGCTTTTTCGCTCATTTACCTATAAATGACTGGCCATGCCTGATAACAAAAAAGACCCCGAACTTTTCTAAACTATATTGTCTCTCCCAAATGTAATTTCTTAGTCCCTGGATTACCACGCAACCGAATCCCTCTCATTGCGCAAAGGTACTGCCACCTACACTTGATGAAGTAGCGGTGCCGGGGATATTGCACGTACGGGTTCTAATTAGACGCGGTAGGTGTGGAAACGAAGTGAGCTACCGAGTGATATTCTATGAAGCTGCCAGGTGACAGCTCTATTCACGCGCGCGCGCCCAACACAGTCATACTATACTGGGTTCTCTGGCAACCAGGGCATCCTCATAGAAAGGGTGATTGGTACTGATACTCCGGTCGCGTACGGCCTGGTCTATCTAGGTGGGCACGTTATACCTTCGTTTTGTCTCTCCTACGTCATTGGGGATTTATAGGTGTCGTTATATGAGAATCAAATAATCGATCCTCCATCCTCCGCTCCTTCTATATATACCACCAACACTCTAATATACGTTATATTCGCCATAATACCCTCACAAACCTATATTTCCACAAGTTCCGACAACTCTCTACCTCACCCCGCAAGCCAGAAATTATGAAGAACCAACACGTAGAAACGCGTGAGGATAGTTTCATTAGGTCCTCATACTTTGATTTAAACTCTGAATCGGAAGTACCTTTCCCATTCTATTGCCTCTTATATTTCTTCCCCCTCGATATCATGTACCCGGCATATATTAAGATATTGCAGTCCTAGCAAATTTTTCCTTCTGAGATCCTTTCCTACTTATCTCTGACGGCTTTTTTGCTAACCAGAAAATTTCAATCCATGTTTAG
Organism: Morchella snyderi; assembly: GCA_024521645.1. Taxonomy (NCBI): domain Eukaryota; kingdom Fungi; phylum Ascomycota; class Pezizomycetes; order Pezizales; family Morchellaceae; genus Morchella; species Morchella snyderi. Next base: position 693,466 of record JAJJXB010000025.1, on the reverse strand, counting down.
AGCGAACAGGAAACCGTGGGGGGCGATCTTCTACTTGAGGATTCGTTCTGCCACCGCATGAGCAGCCTCCCAAGCCAGACGAAAATGAAAGTGAGTACCCCCCCTTGCCCTACGGAGGTTCTGATTATACCACAAACATGGCTAACAACAGTTTCTCTTCATTCAAGACCACTACTAGACCCTCCAGTGTCGACTGCAAGCTCTACAGGCGGTGGGTCCAGATGCCTCTCAAGCGTAAACACCTGCCAGAGAAGCTTTTTAAAGTGATCCCCCCGACGGACATTCCAACAATATCAACCCACCTCGAAGACCTTGCTTTCTTCGAGACACCCATGTTCAAACGCTATCCAATCGGGAGCAGAAGCTTCTTTCTCCGCATGCGCCTCAGGCGCATCATGGACATCGAAGAAGATCTTAAGGAAGATTACGACCAGCACTGCAACAATATCGACGAGCTCAAGACAACCACGCGCCGTATCAGCGGCTTCCGCGTTGCGATGATGGAGGGCGAGAGGATGAGAAAGGAGAAGGAGATTGAAGAGGTTGAGTGGGTCAAGTTGAATGTTCTTTGTGAGATGGCTGTCATCCAGGAGGAGTTTGATGTCTGGAACGCCGAGTAGCCGGTTCTTGCGTTGGAAAGAGGGGAGACATATCTTCCTGGCAAATGGAACGAGGATGGTTGGAAACGATCCCAGGAGAGAACAAAGTGAAGATGTCGGGAGCGTCTTTCTGGTTGCGAGCTGGTTAACTACTATAATCTGTACGTACTTGACTCGTTTTGGGGTCTGGAAGTCATATGTAATAGGTAGTTTTTCAAAACGCAACTTACAGTACAATCTGAAATGCCCTGGTCTTGAAGGCAACTGTTCGTTATCAACTCTAATGTATATTTGTCCCGAATAATATCATATAATTTTATCTCGACGCTCTCTCCTATACCGGGTAAAGAACATTGCTTTGTGAATCAAAGTGAAAAGTCGCAACAGTTACGTTATTCCTACTTGATATTTCCTAGCGCGTGAATCCTTCGGGAAAAGCCTCCTCGAAAGTGGAACTTGAATAAAATGTTTCCCAAGATTGATGGCAAATTCCTGCCCGAAGGATAATTGTGTCGAATGCGCTATCGATACAAAAGGAGTGAATACCGTCAAGCAATGTTACCTTTGATTGGTTGGATGGTGGGAGTCAAGGAACCTGGGGAAGGTGCATCATGCCATGCATGATCTCCGTTTCGGTGCTAGAGATCTTCTCGGCGGCAAAGATATTATCGTGCGTCTACGTATGATCTAGTAAAATACGCTTCTCAATTACTATCTTTGGAAAATAGCGTGTTGCCAAGCCTCCCTGCGATTGGACACTGGCTCTCCCCTTCATGGAGGGATGTAGATGAATACATGTAGCCCACAGTCGTTTAATTTTTCCATTTCATCCCTCCATCCTTCCGTCCGTCGTCCTCTATCCCCTTAAATAAATAATCATCGCCCAAGCCCTAATATTCTCTTTCATTCAAGCAAGCCCTTTACATAGCAGCCGATACCACCCAGTTGCCGCCTGCAACAAGTTACCCCGCGCCTCCACAAGCAATGCTACAACCATACTCCGCCCGCGGGCAGATCCGCACCATCATTACTCAGTACAGAGCCCTCGGCGAGGAGAGACGGGCCGCGATGAGAAGAATCCGTCAAAACCGCGCGATGTACATGATTGCTTACAACTATGTGGGGAGGGAGATCTGGGAGGATAATTCTTGGAAGGCAGACAAGGGCCTCCGACTGCTAGCCCGAAATCTCAGACGCCTTACGGACGAGGAGAGCGCTCTACGGGAGGAGATTGCTATATTGGAGAGCGACGCGCTGGATTGCTTCATGCTGATTGCAAAGATCATGCCCGAATTCCTGGAGCGCGGCCAGGGTACAAGGGCGGATGTGCTGCAGGGAGGTAGGCAGGGTTTTAGCTTCGAAGGTTAAGATAAACGACGAATTGGGCGACGTGGGGGCGAAGGAACACTGTGTTTGTCAAACGCATGGAGGAGGCTTTGGGAAGAAGCTGGTGGGAGAGGCGGGTCGATTTCTGAGCTGGGCACATTGTACCTTTTCTTAGGTAGTTATCGTTGTGACATAGTTTCATTTTCTTTAGTTAACTTAATAACACATTCAAACGCTTCAACTAGAGCAGTAGATTTTTCCCTTGTAAGCTAGGCTTACATGTAGTCTAATGACGCTGAATTAACCGCTCACCTCAGCACCGAAATCGCCTCATACACTGAAAGTCAGAAGACTCAACTACAGCTCTAACTAGATTAACAAAACCTCACCGTACGGTTCCGAAATACAGCCGGTAGGCGAAATACAGCCGGTGGTGTGATAGATATAGGTCTGCCCGCATTATTGCTCACAACGGGGAATGGCGGGCTCATTTCCCTTTAGAATGATAAATTTCCTTTCTTTTCTTTTCTAAGATACATTGTGAGCTTACCGCAAAGGCTCTCGCTCCACCAGGATATCACCTTTCTCGAACGCCCGTTGGTAGTGAAAATGAAAATTTTCTGGAATATGGCGGATCGAATCACTGCTGCAGAAAATAATTCAATACCTAATGTAAAGAGGAATACGAAGAGAGGAGGGGCTTTACCTTGACCCTGAACGCGCGTCAAGCTTCGCCCAAACTTCTTTTGGGACCAAACCTACATATTTTCCATCCTATTACACTTCAGGATTAATTTTTCCGGAGCTCTGTACCTGGATAGGTATACATCTCGCTAGTCTCAGCTAAAGGATCTCACTGATGTACGTCCAGTTACTTGTTTCCATACTGTAAATTAGTTCGGCCTGCCATACCTATGAAATAATCTATACCATTATAGCAATTGTCTTCTTGTTGACACAGGATGGTCCAATCCCTGCGCACATACGGGAAACCACAAGAACTCCTGCACCTCATACCATTTAATATCACCTTTGCTGATTCAAAGCACACAGGGAAGCTATAAATAAGCACCTACGATTGCAAGCAATGGCACTCCTAGCCCAACCATCCCCAAGCAAAGGTAACTAGTAACAGCAATATTCTGCAATAACAACTATTTACTAACAACAATAAGTGTAGAAACACATCACAACAAACATTCCATCATGACTTCCACCACAGTCCTCCCACATCTCCCCAAGATCAACAACCTACGCCACAATATCAAAGCCTTCAAGAGGATCCTCATGCTCCAAACGCAACTCCGCGACCGTTACATGGGGCAGCTTGCCGAAATCCATATTCACAGCGTCGAAGACTACGCCACGGTTGCCGGCGATGACATTGACTCTCCATACGAGCGAGTTGCGGTTAGTCTTGCTGCGCTTGGTGACAGAATCACGCAGTGTCTGTGGTTGATCAAAGATTCTGAAGATGAGCTTGTGAACCTTCTGGAGGCACATAGGAGTCTGTGGATTCTTTAGAACCTGCGGTTCGCAAAAGGTGTTTTTTCGTTACTCGATTCTGGAGTATTTGTACTTGTGCTATTATGGTGAGAGTCCTCGGGTGCAATGATTTCATACTGCGGACGGAAAAGTCTAGCATGCTGACTCTGGATAGGTTTAAATCATATGAACAGTCATCTCGAATACAGCACACATATACGCAATGTACTATGGCAGCAAAGGCAGAAAACAATGAGGATGGGGTGGTGGAACTAGTCTGTGAGTTGACTACTTGTTTTTATTCTCGTCTTGTTCTGATGGCACTTGTGATGCTGTTTACTCAAATCTGGGGGTTAAATGGTTTGAATAAATGACGAGAATTTCAAGATTTTAGAAAGCTTTCTGTACTATCTAATAGCTCTGTCTTTTTAATAGATTATCGTCCGCATGAACGTCTAATAGTGGAATAAATGCACCAAAAACACATTTCCCATACAACATGAAATTGAGGGAGAACGCATGAAGAAAAGTGACGTTCTTTTTCTTTTTTACATGAAATCCTTGGGGGAAATCCGGCAAGGAGCTAGTAAAATAAAGAGTCCCCACGATAAAATGCTGCCTATTATTTCTTTCATTTCTTTGCTTTAATTCAATTCAATGTACCCCCATTTGCACTCGATCGGGATGCATTCATTTCCTGATTCATTTCATGATTCAAGTCATGCCAACATGTATTCCTGGATATCTTTTCTTCGTACTAAAGCTCATGCTAAAACTCATGCACCTTCTGATTATGTCATTGCGGGAGATGTATTATTTGGAATTCACATTAAGCAACGTCAGCTTTCCCGATGCCTTTCCAGATATTCTTCCCCAGTCACCCCCCCCCCCCCCCCATTTCCCTCAGCGTCTTTTCCGAGGCATTTGTTCACAGTGTACATGCATAGATGGGGCATTTCATCCTGAATTTGCTTTCCAGGTAGTGCGAGAACTACTCTCCGCTGTGCAGACTGGACGCTCGACTCCATATATACATGTGTGACCTTTTCGTGCTCGTGGGTGAGGGGAACCGCCAGTCATATGCGTGGTATGTCCAAATATTAAAGTTATTATTAGCAGGTGTCTATCGACATCTAATTCCAAATCCCTGAGGAGATTTCTTCCTTTTCTTTCCTTTCTCTTTTAGAACTGCATATTGACATTGTGGAAGTAGCTTTCAGCATTGCACTTCGCATCAGACACCCTAGCGCTATGTAGTCTCCCAAGATCCTTCGGGCACCCATACATTGTATGCACAGTCAAGTCCACAACATGACATCCTTCCACCAAATATCACCTTCGCCCCCACCTCCACCTAAAACCACCAACATCCCGCAAGCCCACACCATGTCTCCCCCAGAATCACTATCCGACCCGCACGCGATAAACACAATCACCGACCGGATCAAAGTTCTCAAGCTCTCCCTCTCGCTCTCTCACCGCCTACACGAAGGCTACCTCATGCAGCTTGCCAGGATACGCACCACGCACGCCCCATCCCCAGCCCCAGCTGGTGACGGTGGCGGTGGTGATATCGACCCGGTCTACGAGAGGGTTGTGCTGCGGAATCTAGCAGAGCTCGAGGTCATCATCGCGGGGAAAACACAGCTGGTACACGAGCTGGAAACGAATTTGAGGCTGCTGTGCTTGGAGGCGGATAGAGCGGCTGGCTGGTCCCTTTAGTACTGTGTGCATGAGAGGGTGGGGTTTGGGTGCTGTGGTGGGGGGGGCGGAGTGGTGTTAAGATTAATGGTTTCTAGTTTGTAGGCACAAAACATGGTCTTGGACGGGGCGGAGGACACTCAGGGATATTGACGACCACGTCTGGACTTGGTTGGAGAAACACCCAGCTGGGGGGACGATGGGTGAAGTGAGGGGGTGGGCGGGCACCGCCGGTTCTGCTTTTTGTGATTTAATACCAATTGAGAAGTTTAGGTGCTGGGGCTTGATAATCTGGTCAATTGAAAAACGAAAGGAGTTCTGAGTGTTGAAGTCACACGGATTGCCGTGAACATTTCCCGTCTGTTTTGGGGGGCCGTGGCATTGCTCCAGCGTGACATGCTCCGAATATGTAGGTGATGGACGAGAGGATGAAGCGATTGGACCGACTACAGGACAAGTGGTACTAAGCTGTCACGACACAGATGCGTACGGCCAGACTACACCACAGCGTTCTGCCCACTGCCACTGCCACGACTGTAGTGTATTCCAATTCCGTCGACATCTCTCTTGCATTTATATGTTACTCAGAAACCTCGTGTGTTGCACATATACCATCTCCGAATAATGGGGGTTGTTCAAAGCCGGATCCAGGGGCCTCATCCTCTGATGGAAGCCACTTTCGGTTTTGCACCCTCCATAGACAACCCTAGCCCTATGCCCATTTGCGGCTCCCACCCAACTACAAATCCGTGAGACCACAGACCAGAAAGCGTGGCCTACCCAAATACAAGTCATAATGCATTCCACGATAACAACCGCTCCCTAAAGCCACCATTGAACCCAGCTAGATTTCTACACCTCCATACCCACCCGCCCGCCAGACAACCCAGCGCCATGCACCGCCCCATCGCTCATCATGTACAGCCTCGAGGAGATCAGAGCCGCTGAAACACGCCTGGCGAGCCTCGAAACCGAGTATGCGTGCTCAAAGCTGCTGCGCCGCTAGTATATCTGGCAGTTCGCGGGCATGCGTGCCGCCGCACCGTTAACGATGGCGGCGACGACGACGACGGGATGGAGGACCGCTACCAAGACGGGTTTGCGAGGCTGAGGGTGCTGGAGACTATGATCTGCGAGACTGGAGCGTTTCTGTTGGTGCTGGAGGCTAGGGTGGAGCGGTACTATAGGGAGAATAACTGGCTGTGGAGGTTGTGGTGTAAGGGATAGCTTTGGTTGTGGGGCGGTGTTGGGATAATGCGGGGAGGGGTGGGGGAGGCTGATATGTGTTTTAGACTGACTTGCGATAACAGGTTGTAGTAGTGGTGGCCCAGGTCGTGTTTTGCCAGGCGGTGTGATGGGTAGGATCTCGGTGGGGGGGGAAAGAGGTGGGAGTTGAGGCTCACTGGTGTTGATGATTCATGCTTTTCTGTACTTTTTGGTACCTCAATTGAGCTAGCCTGGGATGCAAATCAAAAAGCTCAAGTCAATGAAGAGATACTTGGGTTTTCGGTGTCTATTCATTATGTCCTATAGCTCTGGCTTTTTCGACTTGATATAGATCCGCGCCGCAGTACATACACACAATAAGCCCACTCCCCCTCTTCACCAAGCTTCGATATAGTGTCATACTATCTATACCGAGCTTAACCATCTTGCTTGAAACATAAAAGAACAAAGCAACCGCAGATATGATCTTCCGCAAGGTTCAGCCACACAGATTTAAATTCGTGATATCCACCTTCAAGCAACTCCCCGAACACGTAACCCTTTTAAAGTACAGCTATGATTTGATCAATTACAATGCCGTTCGTAATATGCCATGACAGAAACACAAATCCCTTTGAAAACAAAATAGCAAGATTTTCTTTCCGATATACCACCCAGCCAGCGCAAGAACACTATCGGCCACACATGGTGCAACGTCTGCCTAAACCACAGGATTGTCCACCGCCAGTTCAGGATTTCACCAGATGCTTCCATATTCGATACCATAGCATTCTTATCACACTCCTCCATGCTAGTAGTGCGCGCCAGCAGCAATCTGAGCAGGAGCCTTCCCTTCCTTCTTGTCATAGCGGCGTTTCCTAAACCCCAACCATCAGTCAGCAACCGCATACATCACACGCCCCCCGCAAAATAAAACATAAACAAAAAAAACAAGAACCACAAAGATCACTTAACCCACATCTCTTCCAACAGCCTCCTGACCGGCGAAGGCTGCACAATCTGCACACACTCGGCCCACAGCTTCACCCTCGCCCTGGCACTCTGCGCCAGCACCCACTCCACCATCTCCGTGCCATCCACCGCCATCACCTCGGCGCGGCAGAATGCACAACTAATCGACAGTGGCCATTGATGCGGCCTGTCAATGGCGCCCCACCACGTCCCCAGCACACACGAGCGGCACATGCGGTGCCCACACTTGAACGCCACCCGCGCCACACGCCGCGAGCAGCACGCACATGCTGCATGCTGCTGCCCCTGCGCCGGGTCGGCTGCGGAGCTGTCGGTATCGGTGTCAATGTCGCTGTTGTCCGAGGCGTCGCCGATGGAGTGGTAGCTGGGTGGGTCGGGGCTGGCGCCGACGAGGCCCACGGGCAAGCGGGACGGGGCAGCGAGCGTCGTGAGCGTCCAGATTGCGTCGTGCACCAGCTGCTGCTGGCTCTCGCCGGAGGGGCTGGTCCACTCCAGCTCCGTGATGCGGTGATTGACGTCGCGGGTTACTACACACACATGTCAGCCCAGTCCAATCCAGCACCATCAATCGCGGGCCCAACCACAACTTACCGGCCAATCGCAGTTCGTGCTGGTTGCCATCAAACCCCGAAAACCTCAACAAATCCTCCACCCTCCACCCGAGACCGTCACTACCCACCGCCCGCCCCCGCGGCAACCGCAACGCCATCCTGCGCCACGGCCGGTGGGTGCGCACATACTCGTCCTCCGCATCCAACTGGTCGAGCACGGCCCTCCACCGCGGTACCAGCACCCCGGTGCGCGGGCTAAGCTGGATATGTTCGCCGTTCATATGCACGGCGCTGCGTGTTCCCCCGGGCCCCTGCCAATCGGCGAACTCAGGGCTGGTGCGTCTGAGGTGGGCAAGCGCGCGGGCGAATAGGGCATCCTGACTGTAGTATCTGTCGAGGGCCCCTTGTGCATCGGGGGTGAGAGTGGCGTCAGGGCTGCTGTTGTAGGCCGGGAGGGTTGGAACGGGGATGCGGAGGTCGAGGTCGAGGTTGAGGTTGAGGTCGAGGTCGAGATCACTGGTGAGGACTGGGAGTTGCGCGCTGCGTGAAGACTCCCCAGCAGTCGTGTTTAGGTCTGCACTGCGGTGCATGATGTTGAAATTAGTTCTCAGAGTGCTTAGCCTACCGACAATAGACCTATGGGTGCGGTGGTTGGCCGTGGTGGCGGACCGGGATGCTCTGCGGAGAGCGGTGGGGGTCGTGCTTAGAGCGAAGAGGCGGAGATACTCAGCAACGCTTGATGTTGTGTCGTTCTGAGGGGTGCCAGCTAGGGGAAAAATACGTGTGTGCATTCTAGGTTGGAGGTGTGTTAGTTTGTTGTTTGAGGAGGAGGATGGAGATGATACTGGTTTTGTTCTTACCTTATTTTTTCTTTCGGTCTGGGAGATTAGGATGTGAATGTGATGTTGGGGGAATTGTTTTTGATGATGATGGTGGAGAGGAGAAGAGAAGTGGGAGAGAAACGGCCACTGTGGTGAGATTTTGTACCCCGCACTGCTGTCAGGTTTGATCTCCCACGGCAAATGCTATGTCACGTGAGACACGGCTGCTTCACAACTACATACATACACATTCCACCACACATCTGGATTGGCAAATCACAATATGCAATACCGAGTACACTAAGATGCTCTCAAGCTTACATGGTGTTTAGGACAGGGCCTGTGGCGGTCTATATACTGGAGGCCAATGGGTCCCTCAATGCTCGACGGATGAATTCGGTCTCCCACTGGCCTGCCCGCACGAAATAGTTTGCTCATCTCAGCGGGGAAAGACAACCCGCTATATCGCTCAGCATTCTGGGAGGACTATTGTCACACGCGTGCTCTGCTGATAGCCTGGCTCTCCAAACGGTGTTTGCTGCATCATCGAGATGTTCATGTGTCTCCGTTGGTTTGGTGGAGAATTGTCGGCATGCATGACACTGTAAGACCCTGGGTATTCTAATTTCCGAAGAACAACACTGACGACTGTATCACAGAAGAGACGTATGATGTGTAATTGATAGGAATATCAGAGTGGATCTCTATTTTTATGCAGCATAGAACTGAGGACAAGTTGGTCATGCCACTTATCTTCACCATAAGCTCACACAGCTGTAACATACATACCCTACTATCACGTATCCTGTCCGACAGTACAATACTTGTCTTATCTCGATTTTGGTTCTATCCTTCATCAAGCGGCAGCCACTACCATTGTTTTCAATCCGGTTTTGATTCAGGTACCCGCCCGCCCGGCTTTCTCCTCTACTCCATTAAAACATGTCAATTTATTTCTCTTGCACTAACTAACCAACCCCACAGCCCAGTCCCACCCCGGCAAAACAGCGTCCGACACTCCCCCCATGCTCATCTTAAAAGCACCTCCTCCTCCGCCCCTTCTTCTCCTCCTCCTCCTTCCCCTCAACACACACTCTCATCGCCTCCTTCCTCTCCAACGCCTCAAGATCCCCCGTCACCTTTGTAAGCTCTACAGCGAAATCGCGCAGCACGCGGGTTACGCGGGCCAGCTCTCGTTCGAGCGCGTCTAGGAAGATGTCAGTTAGGGAATCTTTGCACTCTGTTTTCAGGGAAAGTAGCTTCGCCCGGATAGTGTTGTGGGCTCTGGTGGCATTGTGGATGGCGGTGAGACGGCGGAGGAGGAGATGGTGGTCGGTGGAGAAGGAGGTAGGGTGGTGGATGTTAATAAGTGGGGTCTGGGAGTTGGAGGGCATGATTTGGGGTGCTGGGTGTTGGTTGTGGCGGGTGGGCTGGCGCTTTTGGAAGTTTGGATGTATTGGGTGAGCTCGGTGACGGCTTTAGGTGGAGGAGATTTAGTCTGTGTCAGTAATGATGATCTCATCTGTCTTGAAGGAATCGACAACATTTTTATATGCCAGGTGGGGGAATTCAAGAGGTGGAGGAAGAGGAGATGACAATATTCACCACCGAATGGGAGATAGATTGATATCTACTCACGTGAGTTTCAAGTTGGATGGCATACATGGCCTGTATCTAGCTCTGGTACCAACTATTTCTTCATGTGGAACCTTGAAACCAAAAAGATCGCGAGTCATGCACTGTCACTCGCATCATGGGATATCACTCGGAGGCTAAGCTGCTTTACCCGGGGTCGCTTGGTCCTGGCAGGGATTGATGGGGTGATTTCAAGATGAAACTTATCAATAACAACACTTATGCATAGAAAGGCTCTTGCACAGGTCTAGATCGCCAGCCTAGGCACCCAGACCAATCACCTAAAGCACACCTTTGGTACGGTACTGTGAGTGGCGGTGGAGGCAGAAGGGCAGTTCTAGGGGGTACGGGTACTATGAGTGGCGGTGGAGGCAGAAGGGCAGTTCTGGGGAGTGCGATATTACCATAGACTACGTTCTGCATGTAATTAATGAGTTAAACAAAAAAAAGAAAAAAAAAATCACCTAAAGCACTCTAAAGAAAATACAAACCAAAGAGACAACGACCCACCAGTACAGTCTGCACCACATAGCCCGCCAGCCCCGGCTGCCCGCATGGCCCACAACTCGTTTAGATTTCATACACGCATTCAAAGTACGCAGTTGAATCTGGTTTTCATAAGGTAGACCTCCAACAAAAAAACACATGGTTCGGGTAGTATTTCATCATACGCAGAACCCATACAATCTTATGACGGGGCACACAGGATATAAACGCACCCGCGGAATACCATCGACCCAGATGCTACAACGCGGAAAATAAGAAACCGCCCACGCCACATCACAGTACGGGGGCCAGATCAACACAATCATACAAAACGCAGTACCAACAACACATACAAACACAACCCTCTACCGTTACAGTAAAGGAAAATGAACCCGCCAAATTACACATCCCAACCACCCTCACCATCACCATCACCCACCTGCTACTCCTACACCTACGCCTACCGCCACGCCGCAGCATTCACTCCCACAACCCCACCACCCACTGATCACAATCGTGATAGCATGACGGGCAGCCCGCGCACAACGCCGCGAGGCCCGGGTGAGGATGCGGTGTGGGAGTGCTGCAACTGCAGGAGTCAGTGGTCGCGGAAAACTGTGCGCGAGTGTGAGGTGTGCTATCATTGGAAGTGTGAGAACTGTGTTTTGTTGACATGAGTCATGAGTGTGTATGTGGGTGATGAGGGGTAGGGATACGGGGTGCGAAGTGCAAGATTGAGTCGGGGGTAAGAGATGGTAGATGTGCCGGAAGATGGGATTAATGTTGGTCTCGTGGGAGATTTTGCTGAGTTAGAGGTTTTGGATTATAAGCTAGACAATAATGATAAAATATTAGCAATTAAAACACATAGTTGGAAATATATTTCCAAAATATTTACTGAAACGTAGTTACAACCACGGTAAAATGTTTTGCAACCAAAGTGGAATGATTCGAAACAAACCCGCGGTCGTTGAGTAACGGGACACCTGCCTGTTGTCGCCCCAATTCGGGGGACTACCGTTTCTTGAAAAAATGATTCTCAACACCAAGGAATAACTTCAGTTTTTATGGACTTGTAGACATGCTCACAAAGCTTTATACAAATAATTCTAATGGCCATTGGGGATTGTATCATTGGGCGGCAAAACTCTAAAGAGCATGAGATTGGTCGCTCCATAAAATCCTCACCAAGCATCGTTGTTCTGCTGCGGTGGCAAACCTAAATAATTTACTATTTAATTCAAATAAGACAATACAACTTCAAAAAAATATATAATGACCTTTGAAGCTATATTCATGCTCCGATAACTTTTCAAGAATATTAAGAGTTTATTTTCCCTCCAATCATTAGCCATTTTTGGTCTTATTTGACCGTTGTCCGGTTACCAAGCGACCTTCCGCTCACTACAGTGGCAACTGCCGATTACGAGTTATCACCAGACGACTAGTGTTCAATGGTGACCCATCATGAGAAATCACTCGTGCTCTCGGGGTTTCGTATCCTGTGGTTAAACCCCCGGAACAGAAGAACGGGAATTGTGATCGCCTGCACGTCTCTTGGGTAAAATATAGGATAGAACATTATGAAGAATATCAGCGTATAAGAGTTCCTTCACTCCATACGCCGAATACTAGTCTTGTTGTTGTTGGAATGTCAATCCCCAGCTCCGAGGACCGCTACAGCGCCTTGCGAGTAGCGATCTCTCGAAATAGTACGCTCGGCACGTTTTAATTGTAGCAGCTAATTCTCATGTGTAAACACATAACTCCAACGTGAGTCATTGGAATAAGGTATTAGTCATAGGATGACTCAAGATATATTAGTCATAGCTATGACTCCGGCTTTCTGTACTACCTTTCTCTAGTATAAATCCTGGCTCAATATACTAAATTCCCTATATACATTTCTCTACAATCTATCAATAGAAATATCTTCATAGAGATGTCTGTTCAAAGAGAGGTGTCTCTGTTTCAGGGGCGCTAATGAGCTGTCCTTTTGTGAAATAACATTTCTGTATGTGCCTTTCCCTGAAGCCACCAAATATCACTCGGTCTCTATAAAAGATTGTATCGACTTACGCCAGCTGTTTATCCTTCGGCCCTCTCCTTTCAAAGGTAGCACCGGATAAACAGCCTCTACCTCCGGACGAAAAAAATCATGCTACAGTAATCGAACCATCTTCCTCTGTTGGCATTGTGTTTATCCAGACTGTGTGGACAATATGAGGCACTGATGAGCCTGAGGCGCTCAATTATATATCGCAGTACCTGGTACCCAGTACAGGTTGGGGTCGAGCCCCAGACACTCCGACATATGTCAGATGTTGATACTACGGCACTAGTGTACCGATAGCTGTCCATATTGCTGCGGGAAACATATCAAACGTGCGAGTGGCTAGGCCTAATTACTTTAGTTCCCTGTATTTACGTCAACATGTAACTGTTGATGCACTGACATGACATCCCATCAGAAGGTTCTCAGAGCGTGCCCACTGTTGAAATTACTGCTAATTGGAACATCCGCAATCCAAACATTCCCTTTCACCCATCGATAGACACTTCCCACCAATGGATGGTAACACCACCGATACCAGCTCGACGCACTCTATCTGAACCCACCCCCTCAAATTATGGCTGGGCGATCCTTCATGTGTGGTAGGACACCCTTAAAACTTCGAGTGCACGCCGACCACGAACATAGGTCATGCATGGTCCTCAGATATTGAAAGCGAATTTTGAAAGGACATCGGTATCAAGGCCCAGACTTTCATAACACCACCTGTGAGCTAGATGAAAGCAGGTGCTAAGGAACATCAAATCATCAAAGATTTCCGCGCCAGCGTACGACATATTTAAACAGGCTTCAGACCGTCCGAACCCCACCATCCATCACACCACAAACTCACATTGAATACAGCAACACAGCACATCATTCCCGAAATCAAGCAACCAACTAACCACACATTACAGACACTCCCAAGATCTGCATACTAAACTCCAGCATGGAAAATCCCACAGTCCCCGACACCCTCGCCCTGCTCCTCCGCCGCCTCCAGCAGCACGCCGGCGAGCTTGTCTACGTCGATATGCGCATCGCCAGACTCAACGAATTCTTCGAAGCGCACTACCCCGTGCAGACGGCGAAAGCACGGTCTTTCCTGCGCTATATCGCGCGCGAGAAGCGCGTGCTGCGGGCTAGGCTCGAGGCCGTCGAGGACAGTAGAATGGCGGTTCTCGACGAGATCTATGTACTTTGCCCCGGAGTGACCATCCCTCATAGTGATTAGTGATGAGGTGAGAGAGGACGCGTATAGAGAGCGTCAGAGGAGCCGCGATCCGGTGCGTATGGAGGGATGGGGCCTGATGAGGAGTGAGCCTCTTAGGGAGGGGATTTCTGGGTTTTGGGAAGACATGTGGGCGTGGGCGGAGAGTTATCCATAGTGGGGGTTACTTCGAGAGGTCTCGGAGAGTGCAGACTGTGAATCACAGTCAGGATACCAAGTTCAGAAATCCGAAAGTACAAGTGGTAAGTGACCGATTGTTGAAACTCAGACATGAATTAAAATGTTGGAGGTTTGTATTTTCAGCTAGTTATGGTTTATGCAGTCATGTATTAAAATCCCAGAGCTGATACAACATTAAACTTACCTTGCGCTATATCCATTTCGTGGTGAAGAGATTTCGGGGCGGGCAGGCACCCCCCCACTTACTGTTCAATATTTGGGTAGCGCTGGAAGTCATATATAGGACTGTCACGGGCAGCCTGGCAATACGGGCTACTCGAGGTGAAAACAGAGTGGCCTGGGCAACATAAGAATATTCATAGGTGGGCTTGCGGATCCCTGAGGTGCCCCAATTTCTAAGTGGCCTGTTCACTCAGGAATATTCCCGGGTGAATCAACCGCTTCCTGACTAGCCAAAGTGATATTGCCATGCATCCACATCAAAATTACTACTCTAGAACACTACGAATCGGCCGCGGGCAGAACAAGTCCCGTACTAGCAGCTAATACAGCCCTCGGATAAAACCGTGAAGGACCACCCTCGGGAGGGGAAGTAGATACCGTAAAGGAAATCCATTCTTTCATTGCGCGATCCATCTATATATCAGCAAAGGTGCCCCAATACGTTTTCTCCCTGTTGACCTTTGTTCATTGTTTGGTAGTTCAGCACCGTCGCAATAATTTCATACTTTAACGATATGTTCAGTAGAAGTCGACAAGCAAGAAATGATGGAGTTACTCTTGATATTTCTGGATGAACAGTCCACATAGACATAGGATTTGGGCAGCTGAGGAAGAACGAGGGCCACCTGGGAATATTCTCATGCTGCCTGGGCCACTCCCTTATCACCTTGAGTGGCCGTTATCCCTGTATCGCCGGTGACAGGAGGACAACCGGGTATTCCAAGCAGCAGATGCTACTCATTGACGAGCTCTTAGCGCCATCTGATGATAGCAGCTAATTGGGTGAGCCTATATGTTAATTTCTGTGGATGGGGCGTGACGGATGATTTAGTGGTTAGATGCCAAATATATCGCTTCCTCCCACGTTCTGGCGTAACCATAGATATACCTGGGATGTCTGGTGTTGTAAGACGTGTTCTCTAGTCATTTGGGTGGAATCCCCGGCCACTGATTATTGTAATAATGACAGTTCGATTATTCGAAGGAGATATGACAGGCGAGTATAATGGAGAAACCAAGAAAGAAAACGAAGATTGAAAAAGAGAAGAAATGACCTGGCGCTGAGCATGTGGTAGTTCCTCGGTGGAATCAAAGAGGAGAAAGGGAAATAAAATGAGCTCTCGTTATGCATGTAATTCATGCTCTGTAGAAACAAAGAGACCTCGCCGCATAAAGCCCTCAAACCAAGGCCCATCCCATCGTGAAAACTCCCCGCCGCTCTGAAAATACATGGAACATGTGAAAATGAGAGTCTGTTGAAATAGAAAATTACAGAAGATCGAGGAGAAACGAAGGGACTTTCGTAGGAGATTTACGTGGGGCAAGAGGTCGGTTCTCAGCTGAGCGGATGATAAGAAAAAGAAATATTGCTAGCCATGGGGGTGTTTATAAAGACGGGAAGGTAGCCAATAGACTTGCTCCGGCATAAGGAAACCTTGAACAGGGTATCGGAGGTAGATCATGGGTTCGGAGAGCTATTGAACTTGCACAGTCGATGGGGGGTGTGTATCGGAGGCCGCTGTCATCGCCTCAGAGGTTATGTCGAAATCAGATATAGGGAAAGTCAGTGTTTGAGTTGTCGGGAGAACGATGACCTGGAAGCCTACGTCGTAGAATCCCACAACGTCATAGACTCATATTCTTCATTCGTGGTTTGAGTGGAGTCCCCAGTTGAGAGTTTAAGGTTATCCAACTCAGTGAGAGTTATGCTCGTATCTCTTTCGTACCACTCGCCGAGTAAAACTGCGATTTCTGTATGCCCTTTGTTGGCAGCCAAGGATATTGCTGTCTGACCCCCAGTTGTTACAGAGGGACTCGCCCCTATTTCCAGTAGGTAGCGTACCGCGTCCAGTCTACCGTGGAACGCAGCATACATTAAAGCGGTAAATCCATTACCTGCCAGTGCCGATATATCTGCCCCTCGTTCTACCAGGAGCTGAAGAACCTCAGTGGCACCAAATTTTGCGGCGAGATGGTGAGCCATACGCCCTTCTCCTTCCACCGCCGTGATATCCGCGCCTCTGTCCAGTAGGTAGCGTGCTGCGTTTGAGTGACCTTTCCACGCAGCATACAACAGAGCGGTCCATCGACCAGAGGATGCAGTATGTGCTGAGATATCTGCCCCTCGTTCAACCAGGAGCTGAAGAACCTCTGTTTGACCGTTTAGCGCAGCATTATGGTGAGCCATACGCCCGTTTCCATCCACCGCCGTAATATCCGCGCCATTGTCCAGGAGGTAGCGTACTGCGCTTAAATGGCCACTCCACACAGCATGCATCAGAGCGGTCCATGGATCAGAGGATACAGACCGTGCTGAGATATCTGCCCCTCGTTCAACTAGGAGCTGAAGAACCTCAGTGGCACCATATCGTGCGGCGACATGGAGAGCCATGAGCCCTTCTTCCTCTGCCGCCGTGATATCCGCGCCTCTGTCCAGTAGGTAGCGTGCTGCGTTTAAGTGACCTTTCCACGCAGCATACAACAGAGCGGTCCATCGACCAGAGGATGTAGTATGTGCTGAGATATCTGCCCCTCGTTCAACCAGGAGCTGAAGGACCTCTGTCTTACCGGCTATTGCAGCATTATGGTGAGCCATACGCCCGTTTCCATCCACCGCCGTAATATCCGCGCCCTTGTCCAGGAGGTAGCGTACTGCGCTTAAATGGCCACTCCACACAGCATACATCAGAGCGGTCCATGGATCAGAGGATACAGACTGTGCTGAGATATCTGCCCCTCGTTCTACCAGGAGCTGAAGAACCTCAGTGGCACCATATCGTGCGGCGACATGGAGAGCCATGAGCCCGTCTTTCTCTACCGCTGTTATATCCGCGCCTCTGTCCAGTAGGTAGCGTGCTGCGTTTAAGTGACCTTTCCACGCAGCATACAACAGAGCGGTCCATCGACCAGCGGATGTAGTATGTGCTGAGATATCTGCCCCTCGCTCAACCAGGAGCTGAAGAACCTCTGTTTTACCTTTTATCGCAGCAATATGGTGAGCCATACGCCTTTGCTCTTTTCCTTCCACCGCCGTAATATCCGCGCCATTGTCCAGGAGGTAGCGTACTGCGCTTAAATGGCCACTCCACACAGCATACATCAAAGCGGTCCATTGATCAGCGGATACGGACCGTGCTGAGATATCTGCCCCTCGTTCAACTAGGAGCTGAAGAACCAGAGTATTGCCATATCGTGCGGCGACATGGAGAGCCATGAGCCCTTCTTGCTCTGCCGCCGTGATATCCGCGCCTCTGTCCAGTAGGTAGCGTGCTGCGTTTAAGTGACCTTTCCACGCAGCATACAACAGAGCGGTCCATCGACCAGAGGATGTAGTATGTGCTGAGATATCTGCCCCTCGTTCAACCAGAAGCTGAAGAACATCTGTTGAACCGTCAAGTGCAGAAAGATGGTGAGCCATACGCCCTTGTTCATCCACCGCCGTGACATCCGCGCCCTTGTCTAGTAGGTAGCTCACTGCGCTTAAATGACCACTCCACACAGCATACATAAGAGCGGTCCATCGATCGGAGGATGCACACCGTGCTGGGATATCTGCCCCTTGTTCAACTAGGAGCTGAAGAACCTCAGTCCTGCCATCTCGTGCGGCGACATGGAAAGCCGTGAGCCCTTGTCTTTCCACCGCCGTGATATCCGCACCTCTATCCAGTAAGAGCTTCACTACCTTGTAATGCCCCGCCTGTGTTGCCAGATGTAAGCTATCAAACCCATCGTCCAATTTCTTTGCCGAAATATCAGCGCCTCCGTCCAATAGGCAGACTACGATCTCTAATTGACCATTCCACGCTGCTAGAAGTAGAGCAGTCCATCCATGAGACTTGACCTCACCCCGTTCTGATACATTTGCTCCTTTCTCCAACAGGTACTGCACTATTTGAAGGTTTCCCCCGATAGCAGCCCCATGCAGGGCAGAGACTCCGAGTGTACCCCCAACCCCTAGATGAGCCCCGTGCTCTAGGAGCAGTTGGATGATTGAGAGATGGCCATTCTTTGCAGCTACGTACATTGGTGTGTATCCCGAGGGATCCTCCATCGGTGCTGCGCCCTTCCCCAGTTGTTGTACAAGTAGCTCGCAATTTCCGCTCGCAGCAGCCGCCACTAATAGGTGTTGAAGCACGTCTAGAAACTTAGTCAGCTACCGTGAAACAAAAGCAGTGGGATAACGGCGCTGAATGCAGGTATCTTGCTAAAAGCCCCGTCGCTGCAAACCGAAATGAACCACAGAACAGAATAAAGGAAAATAAATAACAACACCTACCTATTCTCACCCGGTGTTGTTTTATTTGATCCAGTTTGCCTTCGGTAGCCCATTTGCCTTTCATTGCAAGTGCCGAACCCTTTGCAGCTTGTGCACTTTGTTGAGGTCTAGGCGCAGGGGCTGGTTCGCCTGCGTCGGGTTGTGTGTGGATGGTCGGCCAAAGAGTCTCATCCTGGTCCTGAATTAAGAGCCATGAGTGCATTAGAGCTCGCGACGCTGGAGGTCGATTTTCTGGTAGAGGTTGAAGCAGACTAGCTATAAATCCAACTGCTGAGTCCGGAATAGTCTGTGCGGCTGCTGTTCTCGGTGGAAATAAACTCTGATCCCTCAGAAAGTGGCTCAGGTTTCTAGGCTCAGGAAACGGTGGTGTCTTGGTTATCATGAAGTAGACCAAACATCCCATGGACCAGATATCGACTGCTGTGGTATATACGCTGGTGCCTTCACCAGACAGGTCTTGGATCTCCGGTGCCATGAATGGTCTAGTACCTGTGGTGGTTCGCCATTCGGTGTTGCCATCGCAGTGCTTAGAGACGCCGAAGTCGCCGATTTTTACACGAAGTGGTACCCAGTTAGATATCAAGATATTTCCTGGCTTGAGATCCCTGTGACAGATACACATCTCATGCAATATTGCCAGGCCAGCAAGAATCTGCTTTGAAACGCCTTTTGATTCATCTTCACGTAGGCCTCGAGCCGATCCCTTAAGTAGTCCCCCCAGATCCCCCGGAAGGTACTCCATGGCCAAGTAAATATGATATTTATCCTCGAACCATCCTGTTATCTGCACGAAGTGTTCTGGGTTCTAATTTAGAAACGTAGGGGCGTTAGCCAACCATTGTACCCAGTCCTCCAAGGGTTTAGCGCGTCTTGCGGAAGATTACCGAGCGAAGTTGTGCCAAGATCCCCACTTCAGCCCATCTGAGGGATGATTTCCTGATCTGCTTGACTGCTCTAACCTCCGTACTCCTCTCTGAACAGGTCTCTCGATAAACCACACCAAACCCGCCCTCTCCAATTTGCTTGGTCCTCGTCCAGGTTTCGTAGGTTACCGGCTCCCCCGGGCGGGCGATCGTATGTTTGCAGCGTTCAATATCGATGAACTCCGTGTCTAGTTTGAGATGTTCAAGCTGTGCGGCTGTGGATGTCATTTCTTCGTTCGGTGGGTCTCGTCGTAGTAGCTATGTTATGGTGATGTTTTCAGGATAGTATGATGAGGTGAAGACCCCGCTCAAGCTTGAAGTGTTGGCACATTTGCATGACAAGGTTTCCATTGGATATGCATGCGAGCCCATTGCGATCATACATGCAGCCACTTTCATAATCGGTGGCGAACACCGCCACATGCATCTTGCCGTAGCGTTAGTTTGCTAAATAATCTAATGATTGTCAATAGGGATAGGCCGGAGAAGGTAATAGTAAGATGATTATTAAAGATGATTCACGAGTGATGATCTATGATATGTTCACGAGTGGTGATCTATGATGATATTTATCTACCGGATACATCGTGGCCTTTTATAGAAAATAAGAACAAGTAAATATGTATCGAGAAGGAAGTGAATCTATATGTGTAATGGAAAGACACATAACCGAGGAAGAGACTATCTTGCTGAGTCAGCTTTCTATCATCGGAACCGGGTTCCCCGGGCAATGATCACATGTATATTATAGGCTATTACTTAGACGGTCAAGCAAGTATGTAAATCTTTGCGATTCCAATGTTGCAGTGAAAATTTGTGAGCTCTTTGTATGATGTCCTCGGCCGATGTCTCGTGCACATTGTTAATTGCGGCAATGACAGGTATGATTCTTGGCGCCGCGTGATATTGGTGGCACGAGATAGCTGAGAAATGCCGGGTTAGGGTTAGCTGGGTTAGGGCTAAAAATCGCCAAAAGCTCTAACCCTATTGAGGACGCTACCCGCATGATATCGAAATATGGCCTACCCGGTTCACAGACAGTTACTTATGGTGATTACTCGTGGTTACTACAGATGGGTAGCCTATTCAGAGATATCGCATAAGATACTTGCCCATATGGTGCGCACACTCATAAAGGTGATGGGCTGGCGTACAAAGGATACAGAAGTGGAACAATTGTGGGTGAAATATTTCCTCATGGGCTAATACTAGAGGGCCTTCTGCTCCATCACTGCCATGGCCTGATCGGGTTCGCTTCTTTAAAGGTATAAATGTATAATACTGTTCCACTTTGCTCAGTCTTGGCGCTTTTTACATACTAAAATACCGAATTTCAAGCTTGAATAACTTTTTAACCAGGACAGATATCAAAAATCGGGTCGGTAAAACTATTCTTCATTACTAGTACTTCAACCTCACCCTAATTTTTGACTACATTTATGACTGGGCGCACCATATATATATATCACAAATACTACAGTACCAAGAGGGGGGGTGCGGTCCCTACGGTGTTCCCGTTGATACGCTAGCAGTGCGGTAAGAGTGCGGTATTGGTACTGTACGCTTCCGACGATGCTACTTTAACACGGTAGTCTTTCTTAGGCCCAACCAAGGACGGCACCTATTCAGGGACGCCCTGAGTGGTATGTAGCAGTCAAGGACGTCCATGGTTGGGATTTACCAGCCGTGACTGGTACAAGTCCACGGGTGGTACGCGCCAAATGTACCAGTTGGGGACGTCCTCGACTGGTATGGTAGTAAAGCTAAAGTGGCCAGAGTCTAAACCACTGTCGGGGGAGTGGGGCAGCGCAGGTAAATCATTGAACGATGACGAACTGATGATATAGCAGTGAGGTGACCATAGTTGTGAGCCCAACATGATGTTGTGTTTCAAGATGTAATTGTGACGAGTAATGAATCGCAGTTCCGCGGAACTATTGCAGGTGCCGAATATATACTATAAGAGCCTGCCTTGTCCTCATTCCTACAACCTCCCGAGTATCCTCCTATTCCTACCCAGCTTGACCAACATTTGCAATAACATTTCACCTGTCTCCCTTTTAGTCAGCAATGCCGCGCAGAATGGAACCCCTCCCCACTTCGCCTAAATTCCAGTACTCGATACAGGACCAGTCTTGACAAGCAGACCCTTATACACAAAGGTCGGTACTGTTCTGACCGAGTCGTAAGAGCGCCCTATCCACCAGGAGGTGTGAGTCGGATGCCTTATCCACTAGGTACCTCTTTTACCGGATTACACTCCAAAAGCTCACCCCACTCATCAGAGAATTCAGATCCTGCCCAGCAAGAAACCACAACGCAAGATAGCCAGCCAGGTACACGACAGATCATATCGTAATATATTGGACCATCGCCCACCAAGCTATAGAGATGTAAAGAAATACGGAAATCTCTATTCATACAATTTCTGGGAATCCACTATAAGTAATAATCGGCATCTATCGTGCGAAAGCGGTGTTCAGATCTTTATTAGACAGCAACCACAATACAAAGTTGATAAAATGTCAGATATTTGGAAATGTCCTAAGGGCTTTGATTGCCTAAGCTAAAGTGGCGGCACTCCCAGGCGTAGGGTGGTCCACAGGGGCTCTACTTTGAGGAGCTCAAGGCATGGGGCCAACGAGACAGGCATGCTCGAGGCAAATCAATTTGGTTACCTTGAGCTGCTCGAGGATCAGTTATTCATATATTCAAAGAAAATATTATTTCAGCGAGTCCATATGTGTGCACTATCAGCCTGAGGCTATGAGCACAAGCACCTCGACGCCCTGGGATCACCCAGAGTATCTCTCACGAGCAAGAAAAGCCATGGGAGATACGAGGCAGAGGCGCTTCGAGGTATCTGAATGAATCGACAAGTCCACCGGAGGGAAATAGTATCTACCGTAAGGTATGCGTCGGAAATTGCCACTTGATCGTTGGGTCGATAATTCATGAAGCCGCCCATCTTGGGCCAGCGGTCGCCGCGTCCACCATCTGGCTCGATAGAACGCGCACTAGATCAAATTGACGTGTTGGTGAACGGATGAGAACACATCCTTAACTAGTATGAAAGAACTAGGCGCTCGCGATGATAGATTCTTGAAGGAAACAACAAGAAAGGTATCTATTTAACTTGCACCTGGCCCGTGCGGAGAGAAGAAGTGACTTTTTTGATACAGCAGCTGATCTAGTTAAAGTTGCGATTACCTCCACCAGCATCCAAAAAGAAAAGAAACCACACAGAATGAGAGAGATTGTGAGACTCCGAGCGAAACAAAAAGACCGAGATATGACCTCCCCAGAACCGCCACACCGCCCACCCACCCTAGATAACCCCCACTACCCCGGCCCCGCTCCCACCCTCCCTCACAACCTCCACTCTCAACCCCCTCAACACCCCCTCCACCACCACCACCTCCTCCCACACGGCCCTCACCCTTGCCCCCACCGCATTAACCTCATCCAGCAGCCTCTCCAACCCGTCCGCCACGCCCTCTAACCACCCCACCAGGCCCACGCCGTCAAACAGCGGCTGCGCCCCAGCCACCACGATGGCCGGCGCCCGCCCGGGGTTCAGCGCGTCCGTGTGCGCCTGTGACAGGCGCCTATGCTGCTGCTGCAGCGCCGCATGTTGTACGAGCAGGGCGCGGTGGGTCTGCAGGAGTGTTGCGATGTGTGCTGCGCGGGGGGCGGCGTGGTGCGGCCCTGGTGTGTGCGGCGTGAAAAGTGGCTGCGCGGCGGGGTGCGGAGGTTCGGGCGGCGGGCGGAGGCCGGGGATCAGGCAAGTGGGGTGGGGGTGGGGGATGGCGGTGTGGGGCGCGGGGCGGGGTGGTGGGGGTTGGGGTGGGTGCTGCATTGCTTTCGGGGAGGGTAGAGTTATTTCTTGTCGGTGTTGGCTGTGGTTCTGCTCGGCGGCTGAGGTGGGGGTGGTGTGTACTGAAGGATGTAGTCGGTCTCTGGTGTGGTCGTGATGGGAGGTTATGGATGGGGGGATTTGTGCCTGGAATGTGTTTTTCGATGTTGTGATGCGAGTCGGTGGTTGTTCATTCTGTGCTTATCTGCGGCTGGAGCCCCCCCGCCCCAACCTTCCACCCCGCCCGCCCGCGCCCGGTGTCTGGCTGGGTTAAGACATATCCTTGAGTGTGATATTGGAACTCGATAGCTCAGAGCTGAGTATAGTTTCAAAACCTCTTGAATGTACTCCGCGGCCTGCGAGACGCAATAAAAAGCGCATTGTGGGATCGGAACAAAGTCAGCCTCCCGAGTGATATCCCATGATGCGGGTCCCTGCCCCGCACACGTACCTACCACGCACTGGGAGTGCCGAATCATGGGCCAGCACTCACCTGCAGCGTGGGTTGGATGTGTCTCCTGTGAGCTGCGCCGTGGGCTATGATGTATATATTTGTTTATTCCCATGCGCTCGAGTACATGGCACAACCTAGGTGTAACATCCATGGTGGGTTGGCAGGGTTCAACATGAACCTCTCTGCAGGTGGTACCTTTCACGTATATAGAGGGGTGGGAACAACGATATCGAAATGTATTGACGAACGCCCGCCCCACCCTGAAGCATGCTAGTGGACATGCCTGTGTAGAGGTAGATGCATATACTGATCCAGATGGTGAATCCCCTTCTGCTCCTTGTACATGCATCAACATAAGCCCACCTTGAATTCCACCAAGAGGGTTGGCTGCTTCTGTTGTATTCAATGGTGCTCCTTCCTTCCTTGCGAGCGAGCGGCCGCCATTCCCAAGCCGGGATAGCGCCGCTCACATGGTACATGTCAGCCTGCAGACAGGCTGGCAGATAGAAGTACAGAACGCTCATTTGTGTGTGGGTGCATAACAGTCGATGTTCATGTTGCAACTTGACAGGTCCCGGCGTCAGCAAGAAGTCGTGCATCAACTGAGATACAAGGAATGCTCAATGTTCGATTCTACATGAGCAGCCCACAAAGGCTATCAAGTGTAGAATGCCACGAAGGAGAGACGTTAGTGTCCCAAGCAGGGATATGCCGCCCCACACACCCCCATCCAACCCAGGTGTCCTCGCTCAGCCGGGGAGCCGTCCAATGTAGCTTTTGCACGTTTCCCATCGCACCCACCAATCTCCCCCCCACGTCCTACACAGACATTGTTGTCTGCCATCCCCATCTTCCCTTTCCATCAAACCATCTCTCCCCAAACAGCTTCATCAAAGTGAAGCCATCATAGCAAACATCTCGTTCATTGAAAAAGAAAAACCCCGCAGAGATGCCATACTCGAACCGTGCTCAGCACTCACGGGGTAAGCACCTCGTTACTCACCGTTCTTCTCCATTCTTGTTTCCTCACTACAAATCCGTAAATCAACATACTAACCACACCCACACGGCACTTAGCACCCCACCAGTCAGGCCGCCCCGCCATCCGTCCCGGGATCCCCACCGAGCCGCATCCCCTCCAGCCTGCGCGTCTCGCCCACCCCGCACGCACATCCGTCACCGCCCAGCGCATGTCCATCAACCGCCTCCTCCACCCCACCGGCGCCCGCACTGCTACCACCGCCCCCAGCAGCATCATCGGTACCACCACCACTACCGCCTCTACTGCAGAGCGCCCACTCACCCGCCGCGCCCTTCACGAGCTGCAAGAGAGCCTTGGTACCCCGCGCATGCCTCGCCGTTCCGTCCCGACGCCGTACGTCCGCATCCGCAGCTCACGCAACAACAACTACGCCAACCGCGATACCAACCTACTCATGCCCCCACAAGATATCCAGCGGATGCTGCCGTACCCCATCGCCCGCGACACCCGAGGAAACATATGGGTCCCTGGACCGCGCTCCTCGACACCAGTTGACGCAGGCGCACTGCAATACCGCCCCGTCGAGAGGTCTTTCCGTATGTCCCGCCCTCCCCTCCCCCGCCCCGGCCGCCTCTCCATTCCAAGTAAATACTGACAAGACATATAAACAGGTGTCTATCGCGACACCGCGGGGTCTACAACACACATGAACCATAACGACCCCGACAACGCCTCGCAAGCCGACACCGTCTCCAACCCCTCCACCACCTCCACCCTCCCCGACGCCGCACCCGTCCACCGCTACCCGCGCACCCGCGTCCCCGTATTCGCAGCCCACACCGAGGTGTCCCTTAGCCCATCGGACGCCTCCGACTGCGCCGCCGACCACGCCTCCGCGTGCCCGCTGTGCACGCGGCGCAAGGCCGTGGTGCGCTTTGGCGGGTGCTCGCATGGCGTGTGTGTGGTGTGCATGAAGGGGGTGTGGTGGGGGCGGATCAACCGCGAGGGCCACTGGCCCCAGGTGGTACCGTGTGCGCTGTGCCGTGCGGAGGTCGAGTCGGTGCGTGTTGTTGGCGCGGGCGGACCGGCAGGGGGGGGCATGGGGAGTGCGCAGGGGGTGCTGGACTTTATGGTCGAGAGGAGCGCGACGGTGAGGGACAAGCTGAGGTGGGAGGTGATTGAGAGGGTGAGGCCCGTGGAGCTGCAGCCGTGGTTGATCTTCAAGTGAGTTTGAATCCTTGTGCTTTGCTTTTGGGGGTTGGGGAGTGGGTGCTGATTGCTGCCGTGTCGTGCGGTACTTGAAGGCATCGCCAGGTGTTCTTTGAGAACATGCTTCCGAGTGTGGCGGATGCACAGCCGCCCGCGGGTAGAGGTGGACGTGGCGGTGGCGGTGGCGCTGTTGACTTTTCTGGGCAGTGGGTGAGTGTCCGGATCCTTCTTCCCTCCTGCTGAGATTCTTTGGCTGCTTGCCTGTGATGCCGCGTACTAACACAGGCATCGATTCTAGGCCCATTAAGCACACGGCACACCGCCGCACACGCTCACACAGAGATGGAACGCAGGCATCGGAAACAGACAGCTTATATTTCAACGTGGACAGTAGATCTAGCGCAGTAGTTTACATCGTATCTTTAGTCGCGATCTACGCTCTGTGATTGATGTTTCCGGACCGGTGGAGTCGTTCAGAGGGTTAAGAGTGCAAGGGTTCATGGTTTTAATGGCTAAAAAGGTTGAAGAGTTTGATGCTCGAATGTTCAAGGGTTCATGGTTCAGGGCTTTCTGTAGCGTTAGCAGATACCAAATCACATTCGTTTTTCTCTTCTTACATTTCCGAAATGCCGTTTCAGGCCGCGGATGTGAATACGTAGTACCTGCCACCCGTCATAGCACTTGAGCCTTCGGGTATAGATCGATCTACAGCTCGGGGGTGTCACTGGTGAGGTACTTAGTCAGAGGGATATACAGCTAATGTGTATTATCTATATCTATGCGGGCATGTAATTGCCACAACCTGGCCAGCTGGGCGGCGCGATATGGTATAGTAACTTTCTAACTACGCCCGTCCTCTCCACCGGTTCTTAACTAGGCCATGTGAGACTTTCAGTGTCCATCTCCTCCGCGTATACTAATCAGATAGCGCTGTTACTGTATCGCCGCTTCACGCTCTAAGGCGCGTGGGGGTCGGCGGTAGCGCCAGGTCCCGCACTGAGCCGTGGTCGTCAGTATGCTAGAACGCCCTAGAGAGAGAAAGAAGAAAACGAGAACATTGCGCCGGGACAGCGCTGTGGTTGTGTGGCTGGTTGGTGGTACGTGTTTTTGGCGTGGTGGGGAGGGAGGGATGCTGGCTGTAGCTGTAGGGGGAACGGGGCTTGCGGACTACGAGTGATATGTGGTGAGGGACGTAATGTCGAGTGATTGGGTGTGTGTGGATATGTGGGACCAAGTGCTTTCTTTCTTTGTTTCTTTCGTTCTTTCTTTCTTTTTGTTCTCGTTCAATAAGCGGTGTAAGGTCTTTGGATGATTAGTGGGTGGTTGTATTCAGAAGCCACTATGATTGAGCTACGGTGATCTTGGTTTCGCACAAAAGCTGCAAGGAGAGAAACATGCTATCGGAGGCCGCTCTGGCTTCTGTCTAGATGTCACACTTCATGTGCCTACCTTACTCGCACTGCGGATATGGATAGGAATGCTGGTATGGCGGCATGTCGATGCACGGTGAAGCTGTCGCGAGGGCATGGAGGGGGATCGGGATGTCTGCTAGTGACATCTCTAGGGGGGGACTATGCTTGATTTTACTGTTGGGCGAGTAGTACGTGGGTTGAGGTTGGAGATGGCGGATAGACAGAGATATACCTTAGTCTCGGTAACTGTGATAACCTAGCAGTGGGAAAAGTACATATACGTCTCTATTCGTCCTTCATCACGAAATCTCTTCGTGGTTTATCATCGGTGAGGAGATGAAGAACACATTTGAAGGAATTCAATCCTTTGATGACAACTGAGGTGGTGCTCTGCATCTATGGAGCGACCCGCCGCCTGGCAGTACCAACAAGGCTATACAAAAACAACCGGCCCATTGATACTTTGCTACCTGTGAGGGCGGAGGGCGGCAGTTCAAGTGCAAAAGGCATACTGGCGTGTGTTTCTCAACTAGGCTTCCACATGTGGCTAGCTATGGTCATGGCTGGGAGGGAATACGACCCATTCAATGATGGAAAAGGTGCAAAACGAAATTCGGTGCTCCGTCCGTGATATGTATATATAACCCAACAACAATCGCCCCCAATGAACAGTCCCATCCTATCCCGAATACTCCAAACCCCGTCTTTATCAGTGTCCTCATCAGACACAGGGAAGCATTGACAGCCTTCCTCCTCCGTCAGAAGAAACGTCCACTTCTTCTATAGACAAAGCGACTATCATGGAACCCCTTCCAACCTCCCTGCGTGCGCTGGAATTCGAAGAGGTCAATCTTGTCTTTCAGAATCACACCGAGCGTCCCAGCACCACGCCTCCTACCGCTCAGGTCGCCGATCACTCAAACGCCCAAACCACCACTGCCCTCCAAGACACCATGCACACTACCGCTCCCTCCACCGGTGGTTCTCCAAGCACGCAAGACGGAACCCCCCAAGCCCTCTGCACGACCACCACATTCGGCGGAAGCCACTCCACCCCCGTCGCGTCCGGCGGGGGCGGCGATAGTGACGGCGACAACGACGGCGATGTCGAGCTCCCCGATCACAGCGACCCCTCCAACTCCGACGCCACCGGCTCCGACTCGGAGGACGACAGCGACGAAGACGGGGGGAGCCCGCACATCTGCATCGGGTGCTGCCTGCATACCCGTGGAGTCCAGCATACCATCCAGCAGGAGGTCGACCTGCTCAACGAGATGTTTGAAGAATACCCCGTGGGCTCCCGACACCGCAGGCACGCCGGCATCTGCACCAACTGCGGCCGTATCACCACCACCGACGGAACCGCGCCCAACAACAACCATAACCCCGGAGAATGCGCGCCCGCTGCCACCAGCGACATTGAAGACCACCTCGACGACGAGCAAGACGAGTCCGACGACGGCGACGAAGAAGAAGAAGAAGAAGAAGACGACACCGCCATGACCGACCTCGACTCCCACGACTACGCCGAGCCCTGCCACGAGTCCGAGGCGTCGGACGCCGAGCCCGACGACACCCGCCTGGTGTGCACCATCTGCGCGCGGCGCCTCGCCGTCATCTGCCTCACGCCGTGCAGCCACTTCTTCTGCACGTCGTGCGTGCTCAACATCTGGTGGAGCGGCGTGCGCTACCCGCACCACTGGCCGCTCTTCCTGCCGTGCCCAATCTGCCGCCACGCCGTCGAGGACGTGATTGATGAGGGCGGCGTGGTGATTGATCTCCTGTGGTGGGTGCTGCTGGTGAGCCGGAGGGCGCAGCAGAGGGCGATGCTGGAGGATCCGGACATGATCGTGTCGGCGCATGCGCAGGCGCTGGTCAGGAATATGTAGGTTTCTTCGGTTGTAGATGCGATGGGGTGCGGTGAGCTGACTGGTGGCGTTAGTGTCCAGTTTACGGCGCTCATGAATTGAGCTGCGGCCGTGGGTAGCTGACAACAAGGTGTTGGTGTTCTGGCAGAAAGGGGTTGGTGTTTTGGAAGGTAACGATACTTGCTCCAATGGTTGTTGGAGCTTCATAAAGGACTCATACTAACTCATATCATAATCATAGGGAGATTGTGTTGAGGGGAAAGGGCAATTCGTATGATTTCGAGTAATTGGAAAAAATAGTGGCTAGCAAGGCTCATATTGCTTAGTAATGGTAAACGTGAGAAACTGGTTGCCCAGCAAGGCTCTTGTTGTTCAGAATGGTATATGCGCATCTAGTCCTCTACTCATCACCAGGAACTAATGCTAACACATATGGTGCAGGGCAGGGTTTGTGGTGTACGCTTTGGAGCCTTTGTGTACGCTTTCGAGCTATGAGTAGTAGCAGTATGCGTGCACGGTGATACCAGATTGGAACAGGTAGTAGGAGTAGTAGTAGTAGTAGTTAATACGATTGTGCAAGTTCTGTACAGCTACATTGCGGGCAGCGGCGGAAAATATGAATGGAGAGCAACTAAATCTTTTGAGCATCTCTTTCCATGTCCAAACAAGCATCATACTGCATGTGCTGTCCATACAAACATCTACCTGACCATATCAACAGGGATATCATGATCAAGGCCTAGAACACATGTCACTATGTAGTGCCCTGACATAATAACACTCAAAGAAATTAAAAATCAAGAAAGCTATTGAAAGAGAGAGAGAGAGAGAGAAGTATGATTATTGACGCTATATATATATGTGATGATGGCCAATAGGCAGAAAACACCTTTTGGTTAAGATGTACCTGCACTCACTGCCATCCCTGTTTTGATATCTCCTCACCACAGGTGGGGCGGGAGGGGCTGTGGTTCGATCCGGCAAACAGACTCCGTGTATGTACATGTACATATACACAGCCAAGATTAGTAAACTACCTAACAGTATAGTTACCAGCTCCAGACTACGTTTGGCTCTTTATGAAACCACGGAATTTAAAGACTGACTGGTATCATAATATGTATGTATGCAGTATCCCATGGACGGATGAAATCGTCAGGTTTGCGGCTTGGAGCGTTTGGGTACATCCGGCCGTTGCTCTTCACGGTTGTGAGTAGCCATGGGGACAATTAGGGATAGGTGATAGGTACCTGCTTGGGCGGGTATTAGCTCAAGAACATAGGAAAGCTGCCAATTCGGCAGTTCCATCCGTCCAGGGGGTACAACGCCTATGGCGGCTACCGGCTAACTCTAAATGGTACTTTGTTTACTATTTTGGCTGGCAGGAATTGCGTTTACCGGTGATGATGCCATCTCCGCCATTCATTTAAATTTAGATGAATCGGGATGTAAACGCAAGATTTGCACGATTGTACATGTAGGTTGATTGTGCGCCTTATTCGTTGTAGTATTAAAGTGGTTATTATTGCAAACTTGTACAATCGCCAAAACCTCAGTACAGAAAGCCAAATACCCCACAGTAAACTCCTACACTATTCATCAACCCCCCCCCCCCCCCCCCCGCAATACCCCTAACATTATCAGACCCAACTTAACCAGTGCTTTCATATCGAAACTTGAAGCAACGGATATGTACAGGTAATGGCTTCAGTGCTTCGGGTCATGGAGATTCTTCAAGTTGCTAAAGGTATTAGGAATTATATGTTAGCATAGGCTTTAACATATATAAGGGTAGTTCAGGGAACATAGATACCAGTCAAGTTCATCCTCAGGACTCTCCTCTTTACAAGGCTCCTCGAGCAAGTCGTCATTGTTCCAGGCGACGGGGTTGAGATGACTACTGTGACCACGTTCAGACACTTGACGACGTCTGCGCATAGGAAAAACAGAATCAGCTTCATGAAATCCCAAGAACTCTTCAAAAGGGACAACTGACTTGTTAGGCGAGGTGACCATGCGACGACGCGTAGAAATGGCACTCGATGGACCCACAGAATCAAGGGCCGGTCTACTGAGATCGCCGGTACCCACTGTACGATCTCCTGGACGCGTGATAGCGCGAGATCGTCTTGCAGTAGATCTGCTATGACGTGCTCTAATAGGGGAGGCCCCCGTTCCCGAAGCACTAGAGGAACCCCGCTGAATAACACTGCGTACCATTGATCTGTCAGCATGAATCAATTTACTAGATGGAGGGGGTAATAAGGGCATACATGTCAGTGCCAGGGATGTGCTTAATCCAGTGCGGAGTTGGGGTCCAAAGAGCAGCCCCGTGAGCTCCCTCATCGATCAAAGCTTGAACACGCTTATCGACAACAGGAGGAGTTGTAACTTCCTTCTTTATGATTCTTCCCGCGTTTGTTGCAGTGCCTTCACCGTCGGAACATTCGTTGGTACCAGAGGTATGACCCTGCGTGCGAGATTCAATCTCCATTGGTCCACTGCGTGTTTTGCGATGACTGTGAGTGATGGAAGGTGAGAGCTCAGCCGAGTCTTCTGATTCGCAATGGTGATGCATGGTAGCTGTGCGCTTATTGGAAATGGGGGCGATGGAAGAAGCTGACAGGAGAGAAAGAGAATGTACAGTTTGGTACCCCGGGCCAGGGGTTTCATAACCTATATGCAGGGATTAATGGTTTGGTCGAGCTAGTGGTAGGGTACGCTAGCAACTTACGGAAGAATTCCTCGTCAGTCATCCAATAACCCTGCCGGCCGAGAGGTATCCCAGGGCCCGGGATATCAATGTCCATATTAATGGGGTTATCTCTGGATCCTGGTGAAGCTTCTACTACAATTGGATCAAGCTCAGAGGCTTCAGGTCGTCCTGAAAAATTACTGTACCCTCGGGAAGTCCAGCACCCCCCAGCGGGACGAGAGTCATCATCTTCACTGGCGTTGCTCATAGAGACGTCGTCTTGGGTTTGCCAGACACAACCATCAATGTCGTCAAACAAGTTGGACAAATATTCTTTAGTGAACCGTGGAACTTTAGACACTGGCTTTTGTGAGTGTGGAATCATTTGGGGTGAGCGGGGTATGAATCTGGATGTAAGACTTACAGAGACCCTCTACGTGAGGAGCCGACTTTTGACTCAATCGGGGAGAGACTTCTCCATGACGATCATCATCTCTCACGTTCATATCCATAGAGTCGGCTGGTGGGGTTGGCGATACATCATCGCCTTCAGTATCCACAAGCCACTCCGTGGCGGGCACCTTAGGGGTCCGCGAAGCTTCAGACAGTGCGGCTCTGTTAGTATAGAAGAGTACGGAGGGAGGAGAAGAGAAGCCAGGGAAAAGTCTTACTGGATATGATTCTATCAGCCGTCGATTGTTGGTCTTGTTTCGAATGGGCAGCACCTGGTACAAGATCCCCGGAGCAATAAAGAGAACCTGCAGATGATACCCGAACGGCATTGTTCATAGGGGAGCAGTCTCGTAATAGTGGTGAGATATCCCCCTTTCCCGGAGTAATGCATCGAGAGCGAGAGTGTCGATCATGTGTAGGTGGACCCAGTGGGACATTATCTTCACATTTGTTAATATTAATAACTACGAAGAAAGAAAAGATCTAACATCAATGGGACACTCACTGGGAGGGGGTGCTTCGGTTTGGAGTACCTGCTCCACGACTTGCAATGTTCTTGTAGCATACGGTCTCTGCCCCTGAGAGCTAGGTTTATACAATGTATGAGGGACAAAGTCATTTATCCAGCGGAGCCGTAAATCCGGTGATGTCTCTCCTTCAGCTGGTGACGGCCAGCGAGGAGGATGGTGAGGTCTCGCGGGAGTAGCAGGAATCCCATCTTCTGCATTATTAGTATTCAAAACACGAGCTAATAATATTATTCGGGGGATATATAGATACTTACTTGAACTAGACCAGACTTCGGCACCTCCCGGGCCCCGCGCGGGTGAGTTCCCCCTTGTAATCGGGGAGCTACTACACCGCAAACCAGGGATATAGGCCGTTCCCGGGGAGAGGTAATCCCGAATAAATCCTTCTGACAAAGTGGGAGACGCGTTCGCTCCAATCGGAGTCAGGGGGCGGAAGGGGCGACGTTCAGGTGTACGAGGATTCCTGTAATCTTACGATTAGGTTAGTGAGCAAAGAAAAAATGTGAGAAGTGCGGGAATTATTCACCTATGACATTCACCTCTGGAGACCCATCACCACCAGTGCTGGAATCGATTGAAGACATGCTGTAGGGTATAAGGGATAATAAAAGGAAATAGTGATCCAAGAATTATCTTGGGGTCCTGTGTGGTTGCGTTGGTGGGGATGTAATGTGAAGGGTGGGAGTGGCATGTAAAGGAAAGAATTAATTTTCCTGTGAAATCCAGGTGAGATTTCGCAAACATTAGCCATTGCTATGTGAAACTGATATCCTACAGCATCCCTAGGGCCAAGATGTTGGCTATGGACCCTAGTCACGTGCTAATAACGTGCGATAGGTACTGTAAAAATGCTTTCTCATAATACGATCTGGTGCGCTGGAAATCATCATAAAGTACACCAAGTGAAAGAGAAGTCTAGTCAATTAGACCAGCTTCTATAACCCCGGCGTGCACAGTGGCTGTAATTACTGATCTCTATACCGAAGGGAGCCGGTTTACATACCCGAAACGAACTGAAAATGGCCAGAAAGCACCCTCAAGAGCGCAGGGAACGTAATGCACTATAGGCATCACATTGACAATGGTTCTAGAATGAGAGAATATTCTTCACAAATTTTACTCAGGAGGCATCGAGGAGTACAGGGTGAAGGAGCCTAACCTCTCCTCCCCAACCTATTTCACGAGCTTTTATATTATGCGTTTAGGGTATCCAGTCAGGGCTAAGAGAATTTTCGGAGGAGCCCCTTGATACTGAAACCGCTAACCATGGAGTGAGGAAGACTAAAGCGATTGAAGCGGGGTACGGATCATTGGTTGATGCAGATCGCATACCTACTTTGGCAATAGCGAACTTTATTATCGGAAACAGTTGTCGACCGTCGGCTACCAGAACGGGCAATCCTTAAGTTTTAACGTCGTGATTTTATGGCTGTTGAGATCGCACCAAACCTTCTTTGGGAAGATTATGTAAGATTCTTTCACTTAGAAAGAGAAGGAGAATGGTGCCTGTAGTAGTGGTAGAAATCTTTAAATTTGGATATGCTGACGCGATATGTGGTGTACCCGTCCCTGTCGCTACTGGATCACCTTACTGAGAAGATGAAAAAAAAAATTTCTTTTCTTCTCTCCTTCCTCTCTTTTAGTCAAAGTTGAATTTCTTTTGCCTTTCTTTGTTACTATTTTCTCTGAGCACTACGGCAGGCAAACCACCGGTCTCGGTCCAGATACTCAGGGAACACAAGAATTCAATATAACCGCACCAGTGATTTATTGATGCCGGATACCAGGCCTTACCATTGGAATAAGTAGTCTCCGACTCATAGACCTAGTAAGCAATTCCACATAGCTGTACCATCACCGGCGTATAAACTACCACGGGGACTGATATCCTGCACAAGTGAACAGTACGTCGCGGCTCCTGTCAACCTGCCCAGATTGATAAACGACCGCGAGGGATGTCACACCTCGGATGAAATAAGGTAGCGGGAAGTGGGAAATAGGACGAAGAAATATGAAAGGCCAAAAAAGGGACATGCACAGAGGTGAGCACTAGAACTCGAGATTATTATCTTCCGGGCTTGCCTCTGGAATCGAAAAGTACGAACCCAGAACATTATTTCTTCCGTAGGTGTGTTTTTATACTCTCGTGTGAAGTCGTGTCCTTTATTACATTGTTTGATCTCTACTCATGGAAGAAGACTACATTTATGGAAAATCAACCTTTTCTTATCCATATAAAATAGCATTATTAAAGAGTCTTTAGTGGAGATGAGAGTTGTCTAAGAAAAGGTGTAATTAACATCCGAGTACTATTCCTACAGACAAAAGTACGATGAACCCTGGCTCTTGTGAGGGTATCAATCAACAGGAAGTAGTAATCACCACCGGTAGTCCCGATAGTGCGCCTTCGATGTACTTTAAAGTTTCGCTTCATTGCGTTATTCCCAAAGTCTTGGGAAGTAGGATATAGGGAATGATAAGAGGAATTGTTTATCGTTCGTGGATTACCAGCGCTCATGAAAGACCCAAAATTCAAGATTCATAACACCAGGGTACGACTAGTGTAAGAACATATTTTGAATCCATGTCTCGCCTGACTACCGGAGGTCGAAATAACCTTCATCCTTTATCCTAACGTACCTTCACATCCACCCCGTGTCCCACTCGTTTATTACGATGATATGCCCCTATTCCATATTCAAAGTCATCAGGCGGCCAATGTGAGTTATAAGATCAGACTGGGAGCCTATCAGTTGCAATCCTGCCGTTAATGGTACCTATCTACAAACCGTCTATCCCGGGGCTTTTTACCAACCATTCCCGGGGACTTGGTTTTGCCTTCCGGGCTCTGAGGAGCGGTGTGAGGAATGTGTAGCAAGAAGATACACATGTATCCGGCCGGTGTGAGGCGGGGAGGCCACTACACGAAGGAAACCCATCACCGAGTCGAACTGAGCAGCTATGTCAGGGGGAGATAAGGTGAGCGAAAATAAGAAACAGTGACCAGCCTTTGCACGTCGCAGGAATACCTCCTTTGTAGACCTACGCAAACACAGTGGGTTACTCTACAACGTGGACGTCCTCAGCACAGGTGCTCTAGAGACAAGCTTGTTAATTAGAGACTCTGCCGGTGGTTGCATAGATGACTGAGCACTCACAGTTACCTTGGGACGGGAGTAAGTACAGCTTAATTCTGGTATATCAATGATTCAAAAGCCGGTTTTATTATATCTCTTGATATAGGACTAGGAACCGCTATTAGATTAGGACGACTATAGCTAGGAGAGGATCACAAAGTTAAACAGGAGCTATAGAGCGGTGGTGAACAGATTGGGTGATGATGGGCTTCTCACTAGATATATCAGGTTACTCTGCTACCCCAACTGCCCACAGTCGTATGTCCCGGGATGCGCTCTGGCATGGATTGTTCTGCTGCGGGCTACGCCGTAATGCCTACTGGCTGTGAAATATCCAATGGCAAAAGCTTTGAAGGATCCCTGTCTAGAACTTAGATTCCAAGAATGGGAGTATGGTAAAGGTGAGAACCCAAAGGCCCACAAAATACTCCAAACCGATGTTTTTGGATTACCACGAGAGGATAAGAATAATCCGGACTGGGTCATATGAATCGGGTAAGTCTTAGCAGAACAACGGAGGAGCAGTACCGGTATGTAGGTTGAGAGGAGTCTCTGACATCAGTAAGCGCCCTCTCGTTCTGGCCTGTATTAACGTAGTAGAGTATGGAAAGATAGGGATAGACGCGGAACACCGCCTAATCGCGGGGAGTGTAGGGGAGGAATAGGGAAGAAGAGGCTATTGCTATATATCAATAATGCATATTGAAGTGATAAATATCAGAGGATAGGACGCCTATAATAATTCCGTTGATTTACTAGTGAGTGTATAGAGAGTTCCCGGAGGACCAGGAGGATCCGGGAGAAGCCATGAACATATGCAAGAGGTTTGGAAGGCTGTAGGGCTATATCAAGTCAGAAACCATATCTTTGGACCAGTGACGTAAAGATTAAGGGCAGAGGGCAGGGGTTAAGCTTGCCAATAATTTCACCGTACACATAGTTCGCATAAATCGGTTTAGACCATGATGTGATCTTCTAGATGACCTTCTGGGATGATTGAAAAGAGATGTAGAGATTCAGACATGATGAGAGGAGAATTCGGTAGAGCTCAAGAAAGGATCAAAAAAAACGTCGGCCAGAGACGATCTTGGACGTTTTACAAGGGAACCAGGGTTACCTTTTGAAAGTATCTGGCCAAAGAAATATTTCCAGATATATCGGAGCTTCTGTATCTGTGTAACTCCCCTTCATATTCAAATCTCCATTGATAGCGGGGACCTTGCGCGTCATTGATCGGTCTATGCTGCTCTGCGAGAGGTACAGGATGTCCTTCCAACGAAAAGATGATAGGACCAGGAAAACACTACACATGACGCGAGTTGGGCGGTTAGAGGTCATGTAAAGTATCCCGGGTGTTTGTGTAACCTTGCCCGACCCCCCTCCCTATTCTAGGCACAAATCTGTTGTATAAATAAGGGCTTTATTTGTCCCCCGTATAACCAATAAGACAAGTTAATCCAGAAAAGTTACAAGCTTCCGCCCTTAATATTTTTTATAATTACTTTTTCTATTTATATCTAACACGTGTTAGCCTATGAAGAGTGGGATAGAGAAGAGGTTTGGAGATGGAGAAAAGAGATTTGCAACTCTCAACAGTAGACAAACATAGTAACAACCTGAGGAATGGGAATTGACTTCATCTCTTGCTGCGAACCTCGATAAACCAGACCTTCAGAATGAGGAGGATATACTCACGAATTTGCACCCTTAGCCATTCTCATAAATACCTCTCGACGGCTTATAATTCGGAATGATATCTGTACTCGGACCTGAAACTTGTATAAATGAGTAAATATTTTATCACGCTGTACAAGAATATAGCTTAGCCTTGAACCTTATTTCGCCGCCACCGAGTCAACGGTCTGGGCACATTCATACCTTTATAAGGCCCCTTTTTCACTCTCACCTCGTTTTCTTTTCCAACCGCTAATATCCTCACCACCTCAGTTACAGAACCCACAGAGTTCACAATCGTTTTCAAACCATCTCCGCAGTTCATCTGAGCAGTGTCAGCACCCCCGCCGCCGCTCATGATGCCTACTTCCGAACCCACTACCCCTTCATCTAGCGACAGGTCATCCTCCACTTCAACTCCGACCTCCCTTGGAACCATCTCTCCCACCACAGCAGACACCAGTCCCTCTTCGTCACCCAACTCGACCGCCCCCAGTACCTCCCGACAGCCCTCCCCTAGCTCTCATGACCTGATCGTCTCCCTCCTACACTCTGCACAGTCCGCACAATCTGTTGTAGTCTCTACAGCCCTCGCCACCAACAACCCCGCGCGTGTACGCCAGCGCGGTGCTCGCGAGACTGGTAGGCCTGTCCATGACGCGGTAGCGTACGGCTACCTTGATGATCCAACTGTGGTAAATGCTCGCGCTGCAGCAAAAGCGAAAGGAGCGAGGGACAAGATGGAATTCGAAGAGCGTCTGTTCAGGAGGATGACAATGCCGGTGTCAATGGGAACCCTGGGAACATTGAAGGACACATTGAGATTGAGTGGATTGGAGGGGCATGAAGAGGAGGGGCATGAAGATGAAGAGGACGAGCAAGAGCCTGAGGAGAGGGTTCTCGGGGAGCTAAATGACTTCCAGGGGAAGTAAAGAGAAATCTTAATAATTGAGGTAGATTTCTTTAGAATAGGGAGGTCGAAAAGTTGGCGTTTGGGTGAATTTAATTTTATTCTTGCTGTAAATTGAGCCGTTTTCCCTCTTCTCTGCATGTGATTATCAACGTGAATTCGTGCACCCCGTCGTGCTCAGAGTTATCAATAATGATAAACCAAAATCCCATCCCAGCATTGATATTTGCAAGATTGGAACTCCAAAGCGAGGGCGATGAAATTGCTGGTGGCTCCTCACCGGTGTCAGCAGAGCCCTAGTCGCCCGGGGGCCACTTACGAGACCTTTCATGCCTCTTCCCACCCCCCTTCTGAACCCCACCGCCTATAGTTGTTCCAGCTCAACCAGGAAGATCGCTTATCCAGGATGTTTCCCGAGTGAACTAGTTTACCCAGGTAGACTAAATTCCTCCCCGATGAACTAGATTGAAAATCTCTAGTTCCTTGAGGAAATCCGAGTAAACTATGAGTTCACCGACGAAGTGTCACAGTTGTAATCTCAGTCATATGTCTGGTCATTCGTTGATGGATCAGTGTACTATTTCATCGCGATAGCGATATAATCCTCTAGACGCCATAGAATGTTAATTGGGGAGTGTTACCTCTTTCCATACTACTATATCTAATTACTATTGCTCCTGATCTCATTCCAATCTGATGTCACTCGGGCGGGTGGTGCGAAAGTTCCTCTCCATTTATGATGACCGGTGTGCTGGCAAAGTAAAGAAATGCGTGATTACTTCGGATTATCCCTTTAACCTCCTGAGTGGACTGGAGACTTTCAAATCCAGTTTAATGAGGAAGGATTCAGCCCATCCTGGAAACATCCTTGGTAACCCAGTTCACTCAGGAAACCTCCTGGATAAGCGATCTTCCTAGGTGAGTTTGAAACCCATCACCTTGTTCCACATTTCTGAGTACCCAAGTCGTGTAACTTCCAGGCGAGGCGGGCACCAACGGAAAGCGCCCTGCTACATTCATACACTCCACTCCACCCTACTTGGCTCACCAGACTCACCGCCACAAAAAATCACCACTCACCCTCTATCCCAAGATGTCTGTCGGCGGAAGTCGAGTTTGAGAATGGAACCCACGGGACGGAACAGCTCATGAAGAACGAAAAGGCGGAGGCAAGCATCATCTGGTAAAAGCCCGATCCCGCAGAGTTGCGATTCTTACTTGCTAACCATAGCCCATCACAGTCCAACAGACCACCCCACTGTATACGTCTCTTCACCTCTCACCACTTAGATTTAATTCTATCACTCAAGGTCTGAGTTCCGCCGGGGCCCACGTCTATCGACTTCTGAGGAAGACGGATAACAAGGCCCAGACACCTACAGTTCCCAGAATGCAACACCCACTGCTGCCCCTTTCCCAGCAATGAACCTAGCCCAGAACATCACCGCACCCCCGGATATCAATCTACAGAGAAGGATAGCAGCACTTCTTTATAGTCAATTCCCACCGCGGATATACGGCATGGGAAGGCAAGCAGTTGTGGCTAGCAGGTTTCTACCGCAGTGTGTAGGGGGTGCTCTTTTCCGGAGGAAGCTACCCTTAGCTAGGTACGAAGCATACCAGCACGTGTGAGCGTCTGCTAACAACGCTGTAAGATAGATTCTCATCTTGAAGCATTACAGTTTAGCTCCCAGCAGCGTCTGTGAGGACATGCGTCCTTCCCCACTTGAGATGTAAATCGGGCAATCGGCGTTCAAGAGAGGTAGGCATAGCAGGAAGACATTGAGGGGGGGATAATGAGTTCGCCGTGACAGCAGATGTCCCTACAGGAGGACGTAGTGCTACTGCTGCAATGCCTTCTGCGTTCCGTATCCCCGCCCTGCGAACGGCCCTGCCTATGTCGGGGATCTCTTCTACTCGTGATGAGAGCGTTGGTGGCGATATCAGTCTAGTATGACAGTGTGTAAGAGAAAGATGTGGAGGGATATCGTTCACCAGTCTAACACAATAGTCATTTTGTCTTCTGCTATGCCTTAAGCAGCCCGCATCAGAATGTCTTGATATATATCAGATGCAGCGAGCATCATTGGATCTCACTCGTCTAGGAAGTCTATGAGCGCGAGCTCAGATAGATCTTGGAAGCCTTGTGAAGGATTTGGCTTAGGAGACAGGACTGCTCGGATAAGGCTCGTTCATGTTCCAGTGGGCACAGACTGGAAGCAGTGGGTGGACCTAGCAGGTGTACGGTGATCGAGTTCACCAGGTTGACTGTGGGAGGTGGGATGGAATGTTCAGAAGGCCTTCTGTTGCGATCACGAGATGCCTCTTTCATGTCAAGAACGAAACCCAATGCCAATCCTCATTTAACCTGCAGCTAGAAGGTTCGATACGGAACAGACCTCGTCACATGACGGCTGGATAGGGCAGTCTCTATTAGATTTGCAACAGTTCCTGCCAGCACACCCAAACGACCAACAGGCCTCGTCACAGCTTTCCGGAAAGTCCAGGATCTGCTTACCGCCAGAGTTACAAATAAACCCCGTGCTGATATAATACTAACTTGGCTAACCTATGTCTAATAACCCAAACCTTGGCATTTTCAACGTTCAAACCACTCCACGAACCATCTTCTGTCCCGTCCTCGACATCTTCTTACTCCACTACAACCACAAGAAGCCACAAACACCCCAAACCCAAATCCATCTCCATCAAGCAACAACAATGCCCCGCCCACCCCCCGCATTCACCACCCACCACCACATCCTGACCCTCGAGGATGCCCAGCGCCTCGCCGCCAGCGTCGAGGCCGCTACCTCCCTCACCGGGCAGGAATCCTCTATGCACCTCCCCACTACTACCAGCACCGCCAGCAGCAGCATCACTGCCACCACCAGCAACATGTTCAACACCACCTCCCCCTCCCCCTACCTCCACCCTCCCGGCACCCGTCTGTTCTCCCCCAATATCTCCCCTACAAACACCACTCTCCTCTCTGCCCGCGCGCAGCCCATAGACACCACGAGCCCGCACCTTCGCC
Source organism: Morchella snyderi (assembly GCA_024521645.1). Lineage (NCBI taxonomy): Eukaryota > Fungi > Ascomycota > Pezizomycetes > Pezizales > Morchellaceae > Morchella > Morchella snyderi. The sequence goes on along the minus strand of JAJJXB010000025.1, from coordinate 651,561 downwards.
CGCGCTTCATCGAGAGCGGGCCAATAGACACTGGTATGGCTGGCGCGTACAACTACCACGATGACGATTATGAAGATGAGAGTGAGGAGGGTGAAGCCGAAGATGACAGCGATAGCGACGACTACCCCGCCGGCGGCTGGCAGAGCGAGGAGGCACAACGGCAGCGTCGTATGGCGGCGGCAGCGGCGGCGGGGAGGACTCTCGGGTACGTCGATGTCGAGACTGGCCGGTCTGAGGCGATGAGGGATATGGAGGCGCGGATAAGGCTGAGGAATAGGGAGAGGGTGGCGGCGGCGGCGGCGGCGGGGGCGTACTCGGTGGGGACGCTGGGTGGGCAGGGTGGGGTCAGGGGCGGCAGGGTGCAGAGGCCACAGAGTGTGCAGAGGCCTGCGGTGGTCTGGCCGGATGCGAGGCTTATGACGGCGGAGGAGCTGGCGGCGTATAATAAGAAGGCGGTTGCGGAGGATAGGGAGGCGGAGAGGAAGTGGAGGGAGGAGAAGGAGAAGGAGGAGAAGAAGGGGGGTGGGGGTCCTCAGGGCTCGATTGCGACAGCTGGGTAGATGGGGTACGGCTGCATTGAGGTGATCGATGATATAGGGTGAGCTTGTTGTCATCGTGAGCACCTTTTTTCTACAAGTTTCTTTTGTCGTTTCTTCTTTCATCTTTTACGCTTCTTCCTTCTTCTGGTAGTCTACAAATGGGTGCAAATATACAAATGGCTTCACGGTTGCGTTTCTCTTGTACTCGTGCAAAGTTGGAGACCGACGACGGGCAGGCAGTGTGCGTGGGTCGAGTGTCCACCATTTTTCCTCTTCGTCTAGGGGGGTGGGGGGGGGGGGGTTGCCATGGGGGGTCTCTCGGTCTTTATTTCGTTCACTCACCTGTGGAGTATAAGCCCATCACTCAAAAAAAAAACCCAAACCTAGCCTCCAAGAGCCAGTATCCATAATCGAGCTTCACCCTCCTCCCAAGCGTTGCACAGCTACTAGTGGTGACCTTTTTCGTCGTAGGAGGGGAGTGCGGAGGGAGGTAAAGGCTTCTGCGAAGAGCAAGGGTGCGTAGAGCGTAGAGATTCAGAGAAAAAGGTGGAGGACGAGGTGAGGTGGGTGTTGCAGGTTTCTATGTGTGAGGTTCTGTTTCTTTTCTGTAGCGCCATGGGTTTCCCTGCCTGCCTGTCTGGTTGATTCTGGGTCTCTGTTTCGAGACACACCCGCACGGGGTGGTGGGGCTGATATGGCTAGAGAGATGGCAGAGTTCTATGGCAGGGTGATAGGGTGGAGTTGGGATTTGTTTTGATAAGAGTGAGAGATTCATATGCAGTGACCAGCCCAGGGTCTGTAGTGGGGTGGGGCACCAGATCCCCGCAGGGATTGAGGAGCAGTGATAGTGGGAGTAGGGAGCGCCGAGCATTTACAGGATATGTGGGAGTACAGCAATCACCCTACAGGTCACTCCAGTTTCTGCAACTAGTACAGCAGGAGCGGATTATCAAAGGTGGGGCTCTGCAGGCTCCTGTGCGGCGATTAGGGGGAGGGGAACAGCAGCGGGGCACTCATCTGTGACCGAAGAGCCCACTGAATCACCGTAACGCGCCCGCCAGGCAGCACCCACAGCTTCTGCACCCTCCGAATGTTATAAAACCCCGCAAACCCCCCGCTCCACACAATTCACACAATTACCACATCAACCTCCATTCTGTTCCCCCCCCCACCCAACCGAACACACCGCCAGCCAAGAACAACAATAAAACAAGCTGCCACAATGTTCCGGAGGGACACCCCTCCCACACCCCCCCGGGCTCCACCGCCAGCGCTGCCTCCTGGTACAACAACTCCAGCCAGAGCCCCAGCTACCCCAACAGGGCATCGACCCGCAGCACCGAGTCCCAGGACCCCGGAGGGCACCATAGTGAACGACCGCCCCGACACCCCCCGATACCCCAACTGGTCTTTTATCCCGATGACAACCCACTCGCCTCCCTTCCGCTCGTTCGCCACGTTTGACGGCGGAGAGCCCGGCGACTCAAGCCCTCCGTCTCCACTCAACTGGGGCTCGATGGGCATGCAGTGGGATGACGACGGCCGCACCGCTAACACTGCTTCCTCCGCTGCCGCCGCCGCCGCCAACAACGATGACGACGAGTACAGCGACGGCGACGACGACGACTACAGTGACGACGACCTACTTTCGCCACGCGCCGGGCTCACCGCCCGCCTGGCCGCCCTCATTGCCCTCCCGAGCCCGCCCACATACGCTGAGCTCGACCGCAGGATGTCTCAAATCCGCGCCCTCTCCGCTACTCTCACGTTCCTCGACGCTCCCACCACCACCGCCACCACCACCACCGCCACCACCGGCATCATTCCCTCCTCCTCGACCACAGCCACCACAGACACTAACACCAACACCAATACAAACACCACACCCCTCGATACCCTCATCCTCTCCGAATACCGCGCCCACCTCGCCCGCGAAGCCGCAACGTCCGCCAACTCCACCGCCGCCGCCCGCGCCGCGGCCGTTCAGCGTGCACTGGCCGACATTAGCGCCGCAGTCAGGGGTGTACTGCAGCAGGCCGGCCTCGCCGACAACGAGGCTCTATTCAACAGCATTATTACGGCGGCGCGGGCCACAATCGTTGACATGCTGCCGGGCGGGGGGGCGTGGGCGGCGGACGTGGTGCGGTGGGCGCCTGCGGCGGCGCTGGTTGAGCCGGCTGTAAGCCGGCAGTTTCCGTGGCCGACGGAGCGGGGGGATGCGTGGGAGATGGAGCGGATTAGAGAGAGGGCTGAGTGGCGGTTTCAGTTTGGTGGTCGCGTGCCGGCGGCGAGGACGGCGGTTGGGGGGCAGGGTGGTGGTGGCATGGGTGGGGGGGTGCCGAGGAACGCGGGGGTGCCGAGGAATGCGGGGGTGCCGAGGAATGCGGGGGCGCCGAGAAGTGCGGGGGTGCCTAGGAGTGCGGGGGTTTCAGGGAGGGTGTGGCCGGATACGAGAACAATGACGGCGGAGGAGGTGGCGGAGTATAATAGGGTGGCGATCAGGCAGGATCGTGAGGAGGAAGCGAGGTGGCAGAGGCAGAGGGAGGATGAGAGGAGGAGGGAGGCGGAGGCGGAGAGGTTCCGCGAGGAGGAGAAGAGGATGGAGATGGAGGAGGAGGAGAGGCTGCGGGAGGTGAGAGAGATTGTGGCGAGGAGGCTGATTGCCGCAGTGGAGGAGGGGATGAGGGGTGGGTAGGGAGGCGGAAAAGGTTAGTGAAGATAGGGTTTTGTTAGTGGCGAACTGGTGTAGGTGTTTTGTAACAGATTTACACTAAGAGAGTAGGAAAGAATTGATTTCCGTTGCCACTTCAAATCTTCGTAGTGTGAACGTCCTACATTTCATTTGTACTTGCGTACAGTCGTCCCTTGAAATCTTGGTGCTCCACGCTTTGAGAGGCTATAGTGTCCAGTCGGATGTCGGGATAAGACCTATGTTTGAATAAATACTCTCGTCATAAAACAGATTTACATATATATATACGCCACATTAGTTCCCACTCACGCAAGTCACCACTGAGTGAACCACTGCCTACCATCCCACCCACTGCCTAAGACGCCCCTTGGCTATGCATCTAGATATAAAACACACAGAAAACACATGATATTTCTTGCGTCTGAAAAGAAACACCTTAAGCTCACTTCCTAGAAACACGCGGTGTTGGACATGCCCGCTTGGCAACCAGCCCGAGTGATCCCACATGAAGATAACTAATCCCTGCGTGTTCTTGGCGCTCGCGAGTGATATTGCATGACCCCGCTTAACCTTGGTGTGGAATTTACCTCCAAGTTTTCGCGATTTCTGGAGCCTTTTTTACTCAATGGGAACTATAGGGGTAATGCGAGTGACTATCCTAACACGAAGACCCCATATCCGATCCGGAGGCCAGCCAGCTATAGAGCAGCTCCGACCACCAGCAGAGGTGTGACAAACGCTGCATGGTCGGAACCAGGCCGCGCAGAGATCAATACAACACTTTAGAGTGATACCTATTCCACGTTCCGGCGGTTCCACGGGCTCTTCAGTATATCAGTAAAGCCGGTATTTCCTTTTAGCAAGCTCATCCTCTCACAGTTTGGTTCGGTTCGGTTTCGGCTTAGGCGAAGCCGCGTCCACATACCGCTACGGTCCCGGAATGAGGATAACACTGCTGCTGTGTGGATATGGTGTTGGATCAAGAATACTGGTTTAAATCAGCACTGTGAATCCAATTCCACATCGATACCGTATCAATACCGGATTTTCACCAGCATCTATTTTCATGCCACACAGCTCGAGGACAGGTTACCACGCCACCCATCTCCTGCCACAAGCCCACAGTTCCAGCACACGTCACCCTCCTCCTTGTAGCGTGTGCGAGAACGCATTCAGTGTAGAGTTCCATCAGACCACTGCCAAGACCTCAAAACGGATCATTTCGCTCAATATATGAATCTGCTATACCTGTTAGAGAAAGCCCCCGCCGCCCCCGGGGGCGTCCCATCCTGGTATATGGGTTCCTATTCGCTGACCCGGCTTTCCACACTCGTTGCAACTGACAATATCAGGTGCCTTAGGGTGGATACTCCGCCGGCTTCAATACCGATAACAAATATAGCACAATCTGTAATTTCAATGCCACTGGGAGACCCCACAAGCATCAGACCCCAAATACAAGCACTCAATAGAAAACCCTGCAACATCTTGATTAGGGTTAGGGTTCCTATGTCCTATCATTGAGCCTTTCCTTATGTTCAATTTAAGTGATTAGTTACATGCCACCTCCCATCCTATAACCGAGCGGTTCAGTTAGCCGATACCCATAGCACCTCAGATGTATGTAATGTGTAAATAGAGGTTTTATATGCTTTCACCGGCATCCTGATAAAATAACAAGCTTTTTGGAATATTGTTGAATCACCAAGAGGGTGGCTAGAGGCGTTTCGTATACCTTCCAAGGGGGCTTCAAAGTCGGGCTTTGTCTTGTGGGCCCGTGTGCTCTGGGCCGTCCCCAGTGGTGGCCCATACGTGTACTTGTGCTTACAGTGTAAGGGAGGGACGCTTTCACTGATTCTGGTTAGGCTCAGCTTGGCTCTGTAGGGTGTGATGTTGTTGCATGCGACAGCCTTTCCTCAGGCATCTTTGTCGCATCTCGCCAGAAAGGATGTTATCAAATTCCAACTGTCAAGTGGAACTACATGTATCTAAACTCGTTAGTAAAGGCCCATATAGGCATTTCCAGTGCCATTCCCAAGCGACCTTAATAGGGCCGATGATGTCGAGGGTATAATGGAACCGTTGAAATAGAAAGGGAGATCCCCGACAGAGTGCGGACAGCCTTCTCTACGCTTCCACAATCCCTGCAAATGGTCTCTGGCAGGATGTGTAAGCGCAGTACGTCAGCGACCGCAGTTCCTTCCTCCATATAGATGTGAAAGCGGTGGCTCGAGCCACATATAGGTTGTAACTGTGTTCAGTAACAGCCTCATCCCTGATATATATCTGATCATCTGATTCTCACTCTGTCCCGTGCCTATTCTCCCCACTTGGTCCGTCTAGCATCACTACTCCAGGGTGTATAGAGCTCCAATCGACCGGTCATTGTCATCACTTTGTCGTCAGGTCCCCAATGTGGTCAGCCAAAGCTCTCGATGAACAGCTATTCCATCGATGAAACCGGCGGTATTTCATCTAGATCCATCCACAGACGATTGAAAGACGTCTTATCAATACATGGCTAGTATATCAGCTACATCTAGTGATGGTTTACTATGGAGGCCAGCGGAGTTGACTGAAATTGACTCCTGTAGCCTCCTGGTGGAATTGCCTCGTTTTGACACAGTAACAGCCACTCTAGAGACCACCCGGAATGTGATACCACAGATAACACCAGAAGGTCGTACGACTGGATTAAAATCTCTTCATGAGGAGGTCAGATGATAACGTTGCGTCGACCTTCGCCTCATCCTCTCTCAAACTGGCAGGTCCTAAACCTCAGTGTGTCCTATGGGTAAGGATGGTGAGTTCATCCTTCCGGCTACCCAGTTATATATCATCCCCTCGCTCAACTCCCGCCTATTGACTCTCCTCGAGTGGAATACCTGAATACCTGCTTGAGATCTAGTCAGCCTCATCCTTCGCTAGCTTCAAGCATTTGAACTATCAGTCAATATGAAACATTCAAAATGACACATGAGATCCACCCCCGCCATCACAAAACTCAACAGAACATAGATGGAAACAAGGTATGAAATTACAAGCATGCAGCTCATGAACCTATTAGAAAATCACTTTTATGCTATCGAAAGGCCGCAGAGGGAAGCAGTGCAACCGTAACGTATCAGAAGTCCCTTATGGAGGAACCCCAACCAACGTCGGAATGCTTACTGAACCCTCAACACTGGACTTCTTAGGCCATCACCGCCCTTACACCCATATTGGTTTTTCCAGTATACCCAACCTTACGCTTGGTAGCCTTGCCCTTAAAACCCTTGTCGGAAGAGGCTTCAGCATCAGCGTCGCCATCATCAGACCCACGCGGACCACGAGGCGGACCAGGAGCATCGTCCGAAGGATCTCCATACTTGTCGGCATGAATACACTTCCTGGAATGGATGCGCATAAGGTCCTGGCGGACAAAGGGTCTCCCACAATGGGGGCAGCTGTACCTGACGTTGTCTGTGCGCGTACTGACATGGCGCTGCAGGGCTTGAAGCCGTCCATTGGTATAGGTGCACACCCGGCAACGGAATCTGCCATCTGGGCAGCGGGATCTCCTGGTTGGCAGGTTATGGCCGTAGTAAGCTGCCTTATGTTAGCATGGAACGAAATGGAGAGACAGTCGAGGAGGGCCTGTGGCCAGTTAAGGTATATTACCGGTGTGCGCTGCGGTCGACTCGAAACCTTGTTCTTCAAGCATTGCCGCGTTCGGGCCAAGGACGAAAGGTTCTAAGTATATGTGTGAGCGAGCGAGTTGAAGGGAAATATGGTAGGCCGAACTGGCACAAGAGTGTAGCTTACCATTCGCCAGTTCATCTTGATCGCCTATGCGAGCGGGACGACTAAAGGCTGGACCAACTATGGATGACAAAAGGTCTTTAGTAATGAAGGATTGTTAAAGAAGAGCAAGAACCTACCAATCAGCCCAGGTTCTGTATCATTCTGGGGGATATCAGCGTGCATGTATCCTTGATTATTGACTGCAGCACATGTGAGAAGATAGTTATTAGTTTGCGGTATCATAGGAAAAATCGGCTTACCAAAGGATACGTGTGCCTGGCCGCTAGCCTCGCCATCGTTGGCTTCTTCGCCGGGCTCTGGTACTCTGTTAAAGATCATTTTTGGTTTTGGGTGTGGATGTATGGAGACGTACCAAACAGTGTTTGGGCGTTGTGGTGGGGTGGAGCCGTGTTTCCGGCGGCATAAACTGTTTACACATTAGTTTCAAACCTCAGAACTTCATCATACGGCAGTGCATGACTTACCGGCAGAAAGAAAAATTGCAGCATAGTCAATCTCCCCCTCTTGACCGACATTCTCGCTGACAGCGCGGAAGCCTCTGGATTGAGGAGGTGATTCTGGCTCAGAGTCATCTTGATCGTCATCTGAGTCGTCGTCCGCCTGCCAATCTTTCAATTTAGATGGGTCAGTGTCTACCTCAAACCCGTCGAACCTAAAGAAGGTGGTATCGATAGCCGGAATGGATGGTTGACCATATTCGGAGGGCTGGAAGTGAGAAACAGAGGAAAGGTGCCTTGTCGGGGTTTCAGAGACGAGTCTCTCGCGGTGTTCCTGGGCTTCGATATCAGCAGGTTCATCGGCGATGTGGGGGAAGTAGTAGGCTACCTCCTCCTGGACTGCAAGACTTGGGGAGCGGTGGTTGGTATTCTTTTCTGCCATTTCTTCGTCTTATGAGGACGACTCCTCTTATTCGGAAGCGACTGTGTGTGGGGTGAACGAGCGTAGGAATCTTGAAAGTTACAGAAAATTGGAGCAAAACCAGAGGATTTTGAGCAAAGCAGACGCAGCGCCACAGCACGTTTTCGCCGCCGCGCTGCTTGCAGATTTCTGCCAAGCCCAATATTCTCTCAGTGGCCTGATACCCAACGATTGTGGCGGAGATTACATAGGAGTGGCAAGGGCTGGCGTGCAGATCGCTGTACAATGGCTAAAGCGACTACCAGCAGGGCTATTATAAACCCGCAGTGTTGCCAGAATGAACGAGAGGCAGACACGATCTCTCTAGGACACTCCAGATGATCAAACGTGAATGTGTGGATACACATGTGCAGCACGATGGAAGCCGTCTCTAACCGCACAATGAGTTAGATGGTCTCCCTAAGTGAAAACTCTGCATCATTCACCATATCACATTGGGCTTACGACCAATAGCAGACCCCCATTCTTAGCCTGAGCACGACGGCCACGTACAGCCAATAGCCCATCCTTGGCTCGTCAAATGTGACGATACCATACAATGGGCCAAAGAAATTGCACCAGGCCTTCTAGACCATGACAATATGGTGTGAGCGCGCTGTCTACCCTCGAGAAAGTTCTCTGCGCATTCAATCCCCTCACATAATGATGCCCCTTAAGCTCCCACAACCGAAATTCATGTCACAGCAAAAAATACCATATCTCAATTTTCACGCTTAGAAACGATTGACGCGCAACAGGAAGATGGGTAGAGTTTAAAACTGGGAGTAAATTTCACACCACGGTAGGGTAAGAGGAGCTAACTAAATCCAAGGGAGGGGAGGTAGATCAAGTTTCGTGTCATCTCCACGGATCGGAGATGAATGGTAAGGCCTGGCGGTTGCCAAAGATCAATCTGGCATCGGGATTGACTCAATCGCATTGACTGGTATCAACATGGTGAGCATTAACACGCACTCTCCGACAGAGAAAGATTATCCGGGTAGGTGTGGTAAATCAAGCAGAATTATCGCGAAATCATTTTTTCAGCAGATATTTTCATTGTTCAAATTGATGCACTAATGGGAACGCCACACTTGATTGGGTATAGCAGTGGTAGAACTGCTGCTTGAATTAATGATCAGCTGCAAGTTTTACAGTCGTGCATATGTCGGCTGCCTTTAGTTGCCCAGGGTTGATGGATAGGAAGTACTCTCTATTTCATGACGTTTCCGCACTGGACTGGGTCTGCATATGGGCGTAAATCGTGCATAACAACTATATCTTGGTGATATGCAGACCTAGTCTAGTCTGGGAACGTCATGAAATAGAGAGTATTTGGCGGAAAGATTTTCTCCCGCATCCGACAACGGGTCAGAGCCCGTCCACGACTGACAAAATAAGACTCAAGAACATGGATGGATATAAACTGTAATTGCGTTCCTCCCTCACCAACTACATCTGATTCGTCCCCCCATTGTCCTTCTAATCATCTTCTCTAGTACAAATTTGTGTTCTTAACTTTACTATTGTTGCAGATAATTGGATCACTTTCTCGCTTCACAATCCAAGAGAAGGACGTCCTCACCATCATTGAAAACGATTCTAATAGAAGCCTATCTGAGTCTATTGCCGAAGAGTGAGCGTCAACTGAACGAATGATTGTAGCAGTTGGCGAGCCGCACGCGAGGTTTTTGATTGAGAGGGAAGAGAAAAAGCCCATCTGCCAAGATCACATCACTATTCTTCATTCCGCGATGCGAAACTCACTTGAAATCTTAACACTGACAGCACTCTAGACTAGGTGCTCCTGGATGAAATTTCACATGTTTGGAATTCCTCTACACCTATAGCCCTACGGGCTCGTATCTTTCCTCACTTCTCCGGCCATACCGCGCGCGCTGCTAGCATCTCCCCCACCGGATTCTATTACAGGCGGTAAGCTCAACCTCGATGTTTTTCCTTGTTTGTTCAATTCCTTGATTGCATGCAGACTCGCGTGTATAGCAATTCCCTTCACCTTTGCCCTACCCACTTGGCTAATCCTGCACTGGCGGATATAGGAATTCTGACTACCGGGGGATCTCAACGAATTATTCCTGTCTGGTTTGGTGTTCCAGGAGCTGGCTTGTGTTCCTCATTTGTCAGACGATTGAGGACTAATTCTGTTTAAGACGACTATTGAGGGACGATTGAGGAATCAGCTATCACCGCAATCAGAGTAGAGCCGTCAAACTTAAAGGTCTGTCTCTTATCTATCTCACTTTGGGCGAAGTTGAATCAATCTGAGTTATCGCTCATATGAAATCGCTCACTCTTTTTCCTCCCCTCTCCCCTTTCAGGCTAAGCGGATGCCACCGCGCTCCTAAACCATTCCATCGCTTGCAACTAATTCCCTTTTCATCCAGAAACTCATGAATCATAGATAAATACTAGATTACCTGACGGTGGGGGAATAACTTCCTCGGATTCCATCTCGTAAGGCTTCCGACTCGGCCAGTGCAATGCCAAACCTGCCGCCCATTATCTCTGCTTCATTGATATTTTCTTCCGGAGTATCGAAAGCTTCCTCCATATGCATCAATAGCCTGAAGGGCAAGAAAGCTCCATCGCCATATCTCACTCGTGGGCTGTGTAACAATTATAATGTGGGGGATGTTTGCAACAGTGGCCGTCATAGCGGTGGTGCAGGGCGCTACTAATTGAAGCCCAACCTATTTGATGATTGGTAGAACCTGGGATGCAGCGAACTTGGGTGAAGCTCAGCAGGAACAGCGAGGAAACTATGTTCCCTGTTTTCATAAGGAAGCAATGTGTCTTGAAACATGAAAAGAGTAATCACTCCCCCTCCGTTCTCCTACCGCCATCGGTCTTAGTCATCTTTTCCCTGAAACAGCCGGGTAAATTTGACAATCTAAACATAGAACTATAGCAAAAAGGCATTTTCATTCACTTGCTCCTTCCTGCTCGTTTAAAGCGTATGACATTCTTTGTCTATGTTGGCTGGTTTGCTGATGAACACCCGAGCCCAGTCTCGAAGTAACCACGGCTTTCGGTGCCCTATCCGTTCCCTATTGTCAAACAGTTTGATCCATCGATTGAGCGCATACAAAGACTTCTCCAACTTTTTTTACTTTAGCCCAAGCTTCGAATGCATCCGACCTCCCTCAAGAATTGATATAGATCAGAAAGTGGCTACAGATTGGTGCTCATACCCTACCATGATACCCCCGCATTGCTCTGGGATACCTCGAGAACAGACAGCATAATATGTTGCATGAGGATAAACGAATACATTTGCATCCTTGTGTCCAGGCAGATTCGGCAGGCTGCGATAAATGGTAATATATCTCATGCAAGAGTCCGTGTATTACTCATAAATCACCTATATACCGAATCGTGCAAAATAAGCGTCTTTCCAGGTTCTAAGCTCACCGAGAACACCTGATATCTTGTTGAATCTACCTTCTCAGCTTCTGACATAATGAATAGATCCATCAGCTTGTAGGAATCCGCCATTCCTTTCTAATCATGGGAAGAATCGGTGAGTTTCTTTGGGAGCCGATACGCTATGCGACGGGATGTGAGGTTCTAACAGCTCTCCAGATAGCCCCTGGGCGATTGAGAACCGTGCACCTTGGTGTGTGTTTATTGGTTTCTCCGTGTTTGACCTTGGGGAGATTCTCTGATTACTAGGCTCTTAGGATAGGTTATGCCAGTTTTGTATTCCTGAAATAGTATTTACCCAACGCTAATGATGAGGATTGACTAAACGCAAAATGCGGAATACGCCTCTGAACTATGCTCAGCCCTCCAGGTGTGAAGAAACTCGAAGTACCAACCCATAGCATTATCTCATCAGCAAAGAAATAACCCCCTCACTAATTCCTTCAAATCTTCTTTAGGACTGCTCCCGACATATATTCGAGTTCTTTCTCCTATTCTCATCGAATTGGTGTTGGTGAATGCATCACCAAAACAAGGCGCATCAAGGACAGATAATTACCGCTAGTATCCAGATCCGGATATCTCGTCCTGGTATCGATATACTACGCTGTTGAAGACACTAAACGGACACGGCATAGAAAACCAGAGGACCCACGACGTATTTGAGGACATGAACAATCAGTCGGGCTCACGATTCTTGATGTAGTTGGTATAATATGATATTGGTTAGATGTCCTAAGATATGACACAGCTAACAATCAGTCAGATGAGTGTATATCTAAAGCACATTCATATATGAGCAACCCTTTGTCAGATAGCTCGGTCATGATTAACGGATACAAAATACGTCATATCCACCCTCCGAAGATTCCAGAATATGCACATGAGAAAATCATCCCCGTATATACATCACGATAAACAGATCCTTTGCGCTCATCAGGCTTTACTCCTCCTTGAATCAAGTCAAGACAATTAACGTATATGCTAAATAGAAATTTTTATCCTGGCACCGATACGCATACCCACCTCTTATCCACTCGGAATGCTATCACTGAGAACCCACTTTGTCGCAAATCATTGAATCCAGTCATGACCTTAGTCATGAAAAATCACTCAAAGGTGCTCAGTCAGAACAACTGGAAGGATAACAATAAATGAACAGTGGAGTTAGGATTTCAGCCCTGGTTATCGCCAAAATCTGGGTTGCGGGTTTAAACGGTTCTAGAGGAGCATTTCAAAGGACTAGAGGGCGAGAGGGTAATACAACGTGGTAGAGGTCGACTATAAGCGTTAAACAACACAACCTCCCACGCCTGTACTTGAGTATCCGACGGCTAAGGGATAGATTATACCAAGATCGCGAGAACTAATTTATGAATAGTTACTCGCTCTCCCAGGATAGCATGGGATGATTCCAGTCTCTATAGGGAACTACGAAGTTCTAAAGTTGCGAAGCTTGTGGGTTTAGCGAATGTCTGAAGTAATGGTTGACCATCTCAGGGTTAGCTGTAGAATGTAGTGGAGAGCTAAAGCAAGGGTAGGTCTCAACTCAGAACCACCAACAGACCCCGAAATACATGTACTTTCTCCATGTGGAAGCGAGTTGAACGCCCAAAATCATGATGCTGGACATGATTGGGGTTTGGAAGATTTTTACTGTTTGAATACACTGTACAATGATCTCGGAGATCATGATTTAATAAATTCTGTTTACTTCAAATTATAGCCTGCGTCGCAACGAGTATGCGACTGGGCCCATCCCCCAAAACGCAATCCAAGATGGCTGTTTGGATACCCAATTGCAAACCACGACTTGGCCTGACCCCAATTTGTACCGCCCAAAATACAATTGATGGAGATTGCGGTTGCGACGCTGCCATTCCTCCAGACACAGCCTTACCTACGTATGTGTTTTTCCCTGTTCCCTCAGTCTGTTTGTTCCCCAAAGTACCCAGCAAAGCTTCTTAGTTTACGAGTGATCCTCCGCGATCGAACTGTTTATTAATTCAGTCGACTTCTATAAAACGTCATGGGGGCCTTAGAACAAGCTAATCTACAGCACTTTGCTCGACATGCAAATAAAATGAATGCAGACTCTCTTTGCGGTATAAACGTCTGTCTTATCCAAAAATGACATGAGATATAACTGATGGGAAGCGCACCCAAGAAGCGTGATCTCCTCGATGAAGTCATCAAAGTATGTATTAATTCAAGCCTTTAATCGAGTGAGGCATCGCACTCACTTTGCACGTTGCATGCCTTTTCCTCCTCGGCACCGACTCTGGACACCCTCCTCCGCCTCCGGGCAACCAGTGGACAACCGCATGGTTCTGAGTACGCCGGACTAGCCTAATTCTATCTAGCCTACTAAGTCGAAGTTAATATTGAAATGATAGGTTCTCCGATCTCTATCCTATGTATCAGCAGAATATACACCAATAGAATGTAAGCCTAAGAGTCAGGTCCTGCGTCCTACCCGGTGGCAAAATTAGAATTAGAATGAAAAGCAATGGCTACGTTCTCCCCTGGCGGTTAAATATGGCCTATCTCCCCTCCTTTCTTGTTTTACTCGTACTTCATTCTCTTCTCTGCACCCCTATCCAGTTGTCCAGTGCTAGACGGCCCGCAATACCCTGCAACCCCCCTTTGCTCGCCTCAACTTGCGTCTTAGACCAACACAATAAATCTCACACCTCAGAAAATACCACTTCGTCATCATGTGCGAGTATATTCACAAATGGTACACTTTGTGCGACTGCCAGTTTGACATCTTGATCAAGCGCTGCTACGCCAGCCATCTCTGCACTGTTAAAGTCTTCAAAGGGGAGGTCTTGAGGAGACGCAAACGATGCCCAGACTGCGAGGAAGTCTATCGGACCGCTTGAGCGGGGGTATTGCACATGTCGCCTACCATGTAGAAGACATAGAATTAGAACCACGGTTTTCTTTACCGTTGGGAGTTCTGATTTTATGGTTAGGGTGTATTTGAGATTTGCGGTGACCGGAGGAGCCGGCACAATTGTCGTGGTTTCTTCTTTCTTTTATATTTTACCCACCTCATTTATTGCATGCAACCTTTCGGTTATAGCAATACAACCGTCGCTCCTTTTTCTTTTTCTTTTGTTTAATTCATGAATCAATACAATCGTCGTGGTTGGATGAGGTGTTCCATGTGCTTGAAATTGTTTATATTTTCAAGCACCCTTACTTGTATACTACTACATAATCTTTCTAAAATGCATTCATAATTCTAACAATCTATCAAGTGCTGCGACAACTGTTTTTAAATCACTGAGACTGTGCGGTTTATTAAATTATTTTCCGTCAAAATTGGTATACTTACAAATAAACTGAGTCTGCATTTGGATTCATGATAAAGAGAATACCTTTTAACAAACTGATCACCCATTTCTGAAGGGCCCTATAAAGTTGACTCGATCTCAGAACCGTCACCCCAGAATTAATGGTCTTGCGGTATCGGGTTAGCCATACCCAATATCCTTGATAATTTCCCTTGGGGCTGCCTTCTTAAGGTAATTAGGTTTTTGCCATTCAGGTGGTCGGGAGTTCGAACCACCCAAGTTCGGTCATGAACGCTCACCTAATTCTCATGTGGACACTGTGTAGTTTGATAGGTGGAAGTAGAACCCATCACATGTTTCCCAAGGGCCCTATAAGATCCACCCAATCCTAGAATTGTCACCCCAGAATTAATGGTCTTGCGGTATCGGGTTAGCCATACCCAATATCCTTGATAATTTCCCTTGGGGCTGCCTTCCTAAGGTAATTAGGTTTTTACCATGCAGGTGGTCGGGAGTTCGAACCACTCAAGTTCGGTCATGGACGCTCACCCACTTTTCACTTTTCATATGAATACTTTGAACAGATGGTTGTCAGAAATAACCAGAAACTAGAAGTAGTCTCGCAACCAAGCAAATGGCTTACAACAACCAAATTTTGAAAGTACCGCACTTGGCCCCATAATAAGCTCCTAGGGAAGAGCACTATAGAGAACCACGCAACTTAAATCTCTTGTATTATTCCTCTTATGGTGGTAGTGTAACTTATGGTGGTGAAGCGATGCTGCCATCGTATTCCCATACAAATTTTACCTGCAATACTTTCGGACTTGACTTAGCAGGGTTAGGGTTATTCGCTAGTGAACGACTATGAACTGCAACAGCGCCTGTCGCCTGTTAATTTGAACCTTCTAATACCATAATCGATTTTTTTCTACGATGCTATTCAATTTTCTAATAAGATTTACTACCAGTCCCGAGATAACGTCCCCCGCCACAACCACAGGCACTCTGCCACCCTTTTCCAAATTAACGCCGGTAAAGTATATATCCGCTACCGGACGCAGCGCCGACCATTCCCGCCATTACAGCTAGTCCTTCGCACATCCACCTCTAAATTTATCTCCCCGCTGATATTGGACACTCCCAGACTCTTACCTCGCTACTGCTAGCATAATCATCGCCTCCGCCGCAGACAACTCTTCAGCAGTATGGCGACCGTCGATCAATAGTGGGCTTCGAGCTGAGAGAAGGGCACTCGAGTGCTCTTTCTGTTTACGGTTACTATGGACGTGCTCCTTCTCAACGTTGATATTCTTGTCCGAGACAGATACAGCGATGGGCACAGATGACGGCATGCGCTTCGACCTTTCTAGAAGCCAAAAGATTAGTGTTAGCGTAGTGGAAGGTACAGAATCTATCTCCGTCCTTGATGGGCTATCAATATTGGGGGTGTGCTCACCGGTGTTGTGCGGAGTTTTGGCTCTCACTTGTAGGACATTTATCGCAGTGAATTTAATCATCCGAGGGCTTGTTTGAAGAGCTCTGGATACCTCAGTATCATTCGGTGGTGTACGAGAACTACAGTTCTGGTTTGTGGACTTTACTCTCCTCCGCGACGGGCGAAAAGCTATGTCTCTGCTGTCTCTGTTGTCCGTACCTCTTGCCGGCGTGGGACATGGGTTTGATGCATGTACGCAAGCATCTCTACCGTCGCGTCCAGAGAACGAGCAGAAGCAGGCTCCTTGAGCCCAGTTACAGGCGGGTGGACGTACTGTTATTGAGTCGTATTCCATTTCGTTTGGGATCGGCATTTGTTATATCTTCACAGTGATAGGCTGAAGATGAAGGATAAGTGCCTATATAGTATAGGTTAGCTATTAATATTCTCTAAATTAAGACTAATGGACCTGGAGAGTTTCTTAAACAGATTAACCCCATCCAGTCCGGGTGAGGTAATGATTGTGGGTCGGTAGACGTTCGTTCTATGGCGGTATGTGCTCCCAGCGACATCTAATCACACCTCGGTCCTTGTATTTTTAATCAATAGAGGTGTAAAATACTCCGGTGGTATAAACCATTGCCATTTCGTCAACAGAATAGTGGATCCATAGCCTCACTTGCCACACCTCTGCCAGCCGTGCTCATCTCTAGTCTATGCCTGGGCCTAGCTTTGTCGGATAAAGTAAACTTCATTGGAAAGAATATATTATGATTCTCCATTAACAGGATATTAGACAAGGCCATGGCTAGCCGCCGACGATCTGCCTCAACACACCTTACAATGTTGCCCCTGATCGCCCCCACAAGATATAAGTGGGTGTGCAGGAAGTGCACACAATTGAGATTTGACTATTTCTCATAACGCCCGCGAACAGTATTAGGGAGTAAGTTAGTATTATTCGTCGGTTGCTGTTGTTTGTGAACTACCTAAGTAAATGTAGTAAGAATACCGAACATACTCCCCCAAGCGAGGCAAGGTGGGAATACTACATGTAGTTGGTACACATGATATGGGCTGGTGTTCGAGAGCTATCCACCGGAGGACCTGCTCGCATCCAGGATATCGGGGTGCTGTAGCTTGTACTGAAACATCATCATCTACGCGCTAGGAAAAACACATGTGTCAAAATACCTGCATTTGAGCGTGTGGCTTCTGATCCGGCGGGGATATCTATGCCAAGTACAAAACGAGTGATATATCATGATTGTGCAGTACGGGCTTTTTCTTTTTTGTAATAAATTAATGAAATGGATGGTTTCGTCTATGGCTCACGTAGTTGGTGTAAGCAAAGCTATAGTATCTAGAAACTCAGTTTGTCATCGCTCTTTACATAATTGCGCATTACACATCTGGTCTGCTTAATGCAATGCACTAGTCAACTTGGGGGCCACGAGGAACCTGGGGCAACAACGAAAAGACACATTTCAGCCAACCAGGTGATTGAATATTAGCCTGAGCGCCACGTCTCGAGTGACAAAGATCCTTGTCCGTCGTTCAACAGTTTTGTTGTTGCCCCGCAAACGACTATACCCCTAACCCTGAAGACCCAATTTCCTTCTCCAACCCGAACGTTGACGGTTAGATGCAAGGTTTTCTCCCCGGAACGCCCCTCCATCCACCGCCTCATACAAGTATCTGACGACCCCATTGATATATGTAGTAGTCATGGTCTGGCAAGCACAACTATCAATTAACTTGATTTGTAATTCAATAGTTTGTTTTTGTTATTATGAATTTAAATAATTATATGATATATAGTATAAATGAGAAATCCAAATTAAATAGTTACATATGATACCTAGCTGCGTGATACAGGTTCAAGCCCACCTGTATTTCTATATAGATCCAAAAGGATACGAGCGAACCCCACCAGGAAAACTTACCCATATGCCCCCCTCCATCATTCTTCGGCGGTGTCTTAGTATATACCCCAGCCAGTCGCCTCACGCGGCATGGTGCTAAGCTCACATTGTCTAAGGCCTCTAATTCCCTCTACAAACACAGCTATTCCTCGATCATTGTCATTGGGCGGCCACGGCGGGCCACTCCCCGTCTCCGCCGCGGTCGAGCCTTATGGACGGCTGATGGAATTTCCTCGTTCTGAGGCTCCGCCTCAGACTCAGAGACATCCTCGCTCACCTCTTCACCATCGGCTGGAGGCTCACCCTCCAACTCAGAGTCATCATCAGTATCGCTATCGTTATCGGTACTGCTACCGCTATCCTCCAACTCAGCTTTAACAGTACTTGCATCCATAATTAAATTGCCGTTGCCATCCCAGTTACTATTGTAGAGATCCCTTAGCTGTTTCCACCTCTTCCCCGCGTAGTAATGCTCCTCATACAAGTCCCAGAATGTTAGTACATCGAGGATGTCGATTCTATCATATTGATAGGCTGCATCGGCGATAGTGTAGTACCATCGGAGCTTAAGGAGCTTTTCCCTTTCGGTTTTAAGGACCTGGCGCCAGGGAATTGTGCGGGCGTCGGGACCTTTCAGGAGAGCTTTATACGCTTTGATGGTGGCGCGGAACTGTTTGTTCCAGGTGACATTCTGAACGAGGGCAGCGCGGGTGACGGTGATGGGGGTTGTTTGAGTGGGAGAGGCTGTTGAGGTTTCGGAAGGAGTGGTTGCCATGCTGATTGGTTTTGAGGGGTCTGTAGAGAGAAACGTGGGTGTATTTTATGAGAATGTCATGCCATATAGTGATTGACTGTGGTGACTTTTATACAGAACGCTTGATTTCTGGTGGAGCAAGGTCTATTCGATAATAGTTTCTTTTATTTCTATGAAAGCACCAGAACGGGTTGTTTATTACTATATCTGAACAAACCTCGTGCAATAGTATAGCAGTGTGTGAACCCATATTGAAGCTCCAATCCCAGAATCTATCCCGAAGGTAATTCACACCTGAACCTCCATATACAATAATCCAAGGTTATAATTTTTGGTTTCCTATACTCTTTGTGCATGTATCAAAACTAAAATGAAACCCTCTTACTCATATAATTCAAAGTAGCTCAGACCCTATAGGTAACTCTACTTACTATGATGAACACCGGCAACTAGAATACTACGGCAATGCAGCCGTCACGCCAGGCAGCCAAAGCCAAGCAAATGTCGACCTCTTGCAACGTTAAGGAATGCTCTGTAAACAAGAAGCCGCTAAAGCACCCTCCCTCGTTGACATTTTCGGTGTAGTCGATAGTACCCCGCCCCTCTCCATAAGTAGGATAATTGTACGTAAAGGAGGTATATCTAATAGTCCGCAGGTGATATGACTTTTATGATCTTGGGTGGTGTAGCCAGAGGTATATTTTACAAATCCGTGGTTAGAACTCGGAATCGATCAGGTAAATTTAAATGCTAGATTCTTACGCAGTCGAATACCTTTACTTATATCCGTATATTCTATGGATATACGCTGGGTAGGAATAAAGATAGAGTTATCGACTCAGGATAAGTGGGTACGACGCGATTTATTGATCTTCGGAGGTTAGGGGTTGATGGCATGGGGAAACCAGCCGAGTGATATCCTATGAGTTGCACTTGACCTCTTCGGCATGTCGGATGTTTGCTTTTCAAAGGAAAGCCCAGTTTGAAGTTACCATACCTATATACCATGTGTATAAGTGTTTTTTTTGTTCAATCCTAGTAGTTAACATGTCCATAAATATTTGATAATAAAGCAATAATAGTATCTATAAATGAACATATATGACAGTTTTCCTATCAGTTGACTCTATATTAAATGGATTTAAGCTATTAGATGGTCCAAATAGATAGTCAAGACTTTAAATATTAACTTTCAGCTATCAGATGACCATGAGGTCTCATTTGCATCAGAATTAAATGAGTTCAGTGATACTAAATACCGGTGTTAAATCAATGTCTACCACAACGTAAACAAAATTAAATTGTTATATTGCTTTTGTTTAGTTTGAACCTATCTAAGTATCTAGCAAAGTCTTTTTCTTGGACCATATTGTTATATCCAACTCCCAGGTAACAAACACATCCTCATTCTTTCTACTATGTACTGGAATATGATTCTTCTGAACTCTCTGCAATATGATTGGCCGAGAGCGACAGGGGTATTTAGTAAGCACGACTCATCAAATTTCGTGTCTTTGTTGCGGTTACCCAACCCGATTTGGAGCAGTTACCCTGCCTGATTTGGGCCGTTACCCTGGCTGCTTTGGGCCGTTACCCTACTTACTTCCCTGGTGGCGGCAGCCGAAACCCTAACCCTGACCTAACCCGGCATGGAAACCAGCCCACCCAACGGAACTCTTTATAATAAATAATAAATATAACTATTAAGTAGTCAACAATGAGCAGTGGGAGGCCGGGGTGGGGTGGGGAAGAGTACTGAGGGAGGGAAGGTGGAGGAACGGTGGGGGAGGGAAGGTGGAGCGGCGGTAGAGGAAGGGGGGGGGGACAAGGGGGGAGAGCAGTGGAGGGGGGAGAGCAGTGGAGGGGGGAGGGGGGCAGGGGGGAGGGGGAGGGTGGAGGTAGAGGAGCGGTGGACGTGAAGGTGCCAGTGGAGGAATGGTGAAGGGAGCTGGCATATATTGGAGCTGGCACCGGATCTAACGGGGCGGGGTTCTAGAACTAAACAAACAGTACCGAGACGAGGATCGACTCAGGATACATTCGAGGACGGAGACAGGAGATCGGGCTCGGATACCGATCGAACAGGATATAATTGCAACCGAAACGAGGAATGGCTTTGCCTAGCGTGATATGCTAGGTGAGACCAAAAATAAATTACACAGAATACAAATGAAGATAGATAGATATATTTATTATCGCATAGAAGCCAAAGGCTCATCGCGCGCCAACCAACCGCCAAAACTAACTAAAACTAAACTACGTGAATACAAATTGGTACGCGCGAAGAGGGCGTAGATAACACGAGTGGTACAGGTGAGCAGAATCTAAGCGACATCAAAGAAACCTCCCCGTTGTAAATAAGAACCCAACCTAAATAAGCGAGCTATCCCTACCGAACCGTTCATCTTAAAAAGAATCATTACTGGAACCGATGGACTTTATCTGTGGACGAACCTTAACAGAGTCACGTGGAATCCGGGCACGAAGGCGAAAAGGAGGCCAACCCGAAAGCGAGGGGGTGGTGTTCGAGAGTGGTGCCCTGGGAGTCTACTTGTCAGGTAGCAGGGCGATTAAACTTTGGAGGGAAGAAGGAGCACGGCGCGAAGCTGGCTATTGAATAACCTCAACCTTGGTGATGTGGGGTTGGTGTGGTGGTGGTGTAGTGTCCTCTGGGGGGGACGTGCAAGAGGGTGAGTCTGGGACTCAGTGTATGGGGTGGTCGCATTCGACAGTGCCGACCGATGTTGAAGGGTGGTCTCGGGGGACCAGTGTATGTTGTGTCCTCTGGGGGGGACGTGTGAGAATGTTGGGTCTAGGACCCAGTGTATACGGGGGTCGTAATCGAAAGTGCCGACCGTGTATTGAGGGGTGGTCTTGGGGGACCGGTAGGATTTAGGTGAGGGAAGCAGGCCGCCTCGGTAAAAATTGGGGAGTTGGGGCTGCCAACTCGGTATGGATTTGGTGGTTGTAGTCAAAAGTGCCGACCGTTGTGTTGAGGGGTGGTCTCGGGGGACCAGATTGGATTAGTGAGGGGATCGGGCCGCCTCGGATAAGGATGGGTTGCCTGGTTAAGGCTGGAAGAAAAGAGGGGTAAGGTCACGTAGGGACCTCGGGTAAAAATTTGACGAACGTTTCACGCCCAAGGGAACGGAAAACTTCGCGGGCTGTCGAGCGCTTTGGCCATAGATACTCGCTCCTGGTGATTACGGACAGTGTGCGAACCCGACGTGGATGGTGCTCGTGCGATGAGCAGCCCAAGAAAGGAGGGACGACCGTCAAAAGTGGCCGTCGTTTTGGCAAGGTTTCGTGAGTGATGGACGCATCCCGAAGGCATCAACTCGGTGAAAAGGGGGGAAACGAGAGAGAGGGAGACTCGTGTCATAACATGGGGAGCTAGCGACCCGTAGGCGAAACTAGAACTCTGGGTATCCAGTTTATCGACGAGGAGGGAACCTCCGAGTGGTCGGGCTCGAGGCAAATGAAGACGTTGCGTAAGGAAAGAAGAAGAGAAGAGAAACATAGACGAAGCGAGGGAGAGCCCTAGTATATATCCAAAGAAATCCCACGATGACTAATCCCAAATGACTCACACCCGCGACCCACACCTATTCCCATAACCGATCCCGATTCTTTCCTTCCGCAATCCTAACCCGAAGCGCCTAGCGCTTACCTTATCTTCCAAACACTTTTTAACTCATGTAGCCTAACCGACGCGAACCGATCCTTCACCTAACGACTCCATTCCGTAACGTTCTCGACGGCTTGGCAGGTGGGGGTGGTCGGGCCGTTATACCGGAGCTGGCACCGGAGCTGGCATTGGAGCTGGCACTGGAGCTGGCATTGGAGCTGTATTGGAGCTGGCACTGGAGCTGGCATTGGAGCGGGCATTGGAGCTGGCAGAGATAGCTGATAATTAGCGGAAAGAGATGGATCGCTACTACAGCAAGATTAAGGCATTTGTGCGACATGCAACTGTGCATGAGACGGTTAAGTCAAAACTAACTAATTATTGGAGGTGCCTAAATACTACACGAAGATGGGAGAGAAGGGGACCTCGCGGTGGCGAGGTGGCGCACCCCTAGTACATTGGTACTATGTTATCCCATATAACCCGTTACACTCCCACTATCGAGCATGCAAAGCCAACGCTCTATTGATAGTGTATCAATACTGTATTATATTATATAGTATTCCCTAGATTGCAGAGTGTCGGTGGTACATTTATACAATCCTGGTGTTTTCACATTTCGTATTCTTATGGTATTTGAGACAATGCTATTTCCCTAACCCGGTGATATAATATTTGTTGTTGATGAATTTCAAAATCCAAGATAACTAAATTTTTTTCATCCACCTATTCATCAATTTTTATCATCCCAGTATGGGGTTTAAACAATTGGGATATAATTTTGAAAAAAGCCATTAGCGCTTACTCATACGTATAACTTATTTGATGTGGAACACGCTGGGGATACGGTAACTGTCCGGACCGAATGTAGTTGCAAACGTAGTTGCGAATGTCGTCGTGAAAATGCAAACCCCACAGGATGATGAGTCTTTTTAATGCTACATCTCAATGGGCCCATACTGAAAGTCGACGAAACGTGCAAATTAAAAGGCAAGCAGCTAGAATAGAGAGTGATTAATTCATATTGCTACAGCCACTCATCAAAAGTGTTCGTGATTCACATCAAAGTTGGCCCGTGCGTAATTTGGCTTACCAGACTTTACGGTCAAATTGAGGAACTAAAATGTATCTATATAATTATATCCAGTGAGTAACAGAAAATAAAAATACCATGAATGTCTAATATTGACTTTGGCCACCATTGACTGTTGCTGTGTTGAGGTTTTGAACATTTCAATGGGCACTTTGATTCATAACTTGAGCCGGACATGTCACATTAAATTCGAATCACGAACACTTTTGATGAGTGGCTGTATTTATTATTAGCAAAGATCATATAAACATGATATGAGTATGAGAGTAAGTCCTGACGAATATGGAGCCCGTTGAAGCATGCTGATAGACAGAGAAAAACGCACCAAACCATTCCAAGTTGCTCACAAATTTCTGCATGACATATATGTTTATAAAGACGTAACAATTGTGAGATGGTA
Source organism: Morchella snyderi (assembly GCA_024521645.1). Classification (NCBI taxonomy): domain Eukaryota; kingdom Fungi; phylum Ascomycota; class Pezizomycetes; order Pezizales; family Morchellaceae; genus Morchella; species Morchella snyderi. Next base: position 627,645 of record JAJJXB010000025.1, on the reverse strand, counting down.
CGATGTCACGGGGCGGGGTTCTAGAAACAATACGAGGCAGTACCAAGGCGAGGATCGACTCGGGATACGTTCAAGGACTGGACGGGAGATCGGGCACGGATACCAATCGACCAGAATATATTGATACTAACAGGAATGGCTCCGCCTAGTTTGATATTCCAGGTAGGACCAATAATTATACTGTATACAAATGAAGACGTTGCGTAAGGAAAAAAAGAAGAGAATAGAAACAGAAACAAAGCGAGGGAGAGCACTAATATACACCCAAGGAAATCCTACGATGACTAATCCCAAACGACTCACACCAAGCGAGCAGACAAACTCCCACAACCGATCCCAATCCTTCCTTCCGCAATCTCAACCCGAAGCACCTAGCGCTGACCGTATCCTACGAGCACCTTCCTAACTCATCCATCTTATCCGACGCGATCCCGATCCTTGACCTCACGACTCGATTCCGCAACGTTCTCGACGGCATAGCGGGTGAGGGCGGTCGGGCCGTGATATACGAGCAGATATATAATTGGGGATTCTTATCAAAATCGTCATTGGTGAATCAGATAGCAGATCAACTTATGTGTGAACTAGAAATTGATAGTACTTGGTGTAAATATTGGTTTGAGATATTTTAAAACTTAATCTGAATATCAAATCTCAGTTTGCTTTACGGCTGAACAGGCAAAGAGCTTTAACAAATAATGCCGTGCTAATAAAGAATTATTACAAAGAGGTACAATCCCACCCTCACCATCGGTATTTTAGAGTACTAATCAAAAAATACTGAAGCATGTGATTGTACTATCCGAAATATTATCCAAAGGCTCATATCATATGTATGATAAGGGGTTTATGATAGGTATTACTTTCAAAAGCTAAAGTTGTTTGCCGAGCTTGTTGCAAGAACCCCGCTTTTACATTCTGAGAACAGTTACTGAATGACAACTATCGAAGCTATTTCCGGCACGGGTCCACTTATACCACCAAGAATAATTAATAAAGGTACATCCCACTATAGACGATGGTATGCGCGGCATGGAGAGTCAAGACACTGCCACATTCCCATACTTGGCAATAGGTTGGACAGAGTCCAAATTGTCCATGGATTGGTTGACAGATAATTTTGAAATATATGCGGAACAAATGTAATTAAGGTTTTTACTATTACCGCAGGGCTGTTGATATTTAATGATTGCATAGTGCAGGTGATCATTGGAAGTAACACATTATGAATTATCATGTCTGGAATATGAAATGAGAGCGTTTCCATCTTTGTCCAAAGGGCAAAATCAGGTGATTTTTTTACCAGCACATCCTAGACACTTACTTCAATCATTGGATATAGGTCTCTTAGGACCTCTACAGCAATATTACAGCATTATACTTGCCAATGATATGGAGGAAAGTGGTGGCTATACCGGTATAAATAAAGCGATATTCCTCAATTATCTTGCCAAAAATCTATTCGGCCATTGTTCAATTATCTAATTTTCTCAATTTAGAGACTTATTTCCCTGAGAAAAGATACCTATACTCACAAAAACATAATGTCCACAGAGTTTTGAACCCTCTGGCATCATCACCTATCAAAAACCCGACTGTGTTCTAGTTTCAGGGCATACTAGACTAAGGACTACCTCAATAGCTAGATCAATAGCTAAACAAGCTCCCTGTTTACTCAAAGATTTCTTATAAAGTGACAGGAAGTTGCCAAATTTAATAAAACAAATGAATGAATGTTTACAAATTTCAATCACATTAGCATCCAGTTCCGAAAGTCTGTACCAAGAAGTCAGACAAGTCATGTTCAGCTGTACGTAATAAGTGATGGAACGCGCGTGTACGCGCGCCACATGTCTCAGTTACCGGCACCGATGTCATTGACCTCTTGACGGCCAACGAGGAAGCGCGGCCAACTAAAGAGCGCGCTCAACGATGACAAACTTGCACATGATGTCGAACAAAAACAATGATAGATATTATAGATTAGAACTACTACCTACATCATCTCAGTTAATAATGTGTCGCTCTGCCCTGGTTCCTCGAACACTCCTGCACTCTTTTGGGCGTACTCTCTATCAGTTTCCTAAAATCCTCTGGTGTAAAGCGGTCCCATTCTTCCTGCAATGCCCTCCTTAATTCTAAATCTGTAGTAATATTTCTTTTACTAATTCTAGCCTTCATGATCCTCCAAAGATTTTCAATATGATTTAGGTCAGGTGATTGTGCGGGCCACTCCATCTTTTGTATTCTTAGCCTATTTCTAGCTGCCATAGCAGCTTTGGATCTATTTGGCGGGGCAGAATCTTCCATCACAATAGCCTCGTGAGTTGCTCTGTATCTCTCTTTATAAAATGTATGCAGGGCTGGTTTTAATATTAAGTTAACTTAATCTTTCCCTTTGAGTCCCCCAGTAAGTAGAATAACCATTGGACCTTTGTGACCCAATTGAATTGACCCCCAAATCATGCCTGATGTTCGACCACTCTTAAATGTCGGTAGTAGACACTCAGGGTTGTCTTCTTCACCGACGGCTCGATATATCCAGCAAGTGCCCCCATGATGACCAACCTCAAACAGTGAGTCGTATGTCCAAATCACCTCACTCCAATCCTCCATTGTCCAATGCTTCCTTTCCTTACACCAAAACATTCGTTTCGATTTATGTAACTTAGATAGGAAGGGTTTTCGCTTTACCCGCCGTTTATGTAGACCGCCTTGCTTGAGGTATTTACGTGCAGTTTTCATGGTTACTTTGGTAGTGAGGCTCTTTGTAAGAATACCCAGATGCATCCACTGCTGTCGCTTCGCTAAGGAAATCAGGTGTCTCTTCTGCCTTTTACTGAACTCCTCGGGCCGACCGCTACGAAGTGCTGAAGCTGTATAAGGAATAAGAGATCCAGGTTTCCGCCTCTCCTTATTTCTCTATACGATATACCAGCAGGTGGTTTTCTTAACTCCCATCTTTGCAACTATCTCAATGTAGGTAAACCCTAACTCAGATAGGGCAATAACTTTGGACCGTTGGGCGTCTGATGTTTCAACACGGCGGCGTGCTTTAGTGATATTTGGAGGAGGTGGAGGTCGTTGCAAAACCATAGCTGCTGCTGCTGCATATTGCCTAGGCCTGTCTCCGAGTGCACAGCACATTCACTATTATACTACCTCCTCGAGATTTTCAACCTGAGATAACATCCTAAAAACCTACAAATGAACCTACAACGGAATCCGCAAACCAATATACAAACCAATACACTGGCACCCGAGATCCTCAAACCAAACTACCCGTGATACTCAACATACCTTCTGGAAGCCGCAGCTGAGACATCCTTGTCTCAGCACGGGCGAACTGCCATGTGCGTTGCATCACTTATTGCCTACCGCTCTACAGCTGATAGGAAGTGTTGGAGTAATTACTAGTAAAATTGTATAGAAGGTTAGAGAATCTGGAGATGTTACATATGAATAGAAATAGCAAAACCTGAAACTAAAGAGGCAAACGAAAAAGCGAAAGACGCCCATTCTACACTTTACAAAACCACAAAGGGTAGGTCTACTAGTAGAAAGATTAAACTTTCCAAAAATGTTACGGTATATATTATAAAGAGGTGAGACAATGAGGGAGGAATCCGAATGAAGAATAATGGGTTAATAGGTTGGATAAGTCGTCCTCACAGGTTGTCAGATACTTTGGGAAGCATCAGGGTACCTGTTAGAGTATTACAATATCTTTTCAATTTTTTATTAATTCATTTCATTTATTTTATATGGCTACTATTGAGTAGTCAAGGTCAAAGCCATTGCCACAGTCGTGAGTGTTTACCTTGCCCTGGATGCCTTCCCATCCAACAACTTACACATAATTTAATTACAAGTTGCGTCTACTGTTTGATCATGATATCCTCATTTCAGTCATGTTATGGCATCGTATCGGGTATTAGAATAATAGGTTGTGGCGTGAAGAGAAGGGTGGTAGCAACGGTCGGAGGATGAGTCATACGGGTTTCAATGTGTTTCTATTAGGTTCAGTTATGAGTCATACTCGGACAGGGGTTAGTCGGTTATATAAAGGGTCCTGTCTACACTTTACGTCTTGTTTCTCTTCCTTTCCTTTTCTCTTCACGCAACCTCTTGTATTTAAGGAATATTATTAGTTTTATTCCTCCATAGTCCAACGTTTACGATCTCTTGGTCCGATCGGCGAAGAGTGTTCCAAGATACTTCGCTTACTTAGGGTCTACCCCTAAGCCTCCTGTTTAGATTGTGTTCCTTGGACCCCTACGTCTTTGTCTACGGACCCCAAGTAACAAGTCATGATGATGATCATGGTAATGGTATTGGCACTGGTTGTGGTGAGGTTGTATGGGTGTCGTCCTGATCATGGACCTGAAGCACTGACACTCTAGACCCAGTCCTGGACCAGGTACTAGCACACTGGAGATGGTACTGGCGCACTGGAGATGGTGCTGGCACATTGGGATGGTGCTGGCGCACTGGACATTTTTTTATTTTATTCTGTCCATTAATTGTATGCAGACCATTGTAAATGGTAAGATTGCACTACCCCTAAACTACCCATCCTCAACCACCATCTTGCTCATATACATACCAGAAATCTAGAAAACAAGAAAATGAAATCCAAACAAATGAGTTGGCACCAAAATTAAATCATAGCGACCCTGGCTTGTTCTTCAATCAGCCTGCTTCCCTTCCCCGTCTTTGATATCAATTCACCCTCCTTCTGTTCCTTGTTCTTCTACTTACATTTCTTGATATCATTTTCCGCCCCCGTACCCATATTCTCAAAATTTCTTCCAGATTGCGAGCGCACTATCGATACCGGTCTTATGTTTCTTTCCTTAATTTCTTGTCTTGATTGTTACTCTACATTCTGTCAAAATTTGGGCTACACCCTGTTCGCTGCCTACGCATTCACATTCTGCTGTTTCTTTTCTCTTGAACTACTGGAGTTATTGGTTGACTGCTGTTTGACCCCTTGGTGGTCTGGTTGTTACAATTCTGTGTTTCCTGTTTGTTGGTTCAATCCATATGACCTGGCGCTTGGCAGGTTTGTATAGTGTATTTCGCTATTTTTTCTTGTTTTTCCGTTCACTCCTTTGTCTATCATTAGGTTTGCCGCTTCAACCGTTTATTGATTTTCGTAAATGATAGCGTGAGCTTTACGTATTCTAGCCTGCCTGTGATCTCGTGACTGCCAAACCGTATTGGGACTATCTCTTTCATATCTTTAGCGGCGTTTTTCATTCCGATTTCAATTGCTTTCTTCACTCCAACCATTTCCACATCCATTTTGTCCATTTTTTCCTTAGTCTGAAGCCCGCTTTTCTGATTTTATCCCCTTCTTTATCAATCTTACAGTTGGAGTTCCTTCTTTTTTTTTTGATGTATCGTTGTAGATTATTTTCTTGTTACTGTATTCGAATTGAAATTCTAATAGCTCCTTTTCTGGGCTTTCTTCATCATACTCAATTATTTTCACCTCCAGTACTTCCCTTGCCATCCTTTTGCACCCTCTCTTTTCTTTATGTATTGTCTTCCATTCCTCTGTGTTGTTCTACTCTTTCCCAACTATTGCTTCAAGGTGTCTCACCGCTACCAGCATTCCCCTTTTCCTTGATTTTTTCCTTCTTCTTCCACAGTCTTACGTATAGGATGCTTCAACGCTTTTGTTCACTTTAGCATTTACTGCTTTATTGGTGGGTGGTTTGGTCACTTGTTTTAAGACTTTGATCGCCAGTATTCTGCCTTTGTCGTTGAACTATTGATTGGTAGGTATCGTATCGTTTTCCACCTCAACTCCAGTGGTGGGGTCAGTTTTGAAAAGTCCTATTACCCGTCTCATTGGCTCTATATTTTTCTTGTCTATTTCCCTGTCTAGTTCTTTTTGGCCCTTCCGCCACACTATTTGTCTGTATTCACCTACTTTCCTGAAGCATTAAATGTACAGAGTAATTGTTACGTAGGGTCCGTAAACGAAGACGTAAAGGTCCAAGGAACACAATCTAAACAGGACGCTTAGAGGTAGACTCTAACCAAGTGAAGTATCTTGGAACTCTCTATGCCGATCAGACCAAGAGATCGTAGACGTAGAACTATAGAGGAATAAAACCAAATAATATTCCTTAAATACAAGTGGTTGCGTGAAGAGAGAAGGAAAGGAAGAGAAACAAGAAGTAGAGTGCAGACAGGACCCTTTATATAACCGAATAACCCCTGTCTGAGTCTGACTCATAACCGAAACTAATGGAAACACATAGAAACTCATATGACTCATCCTCCGACCGTTGCCACCATACTTCTCTTCACGCCCCAACACATTACCCGATTACCTGTCACGATGCCATAGCAGCGATGTCAGAGGTTATGTGACGGTGCGTGCGAATTGCAACGCTGCAACTCTGCTGCAACCCCACCCCCACACTTCGAAAACCCCAATGGTGCCCTCCCATGACAAAACGGCTAGGAGAGAATGGCTACAGTCTGTTCTTTGGCAAGCAATTGGAATGAAGTGCGCTGGTGTCCATTATTCAGCCATTTCTACGATCATTAGCATACCAAAGTCAACCTATTGCAATGCGTGGGCAAGATATGAGAAGACTAGCCAAGTTATATCTACACCCAGACATGGCAGACTAAAAAAGAATACTGCTAGGGACGATAGACAGCTTCTGATCTCCAGTAAATGTGAGAAGAAAACGATCTATGCAGAACTCCGCTAGAATTTTGCACTCAACATCTCAGTCTCAACAATCAAGAGAAGGGTTGGTACCTTTGGTATCTACAAGCACCTCATAGCTGAGAAACCTTATCTGACCCCTATAATTCAAAAAGGCACATACAGTGCTATATTGCAAACAGAGACTGGAAGTTCCCTCGCTGGAATAGGGTGGTTTGGAGTGATGAGTGTAGTGTGGTGAAATATGCAGATCCATATATCACTCGTGTTTCAGAACAGTGAAGGAAAAATGAGTTCCTGAGTTAATTAAAAGTGTCAGAAAATTGGGGGGGGGGGGGGTATCAGTGTTGATGTCGGCATTTTTTGCAGGAGGATTGAACGGGCCATGTAATAGGCTTATGGTGCAGGAGGGGTGGAGGGCAAATGCAGAGACGTATATCAGGATTCTTGACTTCTGCCTGCTCGATTTTCTGACTGATCTAAGGGAAAAGGGTATCAGGCCAATCTTTATGCAGGATAATGCTAAGGTATATAGTGCCGGAATTAGCACTTAATTGCCAGAGGAGATTTGTGTTTATTTCCGAAGGACTAGCCTGCCCATTTATGTAATATAAGTCCCATTGAGCATAAATAGGTACACCTCAAAAGGCTCTACCTTTAACACTACCCTCATTTAGTATATGATACTATATTGCGTAAAGTAATTAAGCCCCTTATGGAGGCAGCTTTCATTCATTGTCGTGAATTACCACCTGATGATTTATTTGGTAGGCTTGTTGAATGTATGCCTGGGAGGATAGAGGCTGTTATAGAATTAAGGGGTTGATACACAAGATATTATATGTTAAATATGCTCTTTTTATTCTCAATATAGTAATTACTAGGCAAAAAACCAGTTCAATGATGGCTGTTGTGGTCATAATCGTGGTCCAGCAGGTTATCGTCAAGCTGTAGTCAAGCCATTACCCCGCGCGCCATCTCGTCACTTCCGACATCGCACTATACATCTTTCTTGCATTAATTACAAGCATACTGTTGTTTCCTTGTTCTACCTTGATTATGTATTATGCAACTCTTAATACTATTGCACCATTTTCTTTGAAATGGCTTTTGAAAGTTAACCAGTTATTGATACATGTTTCTGGCCATTTGATTTCTTTTGATTTCCTTTTTTCTTCCCCTACCGGCAATTCCTGTAATTCTTCCCCTTTCCTCTTCTTGCCAACGCAGATCAGGTAACCTTTTCTTCTTCAAATTGGAAATGGTTTTTCTCGGACCACTCGTATGCTTTGTCTATTAGTCTTTCTGACCTAGTTATGATTTAGTATCAGCCCTTCCCGGCACTGCTAAAGGGGAGTTGTCGATAACTTCAAAATAATGGCCTCTCCTTCCAATTTTCTGTCTATTTCATTGTTATTTTCTTAATAAATGGGGCAATATATAAATTGAAGAAGATTGAAGATGCCAAACTTCTCTGGGATGGCTGTTTCCACTGCATGTTCTTCTCCAGTCTCAGAATCGAACCGCAGTGAGACATTTCAGTCACATAGGAAAATATGTACTCAATGAGAATGTTTGTGACCGCCTATTTGTTGATGTATAATCTTGTCTTGTCTTGCTTTTGATACGTTTGGGAAAGCATGTGCGATGTCGATTGACGCTAGTACTATTTTTTTCCACTCCCCTTTTTTGACTTCGGCCCAGTCTAGGGTATGTCTAACGCAATCCTCCTCAATCTTTCTGTTTTATCTCCACAGTAATGCTTGCCCGAGCCCCTTGTCCCTATTAGTTCCATCAACACATCTGTTTAGATCTTCTTTAGCCCTTTCCTTACTGTGTTTAGGGGTAAGATTGGGCATTATGCTTGAACCTTAAAGTAGTCAGCTTTGCCTGTCTTGGCTATGATTGCTCCAATAGCTGATCTCCATTTCCTCGACCGGTATTCTTTATTGATTGCCTGCAGATCTGCCCCCTAAAAACTTTCACTAATGACAATGCATAATTTTTTCAGAGCGGTAGAGCATACTCCATCTGGGCCTGGGGCCTTATACGACCCCTGGCTGAATATTGTTTCCTTGCTGGTTTGTGTGTAATTGTGTTTATCTGTGATGATCCATCAATCTGGAGCAAATTTGATTCTGTTTCCTCTGGGGCTTTCGGGAACAAGCATTGTAGAAATACCTGTTCCTTTTCTCTCAATGTGACCACCATGTGTTCTTTGTATATAATTATCAATGTCCTTGCATGTCCCTGTTTGCTCAATAGTCCTCAGACTCTCAAACTCCTTGCCTGTTCAGCTGCAGACGTAGTTATCCCAGCACTACTCCTTTTTTATCCTGATCATGGCAAAGTATTGATATTGTTTGACTTAGCGTCTGGCTCTGTTTGCCCTCGTCCAATTCTTTTCTGTTTCCCTTGTCATACTCTACCCTCCCTCATGTGCCAATTCCTGTCTTATTTCTTTACCTCTTTGTCGAACCATTTTTTGTTTCTCCAGATTCGGTTGACTGTTGTAACACATTTTCTACTCCTCCCATGATTAAGTGTTGAAGAATATCCACCATGTTATCCACGTCCTCTTTGTCTCTTGCTCTCTTCCATATTCCTTCAGTTCTTCAGTATCTCTCTGCTGGTCCCTCTTGTCCTTTCCCAGTTTCCTAATCTGTAGTTTTATGGGATCTCAAGGGGTTTGTAACTATCATGCTCTCTGTTACTGCTGATGGTAATCTTGATGAGTGTGTGGTCCAACCGGGTGTCTTCTTCCATAGGTATCTTCAATTTCGCAAATGTATTAATGCCGTTGTTTGCCCATGCTAAATTGAGGACTGATATCTGTCCAACTCTCTGCCATGTTGTCCTATCTGGCTCATTCAGAAATGTAAAGGTTTTTCTTTCCACAATATACATTACCATGTCTTCTCGAAATTGGGTCTGAGCTTGATTTCTAGTGGCACACTGGACCTGGTACTGGTCACAATGCTAAAATATGTCTATATTGCTATGGTATTGCTACGGCATTCTATGAAAAGTATACTCCTTGAACTGCCGAAATGATGCAGCAGTCCCGAAAATACCGCATTGTACAAAGACTACCGTAGCACTACTATACTAATCCCTGCCCCATTTTGGGATTGTAGGTATATATGTACCCTCACTCGGGTAACGATTACGTTACCTGTAATTGGTGTGATGGTCTAGAATCCGGCCTCAACTCGACCGTAGCTATGACCACAGTACCTCCTTACGCCCATCATTATATGGTTTTTCATCCGAGGCAATAATTGAACTTGCGAGCAATGATATCGATATATAACACTTCTATTAACGAGGAAATCGATTATTAGCACTACTAGAAGTTTCTAGGATGATATATTCTTGAATTCAGTGTCACATTTAAAGGTGCTATTAATTGTGCTGAATTCTCGAACTGCGTATTTTGCATTATTCACATCGGGATTGAGCAAAAGGTAGATATATATATAGCTTAAAAACGACTTCAACTATTGGCGCATATATAAGTGCGAATAAACAGCTGAGGGTGTAGGTTTTTGATTAAAAAAGTAATATTGTGCAAAAAACGTAACCACCTAATTAATATACATCACTTATACTAACATTTATTTCCTACTCCCGCAATTGAGCTCATTCTTTCCTTGTCCATTCTCATCCTGAAACACCAAGCCTACTCCCGACTCACCCGCTGCCGGCCATCTGACCGTGCTTTCACCTATATCCCAGTACTAGCGATAGTTAGGAGAAGGCAATACCGGAGGTGTCACCCTCCTACCCGCGATACTCGCCCTTCTTTCTCTCCTCCTCGTCTCCAACTCCTCCAACTCCGTAGTTATCGCAACATTCAGCGGTATATACTTGATATGTGTGTTCAGCAACACCGAAAACTCAATATTCGCATTGTGGTACTCATCCATCAGGTCCCAATACGTGTAGTGATCCTCGTCGGCCCAGTTACTATCCTTCGCAGTAAAACATAGCTTGGCGGCATTCACATACCCCTTGAACAGTTCCAGCTGCGTCCGCTTGATGTCAAACATGGGGCTCCACTTTATCTGCTCGGAACCAGCACCGGTGACGAGGTTGATGTACATCAGTAAGGTTTTCCAGTAGAGGTGGATGGCCTTGGTTACGGTGGTGATCTCGTCGCGGTCCCACCCGCTGAACTCGGGGGGGGGTTGGAATTTCTGTGGCTGGAGGCGCCTACCCTTGGGCGCAGGCGTGGCCTGCGCTGGCCCTGGTGACCGAGAAGACTGGTCTTGCTGTTTTGAGCTTGACATGTGGACTGGCGAGCTATCTTGGTTGTATTGTTACGAAAAAGGTTTGGGTTGCTGTACTTGCTACTGGATATTTTGTTTTGAGGGACTTCTTAGTGGTAAGTTACAGGATTTATATAGGTTGTATATTATGAATTTATATAATTCCGACAACGGAAAATATAAAATACGCGCTATTCTAGTGGTTGTGTATTCTCGTGGGGGGAATGCGGTGTTTGAGTTCTATATCTATAGCCTTTACCGCATTGTAATAAAAACTCTTTAGTCAATGAAACGTGAGGATAGAAGATATTTCCCGCGGCCTAAGTATATAGGTAGACTGCTAACTAGTGGGGTGATTGTAGGTATTTAATATCCACAGACACTAGTTCTTCAAAGTATTATCATTGTAGCATAAAGGGAACGTCGTATGATTCTTCAAATCCTTCTTTAAATCATTGCCACACGGTTAGCCATGCAACGCATCACCAACCATCACTCGGTGTTTCACAATCCACATAGCACACAGATACGAATACCTCCGGAAACATTCCTACCAAAGAAAGATGCAAGGAATAGGACTAGATCTGAAAGGCTATCACCACCGCATGAACCCCCCCCCCCCCCCCCCCGCCATGCCAAATAACAAATGTAAACAGACACAATTATCCCAAACTCAAATGTACTCCTTGTGCGCATGACATGCACGAGGAGCTACCGATCAACGTCATACTACATAGAAAAACGAGTCTCAGATTAACCCCACTGAGATAGTCTAACCCTAGAATTATACAGCTGACGCCAGTTTCTACTCTCCAGCTGGTCTTGTACTGTGCGCAATTGACTGATACTTTCCGTACCATAGTTGTGGCCACGGCTCGCAACGACCTGCGCACTCGTGCTACGGGCAGCGCCACTGAAACGGGAAAGCCAATCCTGGGAAGGTAGGTACCCCAGGCCACTGCTGTTGTCCCTTTAGTTCTGCTTTGGCATTAATGGTGTTCTTACATGTTGTCGCCCGTGTATGCTGCAACATTGCGGGAAGGACATATGCTGACAGCGGATCATCTAAAGGGCCAGCCACGCTTGAACCATGCGGGTATCCGCCGAGCTGGTGCGCATGACGGAAGGCCGATGCAGGTTTGAAGACTAAATGCCACTGTTCAAATATGCCTTGTGGGAAGTACGTTTTTGCCGGATTGAATTGCTGACAGGCTTCATGGGAGTCACCGGGCCCTTGATGTCATCTGGCCCATCATTAGTTTGGTCTATAATCTGAATTGTGCTGGCATAATAGTTCCTTTTTATTATAAGACAAGTGCTGTTGTACACTGCGAGCGTAACCTGCACAAGCTTCAGTGCGTTCACCCTGCATCTTGCACACTTCGGAAAAACGCACTGATCATGGGATATCACTCGCTCTATCAACGATCTATTTGCAATACATTTCCCGACGAAATTCCTGGGATCTTTCGACCACGATGCTATTCAGGTACTCCCTCATGGTACAGCAGGTGGTCAGTGCATCAGCTGGTTCGTTTCCAGAGATGGGGGATATATCCTCGCCGTGGATGAACATGCGCTCTCTCAATTCCCGATGAGCAAGGTTGAGCCTCCTAGAATGCAGCACAAACGTTGTTTCAAGGTTAAATTTCAAAGGGGAATCTATATATATATGTAGATAGTTGACACCTCACCTGAATGCAAGCTGTTCTCGTCATGTAGTTCGACTACCGGTACCTACCACTACTACACTACTTAACATAGTACGTACGTACAGCCCCCCCCCCACGCCTGTATCACCCTTCGGAAGCCACCATACATACAGCCAGGCCACCACCATACAACGCCCCACCCCCAGGTGTGCTTGCGCACCGGGAGCCAAAGGCGACCACCCAGCTGCCCCCGACGAACACTACAGTAAACGGCCCACCACCGCTACTCACATCCACACCTCACCCCCCTCCCCCTCATATCATAGCATACCCCTCTTTTCAGCGCCCGAATTGACTCTCGCGGAAACATATAAGTACGCACATGCTACATCGTACGGTTTACAACCACGCCACAAAGTTTACATCCAAGATTCAGTCACGAAGGAGGACAGAAAAACATCCCCACAGATTCTGCATTCCACCACTACATATACCTACCGTTTCATATGAAAAACACGGATCCACTTATCCACCTTCGTAGCGCAACGCCCACCTGCTGTGTACAAGTGTAGAGACCACTGAACTCACAACGCCGAGCAGCAGTCGGGCATGACGAAAGTGCTTACATAGCACAGCACCCTACCCTAACTACGCACGAGCGCTCGAGTCGAGCTATCCTACTCCACCCCACCCAGGACCCACGTCCACAGTACCGCTCCTTCACCACCACTCGCCAAAACGCCCCTCCCCGAACGGACATGACCCGGCCACGCTGTAATTCCAAGTATATATACCAGCCCCCTAAAACCCCCACCAGCCAGACACCAACCACCCTCCCCCCCCACACACACAACTATCAAGCCTACACCCAACGCGCAAACCCTCCAGCCCCAATGCCCACCGCACCACAGACCCCACTAACCCCACATCCCCCCACCGACACCACCCACCTCCTCCAAAAGTTCCACTCCACCCTCCGCATCTACCGCGACCTCTTCTCGCGCCCAGGAGCGCGCACCGTCAACTGGGCGCCGCTCATGGACGTCAAGTATGAGCAGCTACTGCAGCATCACGCCGCCCTAAGGACTCTCAGATCCGCGCTGGACGAGAAGAAGAAGAAGGAGGAGGTAAAGGAAGAAAAGGAGGAAAAGGAGGAGGAAGCGGAGTATGCCCGCGCGTGGGCGCTGTATTTAGGCGCGCTGGAGGGATATGGCGAGTTGTGTGAGATGTTGAAGCCGGGGCCTGGGGGCGCGTCGGTAGCGACGGTGGGGGTAAAGGTGTTGGAGGGGAGGAGGGGGGGGTGGGGTGTGGAGGGTGTGGGGAGGGGTGTGGGGAGGGAGGGTTCTTAGGCGTGGGGATGTGGGGGCTAGGTGGGGAGTGGGTTTGCTGTGTTGTAGGCTGTGTTTTGTAGGAGTTTGCTCCCATGTCGACATGTACGTTTGTAGTAGCAGGAAACGTGTATTGCTCCATTGCGGGATATACATGTATCAAGAAGCCCTTATAAGGATATGACCAGTGTGTCTATTTCATATGTTAGGAACGCAAGACGTGCAGGCAAGTGGGGGAAACAATGAGCGTGAAGATGAACTCTACTATGCAGCTAGTGCGAATTTCGTGCAAATCTTAAAACGTATTTCCTCCAACGGTACTCCCTTCTGCTACTTCCCTGTCTCTTCACTGGCCCATTGTGCAATCAGGATGGTCATGATTGAAGGTATGAGAGGTGAGATGTAAAACTGCGATATTACTATTAATAAACGCGCCTATTCTAGGCTGCAATCACAAACCTCAAAATATAATAATCCAACTAAGAAATAGGCACGAAGGGAGTTCGAGAAAAGCCCCTATAGCATTAGTCTTTGTAGCATAAAGAAAGAAGAACTCCTACCCCATTAATTCCAAGAAACGAAAACAAGCAATGCCCCACAAACTCCACGCCAGAGCCACACCCAAAACCAAAATAATCACCGCAAGCTCCCAGCCTACATCTCCACCCACATCCCCCCCACCTTCTTAAAAAACACCACCCTATCCCTCCTCGCATCATACCCCAACCTCTCCACCCCGCTAAACACCCGCTCCGTCGCATCCATATCCACCTGCAACACCTCCCTCTGCACATCCACCGCACTCCTCGCCCGCAACTGCCCCCTCAGCACCCTCTTCTCCTCCCCCGTACCCTGAAACCCCTCCAGAACTCCGGCCACAATGCTCTCCAGACAGTCGGCTAGCTCCTTCTTCGCCCGCCGATACGCCGCATACACCTGCACGGCTATCCCCTCCTCGGTGGTCAACGGTACAGCATAGCCAACGGCCCCCGACCCCCGCAGCGCACCGCGTACCTGCCCCGTCGTCCCGTACGAGGCGGGAAGGATGGCCGCCGCCAGCTCGTCAAAATCTTCTTTGAGGGCGTCGCGCACGTTGTAGGTGCGCAGCAGGGCGGCGGCCGCGCCGTGGTGGCCGGGCGAGTAGGACGAGGAGCGGGTGTGGGGCACGAAGAGGGCCCTGTCACGCGAGCTGAGGGAAGTGCGGTAGGAGTGGAGGATGTGGGTGGTGAGGGCGATGAAGAGGACGTTGTCGTCGACGGCGGCGGTACGCATTGTTTGTTGCTGGTGGTGGTGGTGCGGGGTGTGGTAGTTTTATTTTTTCCTTTTCGTAGCGTGAGATAGTAATAGGCGTTAGATGCTGTTAAGGCAGTCAGTGTTTTTGAGATGATGGGTGCTTGACGGGGCTTGGAGATGTGAAGACGTAGATTGAAGCCAACAGGTGTCCTTACTTAAAGAACAGCCCGCATGCTCAATGATAGAATGGCTCTCCAAGGCCCACAAACTCCAACCTATCCCCCGTGTGGATCGGTCACGATGACAGCTCAGGCACAGAGCCTCATCCATCCAACTGTTCCACCACCCGCGTTATCGTGTGTAGCGTGTGAGTTGCCAACCCCCTCCGACGAGTGACGAAGCCGAGTGATACCTGGTGATCCCAGCGTCATCCCCCACAGGCTTGTGATTAGGGTGAGGGTGACAGCGGGGGTTTACTTACCTTGGCTTCAAACGATTCGCCATAGAGCATATGTGATAGTCCGCTCCTTGGCGCTGGGCGGACAACCACCCTGCACTTAACCACTCCGCATCATGTGCTCTCACTCGTAGGTGCAACTATTTATCTCGGGAGATAAGGCAACGTGAGAACCAGGACAGCACAAAGGTGGCTGATCAAGAAAGATGTCTATTGCTACTGTAGCACACACCTGCTATTCACTCCTACTCAGGTAAATCGTGGATTTTATATCAGTATTCTAGTATATCCGGCCCTAGATTACATTGTAGTGAAGAATAAGGTAAAGAATAGAAACCTCATAGAAATCACAATGTTCCCGACTTCAGAACGTACTTCGTTCTGGGGTGCTCCCAGAGAATTGCGGGGAGAGTAGGATGCCAGAAGCGTGAGTGTTCGGAGGGCTACATTAAAGCGATTTGATAGAATCATACTCTACCCCCACTATTGAATTATATATGATCGCCAATCAAAGACCCTCACCTGGGTGACCTTTCCAGTATATTGAGAGCCCCAGAAAACAATTCTAGATAGCCGATAAAGAGCAATAAACATATATTCTATACTCCGCAATAGCCACTATGTATAAAAGTGACACGCCTCCCCCTCCCCCCACATATATCATACTACATACACTAAACAACAATTAACTTCCGACACACCAACAGGTCAGCAGCCACCCACCAACACACCATGTCTACCCACTCAACCAACCGCCCCCACCCCGTCTGCGACTCCTCCATCTTCGACCCCGCCGCCGCCACCGCCCTCTTCACCGACTTCCACCGCTTCATCATCTCGCTCCCAGTCCTCCGCAACCTGCTCACTAACCCTGGCTCCGAGAAGATCGTATGGACACCATGCCTCGAAGTGCGCATGGCCAAGATCGCCGCGTTCCGCAGATCCTGTGAAGTCATCACAAAAGCATACAGGAAGAAGAGCAACAAGACAACGGAGGACGAGGAGTTTGTTGCGGCGGTATGGGACAGGTACACTGACTGCCTTGAGGGCCTCTCTGAGGTTGTGAATGCGCACAAGGAGTCACAGCCGGTGAATGAGGCGCTGGCGGCGGAGGCGGAGGAGCTGCGCGCGGGGAAGAGGGAGAGGTTGTTCGGGGCGATGGAGTGGTCAGGGCTGAGTAGGTAGAACGCTAATGTAATTTGCGAGAGATAGTTGAGACGCTCGCTTAGTGTTATTGGCAGCGATTGATCAGCTCGACGACGGATGGTGAGTCGGAGGAACCTGCAGGCAGGTTTGTTGTTATACCTTTGTTTAATTTCTTTACTTTATTAAATGCTGTCGACGGTATACCTATATAGCCCTGCGTATTTAAGATGCGTTAAATAGTCAATCAAATAACGATGTCAGAAAGGCATATTTTAACGCAATTGATGGATAAAGTGATGCTTCGTTACATGTCTTTCAACGTCAAGGGCACAGGTAACATTGAAAAGACGTAGCGAGGATGAAATCCCAGAAGACTAGCGGTTCGACCGGCTAAATAGGTCGATACGGATTGTAACGGCGTGTTCTATTTCACCATTATCACAGCGTGGCCGAAATATGTCCGACGGTCCTAAACAGCTGCTTGGTAAGGGTAAGGGTTAGGGTTCGCCATCACACATACTTTCATTTTTAAAACACTTCATAACACCAGTCATCGCGGTCAGAGGTAAACAAAATAAAAAGAAAAAATATCATCGCGGTCGCCATCACCCCAGCTGCAGACCTTGTTACTCAATCCACCGCCCCATTGCCTAGTCCACTACATAATCTCAAAAAGAGACTCTCGAAAATTATACCCCCCGAATATTGAAAGACAAGGGTCAGGTGCAGCCGTTTAGCTACAGGTTCCTCTGCTTGGCGGGCCGAGAGCTAGTGATTCCGGGAGTAAATAGAGAGATATATGCTCGTGCACTGGAGATCGCACCTCCGCGATACCGCGCCTGTACACCGAATATCAGCAGCACCGCTAGAAAATCGTTCACACCCCTCTATAGATCTGCATGTAGGTGTCGATGACTGTGTTGGGGCGGGATTTGTTGGCGGTGGGGCAACGATTGTACGGATATATCCTATGATTTATACTAGGGTGCTGGCAATTTATTGGGGAAGCAGCCTCGTAGTATACACAGAAGGAGTGAGGGTTGAAGAGTACGTCAGGACATCAGGTTCCCAGCTCCAGTATGTTGGGTTTGTGGTGCTTGCGGGTGTACATATGGGTGGGCAAGCTGCCCGACGCCAGAAGTCTCACCATGTGAGGCTGGATGCGAAGAGTCTAAGGGCACGAGAAACCGGGTGCTGTTGGTGTGTCGCCAGGCGATTTCGGGAGGGGGACTGGGAGCCGTCTTTGCAGACTTCACTCGGGTGTTGATTCTACTCTTCGAACAGAGGAAGATAAGGTGGATAAAACTCAATTAGCTACCCTCCTCGTGTCATGCCCAGCCAGAGCTTACGATCCCATGGATAATTCTAGGGCACCCCCGCAACATGGCACACACTCACTATTCAGAATCCGGTCCTTTCAATTGCTTTGCTCCTCATAATCCACGCCTTCTCAAACCCCATCTCTGTCCTCCGGCCATCCTGCCCAGCCAAGTTTGTGTTCCGGAGAAAGCAGAACGAGATTGCAGCTCTCGGGGTCCTAAGTTATGGCAAACCGATTTCTAGAGAAATGGGACTCGGATAAATCCTTCAGGTAAGATCATGAATAGCATGATCAAATCATCTCCGGCTCCACCAGCGTGTATTCCAGAGCTAGACGCCAAGGCCGATCAGTTCATCCCGTCAGGTCTGCCTTCGGCGGGGCTCCAGCGCCAGATTCACCGTCAACTTCAAGTACTCCTCTTATCCACGGATTGAAATCTATGCTCCCTGCACTAAAAGAGAATACGGCATGTCCCATTCCTTAATAGAAAAGTGACAAAGCATATCGTGGTTAGGGTTAGATTGTCGCGATGACACATCTAGATCCAAGAGCGTATGGTGAAAAATAACGGAATACAGGGATGGCTAAAATGCTTGAAAAAATTCGACATCATTGGTTGGGGGGGAGAGCCAGTTGCTCGTAGTAGCGGGTATATGAGTCGCTGCTTGACTTGCACGCATCTCGCAGCTCTTACTATATCGGCCATGTCG
The DNA here is from genome assembly GCA_024521645.1 of Morchella snyderi. Classification (NCBI taxonomy): domain Eukaryota; kingdom Fungi; phylum Ascomycota; class Pezizomycetes; order Pezizales; family Morchellaceae; genus Morchella; species Morchella snyderi. The sequence continues at coordinate 608,833 of JAJJXB010000025.1, read as the reverse complement.
CTGTGACGGTGATGGTGATGGCAGAGCGCTTTTACTTTAGATCTAATCTTTTAGATCTAATCTTAACACAATCTTATCAGGCCCCCAACTTCTTGTTGAAATAAATAGCATCGATCAATCATTTTATTTTAGGATAAAGATTGATTTATATTTTGAGTAAAACAGTGCTCACTCTCATGGATACATTATTTCCACAGTGTTGATGATGATGCCCACAGCTGGTGTTGTGAGGCTCTGCGTTAGGCTTGGCGGCTAAGAACGCCACATAGAGCTCGCCAGACAACACGCGCCATCATCATGCATCCCAACAGCACCTCCCCCAAACGCCTGCGCATGGTAGACATTAAATCAACAGGCTCCATCGAGCGGACTTACTATCTTTTCGCCTTTGATCACGGTCGCAACTCCCCCACCCTGGCTGGCCAACGGCCGTCTTCAGCGAGCTTTGACAGCAGTACCCCCCCCCCCCCCCTCCCCAACCCCCGTGGACCTGTCCCTTCCCAAGAGTTACGAACATTCGGCTCTCACCAGATACCAGACACTCTCTCCATCAACCTTGCTGAGTACTCCCCCGCCGGTGCTACTCGCTCGTGACAGCTCCAACCGACTTCTGTCACTATCCCCCTTCGCTGCGGTACGTGCTGTCTCTTTGAGACATTTTACATCTGGACTCGGTGGTCGTGAGAGATCGTTATAGCCTGGGACTACGGCCGGGGCGTCTCGCATGGCAGAAAACGCGTCTCGGTTGTGTATGAGCTGACCCATTATGACAGGCTTACCTACGGCCCTCTTGGTATTCCGCGACAACAAAACTGTGTTATAATTGGGGGACATCATTGCAAGGAATCTCTACAAAGAGGGGGTGAAGGATCTTTACCGTTACAATTCCCCAAGAATGAAAGTGATCTAGCTCCTTAAATCTGCATCTAGCGATGGATAAGGTTTGCTTGTGGAGGTGCTGCAAAGATATGCATTAGTCCTGCCCTGTCTCATAGAGCCTTTATCTATGTACCATCCCCAGTCGTCAAAGCTTTTCGGTATCTATTACCAAGGAAAGAGGTCCTTCATCTACACGCCGCTGTACGGTGCTTCAATGTGTGTATATAGCACTTGCAATCAAATATCCGGGTAAAGACCTAAACAATAAAACTGCAGCCTGGAGAAAACCTCAACATAAACTCTTAACTATCCTTGTTGATAAACCAAACACGAACAATGAACCCATGGACCGGAAGCCAATACTCAGCAGCAAATGAATTTTACACAAAGGGGAAGCTTGTGTCTGGGAGATTATGCAGATAGCCCATTAGCCAAGATGTCATCTTCGAGGTTTCCAGGTAGTGCACGTCTAATGCAGGAGTTCTAACGTGACTCACTGCAATAGGAATAGTGGTGAGATCTACGTCAGAGCCCTTAACCATATCGCGAGTCTAGCTGCGGAGGTGCTGTGATGGGCTTTATGTGCCGTGTCACTTGTTAAGCTGGTCAGTTCGGTTGTAATGTGTTCACCGGGGGTGCGGCTGGAATATTCTTTTTTCTTCGCTGTCCACGTGTCAAGTGCGTACGGTCACGCTGAAGATATTTCTTGAAATTCCCAGCATCGAGAGCTTTTATGAGCCGGTAGATGTTCAGATTAAATTATATCGCAGTAGTTCTCATTATCTTTGGTGATGAACACCTTGAGCTACAAAATTCCAACCAAAGGTCGCGCCAAGACTGTGATACCACTGGCAAGTCTACATAATTCTTGGGCTGTTAAATTAAACCAATCAAATTTCAAATACAATTACACAACGGTTCCTTATGACATCCAAGTATACTCTCCCTTGCAAATATGCCAGTCAAAGTGAGCATTTTTGATGTGATTTGACGCTTGTCCGTTAATAAACGCCCGCAGGTTTACCACCCAATTCCCTATGGCTTGAAGACAATAATCACAAAAGATATCAATGATCTCTCAGGTTATTCTGTTTATCACTGTCTCTAGAATCGTTCTCACCGAGTCTCGATATTCCTTGTAGTGGTAAAGTTATAAGCGAGTGAATTTTCGTCACCTTTAAGATTGGGGGCACTGTACGTCTTTAGGGTTTCGCGGTATTCTATAAGCCTGAACCTCCGCCTCAAGGACTCTCAACTTTGCTTCAAGCTCAGTATTAATCTCCTCAATCCTCTGGAGGTGTTCCACCTTTTCCTTGGCTTCTTGAAGTTCTGCCAGCTGAATCGCACGATCGTTTTCTTGTCCCGAGGTAATTGTCTCGAGATTAGCCACCCTCTCCTTCAGTGCGGCATTTTTCTTTTCAAGCTCCTCAACTACCGTCGGCTTAATGGTACGTTCCCTTTCTTGTCGGGAGGTAATCGCCTCGAGACTTGCCACCTTTTCCTTGAGTGCGGCATTACTTTCTTGAAGTTTCTGAACTGTCGCCAGCTCGGTTGCACTCTCGCTTTTCTGTCGCAAGGTTATCTTGTCGAAGTTCGCCATCTTTTCCTTGAGTGCTTCATTCATTTTTTCCAGTTCTTGACGTTCGGCGAGCTGAGCTGCGCGTTGTTTGCTAAGACGCAAGATAACCGCCTCATTGATCTGTAGTTTATTTGTTACCAGCAGCTCTCTACCTGACCGACTACGGATACCCACATTTCCAATAAGACGCTCAAAAACGACCTCAGGCGCCCGTGAAATATAGTGAAGAGACTGTTTGAAACCTGTCAAATATCAGTCCTCCACCCTCAAACATTGTGTATACATCACGGATTTAGTACATTCAAATTCTGCGATCAGCTGCTCACGGTCGAGCAAGGAACGGCTGACTATGTATTGCGGAGGTGAGTATGGAATATCTGTACTATCGGCCATGGTGGATGGTTCAGGGCTTGAGCGTTTGGAAATAGGCTGTACTCTCCTGATAGCTCGAAGAGGGGATGGTTGCCTGATTAATCACGTGGCGAATATATTGAGGTTGGGGTGTCACACAGCACAGGTGATTAATGGTCAATATGTATGGATCAAGCTCAATTGCTGGGGATCGTAGCTCAACCTTCTGTAGGACCATTTCTTGATCTTCCGGCCTAAATTTCCATCCATTTTCTGTGTCCTTGCCTAAGAACATTAGGCTCACAGGGCTAGGGTTGAGCCTTGGGCAATATGAAGCTACCTCGTCCCCCACCAAGCGAGTTAATCATAATCCTGCCGAGTTTAGAGTCTTCTTGCATAAACATTAGCCTCTAAAGCTGCAGACAAGAGACATTTATGTGAAAATGGATTCATGCGTTCGGACTGGTGAACTCCCTTGGTGGGGAGTGAGGTTATTCCACTGAGGACCCCCAAAATCTTGGCAGTAACGTAATTTTTCTGCGAAGATTTCCGGACACCGGAAACGCAGCAGGAAAGGAGCGGAAAGTGGGCTCCTGCTCTCCGGACTCAAAATGGGCTTCCGGACGCAATAATAAATCAATATCATACCATCAATTGTTGTTCGGATCTTTTGAGAATTATAGACTGATGACATCTTGGACCTAATGAAGATTTAAGGATTGCCATATTTGATAAAAGAGTGAATAATATGGGTACTCTGGACCGGAATGAGATAATCGACTCCTGTCCCATCTGGACCGGCCTGAGAGAATGGGCTCCAGGAGACTGCCCGGAAACCACAAGGCGGAAGGATTGGCACAACCACATAGGTACTAGACTGGGTACGAGGTCAAGCTCTTCCCATAGTTCTACAATAATAATTTCACCACACGCTCTGTGGCATCTTCCAGACCGTTGAAAAGGGTCTTGGAAGCCAAACACGCCCAGGAGCACACGATATCACTCGAAAACTTGGACTGTCCAGAATTATGCAAAAGAATGTGTTGTTCCGGATAATTCTGTCTAACAAACCCAGAAACCACTTTACTGGCGCTTGCCCGCTCCGCATCGCTCTCGTTTGAACGGGGGGCATGTAGCTCTGTATGACCCTGAACGAGACTAGTGGCCTATAATGCTAGACAACCACCTATTCTAGAATCACAACCATTCCGAACAGCGCATCGGGGGATCGATATAGAGCCATCTAGCCTCTGGAGACTATCAATTGATCCTAGAATGATAAGCATTGAGGAATGTTTCCCACCCAATACCGACACCCTGGAAACCCGGATACGCGGAGGCAAAAAAGGAGCATCAATGGGCCGAGCCCGCCAGGATCCTCAAAGCGCCACTCTTCTCAGTACTGGAAAGAGCGAGGTTCCTGGGGATTGTGACATTTTCTTTGAGTTTATAATATAACTGCGTGTGAAGGTGGCATGTATCTGGGCATCTGGGAGTTTGCGCCTGTAACGAAATGTGTTAGAAAGCGGCCGTGAAGTAGAATGAGATACATCCAGGACTCAAAATATCACTATGGTCAGAGCTACTTTCACGGGACCCCAACACATGCTTAAGCTGTTGCTGAGCATCGGCGGCCAACACCTATGTTCTAATTGTTGCAGTTGCCTTAACTTCTTTAGGGCGGACAAAAGGTCCCGGATACTACCGTTCAGAGGGTATTACGTGCCAAAAAAAAAAGCCTGGTGTTAAATAAAGTACTGTACTTTTGTAACGTAACTATTGGGTCGGGTACTTAATCTACCGCTAGACTTTAGTTTGTGGTGAGTAGTGAAAGACGGCCAAGCCAGGTTTTGCCTGTAATCCGTTAGCATCTAGTATCCACCAATACCCCGTGAACGGCTGTTCATAATGTATTATGGGACATTTCTCCATAGCCTCATCCTAGCCTACATACATGTAGTATGTACCCGTTCCTAAATGACGGTATCCCTAGAGTTGCAATTAATGAATGAAACAAAACAAAATGGTGTCCGGCCCTAGATGGTAATACGCCAACACCGACGCGTGCTATTAAATTGGAACATACAATTCCGTATATCCGTATGCCCGTAGCGTCGCGCGAACACGTATCCATTGCCTTGGCGGATGACAAATACCCTGTGATATAAGGCCAATTAACCCGCCTAGCCTCGTCACCTCACACATCCTCTGTACCTGTATGTCAGTCCTGATCTTTTTTTTGTGGAAATGTAGGAACTTCATGTTCACAGGACAATGCCTTGAGTTCTCTGAACTCCATCCGGGTTCAGCAGATTGGTGGCCTTGACGGGCCGCGTCGTCGCGATTGTACTGCTCAGCGTACGGCGGCCAGGGGACTTACCAAAGACTTCAGGTGAGGGCGTGGAATGATACACAATACAAGTCCTGGCTTTGTAAAATGTGGGTAGCGTGAATGTTCTTTTTATCCCAGCGCGTCTGCATTGCGGTTGATTGACGCTGGGACCTCCAGGTAGTTTGATAGATTAGTTTCAACTCCACTGGATGGCCGTCGATTCCTCCGATAACGCAGGTTATAACGCGACACGCCCCATATCCATTTGAAGGACAATGTGCCCCGGGCTCGGTGGAGCGACTCCCTAACAAAGTAGCTGAGAAACTTCAAGCTATCGAAATGCCAATCTAACGAAAGTCATTCCATGACTGATAAGGCTATAGAGGTCTACTCTATCTACATTAAAGATCAAATAATGGACTACCCAGGAGAACATCAAATGATATCAATACAGAGTGGATGTTTGACCACCCTCATCATGTATAAGATATTATTGCGCAACGGGAACATTCTGTATAAAACCTACACTTGAAATATGTTGTGGGAACGAGCATCATAAGGAACGTGAGGTCATTCCACGCCATGCTGATACTAGAGCTCTACATACACATAGAGATGAACCAAGAATAACTACAAGTTCAGAAAAGGGATAAGAACCCAACAATACTACATATAGTCTTTTTGTGAGCTCCTGATCAAGAGGAACACGAGAAGAGAGAACAAGCAATTCCCATTTCGGTTTCAGGCAACGATCCAGTTAAATAAGGGGCCAAAGTTGGGGGACCTCAGGCTAGCACCATGGTTTATTGTTCTCAGGGAACCGGCGACCTCTGATCTTTGTGGACATGGTGGGGCCATTCCCCTGGTACATAAAGAGCTAAGTATCGATCAGTAACTTTCCCATAGACCAATGGCAGGAAACCTTCAGTGCTTATAACCCACCATATCAGCTGGATACGGGCCTCCCTCATTGGTCACAAGATTGTACTTGATTTTGAAGGACTCTGCAAACTCATTGAAGTCAGGAACAGGGCCGGCTGTTGGGAGTTAGTGTTATTGAGGTTGGTATATGACAGGAAGAACGGAATACCTTTCTCTAGCTCGGTCCAGTAGTTCTCGATCTTAGTAACAATATTGGCTGTCGAGATACGCCTGCTGTCACGATGCCTGCGCCACCAATTCCACATCCTTTTTTCGATGTCGACGTGCTCATGGACGACCTCGGGAGGGTCTGGTGGCGGAGTAAGTTTCCTGCGCTTCGCCTGTGGCTTAAGGGATTCTATGAAGGTTCCGGGATACATATACCCTGTCCTTCTTTTGTTTTGGAGAAGTTCAGTGAGAACCACCTCTGCTTCCTTTCCTGGCTTACACCAGGGACCAATAAGATCGTCCTCGTCTTCGCAGTCCTCTGCTACTCGCCTCTTCAAGCTACCGGTTGCTTGCCCCGTGTCGGGAGCTCTCGACTCCGCACCCATACCACCTCTCAATGTCGGTTTATTCATATTGGCTTGATGCTTTGCTGCTTCATTGACCTGTACCACTTCGTATTGCCTCTGTTTCATCTTCGTCAAGATTGAAGAAAGAGTCGACATTCCCAACATTCTCCCCCCATCTGCTGTCTCCCACCACGAAGCAACCCTGCTCATGGTTGGATTTCTCCCTTCTTGTTCCCCTGTCTGGGTGTACCATCTCCAGACCACAACTCGTTCTCGTTCCATGGCCTCTTCGTAGTTGTAATCCTTCCTTGGGGTGTCTCTACGGTGTGAGAAACGTGACTGTGGGACTTCGCCGCAGGTGTGAATGATACTATTGACTTGGGTCACCGAGATATGTCGCTGGTAGGTGTGCAGAAACCACTGTTGAATCATCTGGCGGCTCAGGCGGGGGTGATGGGTTAGATAATACGAGTAAGTCTCGCGGCGCTGTGATGCCGTTGGCTCGGGGGGGGCTGCATGTTCTATGGCGAACTGAGTTGGAAGGATAAGATGTGTTGGGGGGTTCTTAGTGAGGAGATCAGGTGTGCAGAAGGTAGACTCAGAAGAGGAAGGCGATACTACGGAATTGTTTATACTAGCGTAAGAGGTGTTAAAGGATTCTGGGGGGTTGTTTATGCTGGCATAAGCGGCTAAAGAGGATGATGTGGGTCTGTTGGTGGTATGATCATGGGTGATCACCGGATAATCATCGGGAATGAGGAACTCTTCCAGCTCCTTAGGCTCACAGCCGATTGGCAAGATAGGCACAGGATCTAACAACCTTGGGTGATGGGCCTCCTGGTTAAGGGAATTGATGTAGGCGACTGGTGGTCGTTTTAGGTTTGGGTTAATGAGGTGTGGATAAAGGATTCCAGGAGCAATAGCATATCCTTCGAAACGTAGGTTATGCATGGTGAGCGGTGCAGAGACACTTAGTGAGTATTTTGAGGCAGCGTGCGGAGCCGGGAGGGGCACGGGGGGAGTCAGATGGTAATTGGTAGCGTTGATTATCTCGTTGTTCTCGGGGTGCGTTGATGGTTAACGTCTAAGGTTGGCAGCTTAGGTGTAGTAGGCTCCCAATTTCAGAAATTTAGAAATTGATCACGTGCGAAGAGGGAGCGCTGGGCACGAAGAAAGCCCAGGCCCAAACCTACAATTGACTACCAACAACCTCGGGCTCCTTTCACCTATTACTCTCTACATCTCAACGTAAATCAAACTCTTCCAGGAGATCAACTCACCTATTACTCTCTACATCTCAACGTAAATCAAACTCTTCCAGGAGATCAACTCGATTAACACGTGCCAGGGATAGAAATCCCACCTACCAAACCGGAATAAAATTCGAAAGACCACACTCACGCAAATTGAGAACGAGACACAAGCTCTTCAACAGTAACCATACCAGCCACCTATTCAAAAACGTATCAAAGTAATATCAGCGGTAGCCCTCACAAGGACATGTCCTCACTTTCCAGCTCATCGGCCACTGCCCCAAAAGACGTCTGCCAAAGCGCCGTAGAGGATCCCACCGATTCCGGTACCTCAGGTGCTATCAACCAAGCCAAGGCCCTGGAACCTTTGATACCAAGTGCTGTGGTGCTGAATACAGGGGCTGCCCGCAACTTTTCAACCGCCCGTGGCCGTGTGTATGTTTTTTACGTTCACGCCTCCGTCGACACGCTCACCACGTTAACTAACACTAACTTCGATAGGCACGGCACACCCGTTTGGCGCGAGGCTATGGAGTGGCATGACATCAGCTGGCATATCGCCAGGTGCATGTATATCAACGGGCAGATTAGCGTCGGTGGAAAACGGGCTTGTAGTTTCCGGAAGAACCCTCCTTGCCAACGTTGCAAAAGAAGCGGCCGGGAGTGCTGGATTCGGGATCCAGAGAAGGAAACTCTCGTAAAGCTCGACAAATGCGGAGAGTGTTTGAGGATTGGTGGAAAGCCGTGTTTGTTTGACCCATTGTGAACAAATACTCTCCCCATATCTTCTTTGCCGGTATAGTGATATGGAAGAACTGCCTGACTCCTACTTTCAATGGTATAGTGTAGATTTTAAGTTTACAATTTCACTCAGCAGTACATTCTTACTTCTGCAACATTCTCAGAACCTAGCCTTTGTTGACAAATTCTGGTCTATCTGAAGACTCTGTGCCGTCATAAAAGAAAACACGATTCATCACTCTTTTTAAAGAAAACCTACAAA